>OZ012737.1:650118199-650718199 GCA_963859935.3 Lathyrus sativus | reverse complement strand
TGAATTATGGACTATGGATCTTGATATTTGTCATTTCATATTTATGTTTTTCTTTATTACAGGTGAAATGGCTAGCAACGAGGAAAAATCACACGATACTTCTAAAAATGATGGAAACGAATCTAGACATGATGTCGAAGGAGATATTAAACGAGGAATAACTATTATGAAGGGAATCATTCGTGCAAGAGATAAAGGTATAAAATATGACGTACATGTAATTTAACTTATCATGAACATTGTATAATATATATATTTGTTCCACATGAGTTTTGATATGACTTAAACTTTTTTATCCAGATTGTGACTGACATAAATCGCCAACGAGTATCAAAACCCGCGTATCTATACAAAAAATGACGTTTGGGATATGCACGCTTACATCAAAGAATAGTAAGTATATATAAATGCTTTACAATGATATAGTTAGAAGAAGAGAAAAGTGAAGAAACATCTCTTCCGGAACATGTACATTATAATTGATCTTATTATTTGTCTTAATGTGTATTTAGAAGAGGAGAAAAGTGAAGAAACATCTCTTCCGGAACATGTTTTGTAGAAGGTTGTTCGTGTGGGTAAGGATGGAGTTGTTCAGGAAGATGTTCAACAAGTTATTGAGCAATGTGTAAGTATAACATTATTTCTTTAATAAAATTAAAATTTTATTAACATATAATATTTATTCTTTTTAATCCCCACTAATCTTTTTCTATATGCATATGAACTTCAGAAGAATCTATCTCAATCTTTAACTCTAGCTGAAGACCATGATTGTAGAAGCGTACTAACGAGTATTAAATGTTCCTGAATATTCTAGTCGTGTAAGGGGTAATGAATTTGGGGTCACTCCAACAACATTGTATAAGCATCCAAAGAGTAAAAGTCATAGCAATAAACAAGTGATGAAATCGTTGGAAGAATTAAAAGCTCAAATTCGTGAATTGCAAAAGGATAAAGAAAGATATATGTCAGAAAGGCGCGGTTCAGAGTTTAACGATACTAGTGACAAAGATAGTATCAATCATAATTTTCAACAGAAACTTCCCGAGGTAATTAAATATATTATATTCAAATGAGTTTAACACAATTTTTTTAATTGACATATATACACATTAATCATGTTTATTATTGGTTTATGGCATTTCACCTTGTCAGCTCTATTTATTGTCACCGACTTATTGCATGGTTGGCAAGGGAAAAATGCATAACACTTTCGGAGGCTTACTTCACCATAAACCGCTCCCTGCTGGATTTTTGAAAGTATCGATTGATATTGCTTTATAGGGGATGCGTTATTACCTATATCAGACGATGTTTCAGATGCAACATTGGTGGGAGACACAATAGGATTGTATGTTGCATGACCGTCAAACCTCATTTTCATAGATGACGAGTTATGTTGAACACCATTATGAACCTTTTAGTATTCAAATATTTTACGAGCCATGCATGTAAGTTATTCTTACATTTACGTACCTTTTATTTACATGGTATACTTAGACTCCTACAAATTCCAAATCAAAAGATAAGGAGATTGTGTGGCACACCGAGTTAGCTGCATCAAAAAAACATGTACGTTGATATATATATGTAGATAAGAATCAACCTTCTATTTATAGATATACATCACCTAGTTATAACACACCTAAAAATATAAAAGAAGTATTTGATCTAATGGGCGATAGCTTTATCCAAAATTATATAGCAGAAGATGATGAAAATAAGCCGGATAGAAAGTATTTTCGTTGGAGAGAAAGAAGGATGGGAATGAATAAAAAAAGAAGGAGAAGGACCAAAATAAGAAGGATAGCAATGAATGGAAAAAGAAAAAAGAATTCCATAACGAATGACAAATTATTGACTCCGAGTTTTGGTTTTTTGTCAAAATCAAAAATAGATGCATATAAGAAGAATCCGTGGATCTTACCACTAAATTTCTTGTTTATGCCGTTTTATAGTCAGAAGAACATTACTGATGAACTGGAATTACGGTTAGAAAAGAACGAATACGCGATTCACAGCAATCTAAAATCATATCTCGAAAGGTATTATAAGCCCAAGCATCGTTATAATGCAAATAGCCCTAAATACAGGAAGGATATGGCTGCAGAACAGAATTTCTTAATAGATAGATATGTGGGTTATTATTTACGCTGTGCGGATTTTACGTACTACGGCGACAACTACACGAAGATTGTCAGCGTACTAACTCTCCTGAAGCAAACGAAACAACCAAAACAATTTTTGTTGTCTAGAGTTGCTAAGACCTCGGTATGCTTGTATGTCTTATCACTCCCCTCGATCCGCCGCCAGCCAATAAGAGACAGAAGAGAGAGCGCACCCGACAAAGCGGATAGGAGAGGTCTTTCTATCTACGACTCACTCTTGGTCTCGAAAAACAATTCATTTGACTTGGTTCACTCCGTTCGTAGACTCTATCGACCCTGGAATGGGCAGACGTACAAGTACCGGTCTGGTACTCTTCGCGTGGCTCGGTAAGCGAGAACTTCCGGAATGCAAGGCATATCTAGCTTTCACTCAACTATATGATACTAGTTGGTATCAGCACATGAAGGCTATAGCAAAAACTCTTACTAAAACTGCTCGTTTTTTATCAGAAGCTTGTGATTTGGCTTTTGATGCAGCAAGCAAAGGAAAACAATTTTTAATTGTTGGTACCAAAAGAAAAGTTGCCTATTCAGTAAGACGGGCTGCAATAAGAGCTCGATGTCATTATGTTAATAAAAAATGGCTCGGAGGTATGTTAACGAATTGAGATCTGTTTTTTTTTCAATTTTGACTTTTTGAAATAAAAAAAAAGCACTAAATTAGAACTATCTAGTTCTGACTTCAATCCAGTAATGAAAAAGATAATTATTTTTTTGTAGTTGCTTATGACTCATTCAAAAAAATTAGATTCTATATATATTTAGAATAATCTAATTTTTACGATTAATTGTGTAAAGCGTGTAGTAGCAACGGAACCCAGAGAGAATATATGGAAAAGACTAAATTAGATAGTTATATGAGTGAAATAAAACAGCTTATATTGAATCTAATTTCAGAATACTAGATTCCTGCTAGTTAATAGATAGTATGATGATTTTATAAGGGCAGTCAAAATATTGAGTCTCATTTTCTATGTATAAGAATGAAATAAAATTATAAACAGAAGAGGACATTTAACCCAAGATTGGATAATTTGTCATCCTGTTTTGAAGCGGTCTCAAAAGACCAACCTTATTGAGTTTTAGTTACCATTTTTATGAATTATCATAGATATATAAAAATAAATAAGGGGGGTTAATAAAAAAGACTGGATGGTTAGAAACACCAAGATACACAAAGGATTAATAACACAGATTTTGTAAATTATCCACCAAAGTAACAACATCCAAAGGGCCCCAATTGGGATCCAGAAGCGCACCAAACAAAATATTCATATGGGCTTCTAAATAAAAGCGATACAATAAAAATCGTGTTTCTCTTCGATTATATTGCGAATACATTCGGATAAAATAGAATTCTGCGGAGGGTTCTACTGGGTCTCTAACTATAAATTTTTCTATATATATATATATATATATATATATATATATATATATATGTGTGTGTGTGTGTGTGTGTGTGTGTGTGTGTGTGTGTGTGTGTGTGTGTGTGTGTGTGTGTGTGTGTGTGTGTGTGTGTGTGTGTGTGCGCGCGCGCGCATAGAAATGTCAATTATATCCCCCAAATTCAAAAGCTTTGTGATCTTATATATTAATTACCTGATTTATATGATTTTTAGATTCATGCTCAATAGTTGCAACAAGTCAGCAAGAATAAGATGCCTGAATTTAGCAATGTGTCCAACAAAAAAAAGGATCTTGCAAAGACCGAGTCTAAAAAAGTATTTGTTCCTCGATTTAGGTTGTGCTTTGAAACATATGTAGAAAAAACAGATGTGATGGAAGGTGGTATTCATGAAATACCTATGGAGGAAGGTATTTTCAGTTTTGCTTATACCAAAGCAATTGCTAAAGAGGATTTGGATCAGATTTTTCAACATTCTAAATTTAGACACCGGTGTTATGAATTCATACATCAGGTACTCCGATCAATTTTATTTAAATAATTGAACAATTTATTTACTCATTTCAATGAATATTCTAATATTGATTATGTTTTTATTTAAGGTTCTTGTATGACAAATTGATGTTCCCGCGTCAATTGACAGAAAGATTCTCATTCTTATCTTCCAGCTGTATGAATGCACGGTTAATCGATCAAAGTCTAAATACAGTCAAAGATCACTTAGTTGATGCATTTATGGCAAACAGAGATACAAAGAAGTTGTATTTTTTGCCATATAATACTAACCATAGGTTAGATTTCATTCTAATTTCATTTATTATAATTATTCGTTTGTTGGCGTTGTATAGAAAATTTTCATCTAAACTTTTGTCTTATTTTATAGTGGACACTGGTTGTTAGTTGCGATTAATCCGATAAAAGAAATAGGATACTATATGGATTCGCTAGATGATATTCAAACAAAATACCCAGATATGAAGAAGATGGTTGATACGTAAGTGATGAGATTGTTCTGAATATTTGTATGTATATTTATTTATTATGTTAGATTGTTCTAAATATTTGTTTATATTATGTTAGAGCTATACAAATGTTCCGATCACAAAGACAAGTTCAAGTACCAAAGAGTAAAGAAAACAACATTACATGGATCAGAGTGCAGATATATTTTCACATTTTTGATTATAATAATGATGTTACTTGATAAAATAAGCTAAACTATATATCCTGATATATATTCGTTTTTTTTCTACGTGAAGTGTCCTCGTCGGCATAATGGTATAGATTGCAGTTATTTTGTATTGAGGTTTATGAACGAAACTATTCATTTGGGTCAAATAGAGATTTCAAACATGACATGGATTTATAAGTTAGGATTTATTTTAATATTTAATGGATATTTCATCTAATTAATTAGTTTTAACTAAATCATGCATATTATGTTATATTATGTAGTACTTTGATGAATTCAAGTGTGCTACTTACTCGAAAGATAGACTAGAAGAAATTAAGGAGAAATGGTGTCAATACATTCTTGAGATGAGAATTATATAAGGTATATTGTCTTTCTTTCTTTTGTGTGAAGTTTATGATCTTTAGAGATTTTCACGTCACTATATCACATGGCTGGATGGATGCTTTCTTGCAGTGATACACATATATTTAAAAAAATATATTTTTTTAATCTCTTAAATAATGTTCAACTTACCATTTTAATCTCTTAACTAGTGCTCGGAGACACTCGTAGGCATCAGGGTTTGTCCTGACTTTTTAGAGGCCCTGGACAAATAATAAACATTGAGTCCTAATAAAATACTGAGCAACTAACCTTAAAATTTTATTTTCTTTTTTTGAGTTTTATTTTTCCCTTTTATTTTGGAGAGAAGAGAAAGTCATTATGTAAGACTCAAAGGAAAGGGCAATGGTTGTGGTTGTTACCGAAGGTTGCGACAATGTAGTACGTTGGCTGGCACGTGGGAGACAAAGGTTCAACAATGAAGAGCTAAGGGGTATATACGAGAAAATGTGAAAACATATTGAGTTAGGAGATGTGAATTTTATATTGGCATCAATGCAATCAAATCAAATCAATACCTTGAGTTAGAGAGTGTTATTCAATAACCGTTGTTGAATATCTAACTTAACAAATGATAATGAATTATATTTAATCATAAAAATTTGATAATAAATTATATGATTGTATGATGAATTTTTAAATATTTAATTATAAATAGTATTAAAATTTAAATAAAAAAATTGAAATAAAATTTAAAAATTATAATAAATAATCATCTACAACAAAGCTTGACTTTATGGCCCATTATAAATATAAAATAAAATTAATGCATTAAATTTTATAAAATTATAAAATAAAAATGTAGTAACTGTCAAGAACAAAACTTAACTTGGGAGTCCATAATGAATATTGAAGCTTCATTATAAATTTCAAAGACTTATATAAAAAAGTCATTTGTAATTGAAGATATAAATTAATTTAAAAAGCTAAAGTGTACGAAATAAAATTCCTCACAATCACACGAATTATTTCGCCACTTAAATTTCTCCTTTAGTTTGACGTGTTTGTCGAGTTTCTCTAGTATTTGTGTCCTTATTAATTTATTCAAACACTAAAAATATGAAGCGCATATGGTTAGGATAATACCTCTTTCATTCTTTTCTAAAATCGTCTCAAACAAATCAGAGTCCCTGTTCAAATTAAAAAAAAAAATACTTCTAATATAAAGGAAATAAATTTAAAAATATTTTTTATATTTAAATTATAAACAATATTAAAAACTAAAAAATAATTATAAGTATTTCGATAGAGTCTCAAAACTTTAAAACATAACTATAAGAGTCTCAATTTTATTAAGATTGATATATAATCACAAGGAAGTTAAATTAGTTTTAAAAAATTATAAAATCTTATAAATACTACGTTAAATTAGATTAACTCTGTTGTTCAAAAAAAATTAATTTGTTATCTATTTAAGTAGGTTGTTTTAATAAAATATAATATTGAATTTCTTAAGTCTAATTTATTAATATAAAAGTTAATTTAATTTTTTAATAAAATAAAATATAAAGTAATAGAACTAGACACAAATAATAATATATTATATTTTACCATATAAATTTAATAATAAATGAATTTATATGATGAGTTTTATAAGTATAAATTAAATATAATTTTTATATATTATTCAAAATTTATTTTTAAAAAATTGAAAAGGTTTATTTAAGTTATAGTAATAGAAGTTTCCTTTTTAGTAAAATAAATGTTTTTTTTAGTTATATTAATACAAGTTGCCTTTTTAATTAAATAAAAATATGAAAGTGTAAATACTGCTAATGCAATTACTCAAAGCCACAACAATGATATTCCAAAACCACATATGTTACCATTACGCTACAACTACAGAGTACTATTAATTTCGCAAACAATATATTTATTATTTATTATTTATTTATTTATTTTTCTTTCTCTTGATTTTGAAATCTTTGACTTTTTGAGATCTTGGACCATGGGCCCGTTTGTTCTGGCCTTGATTAGCATTTGTCTTAAAATAATATAGAATACCCCATGATTTTCTTTTTCACCATGTTGTTTTTCAAAAATATCTCCAAATTTTAGAGATATATCTCCAGACGCGTCCTATGGCTTAATAATATTTCAGAGATATATCTTTGGAACAATTTAAACCTTAAACCGTCACAACATATCTTCTATAGCCCATTTCCATTTGAATTTGTCCGGAGATGCATTTACGAAATTTTTTCGGAGATACATCTCTGAAGTGTTTCAGAACAGGTCTTTTAAAACACATTGTATATTTGTTCGCAAATGAATTATAAAATAACAGACACACCAAAATAACATAACAATATAGTAATAGGATGTCATACGTCACGTAAATCCAAAATGTAGTAACAATGTCAGGAAAATTGTACAAACTATAGTACTGAAACAAAATAAATACAGATAACTACTAGGTGTGCCTGACAACCTCTCTTCTGCCTCTTGTGCCTCCTCTTCCTGGTCTGCCTCCTCGCCCATCGATCCCCCATGTCCTCGTGCGACGCCTTCGGTACAAAAGTGGCCACCGTGCCTCTGCAATAATGTCATCCATTACTCGCTTGACAGCAGACCTCTCAGGAAGGATACCCTCTTCAATGTCTGCCTGCACCATTTCCATTATGCGACAACACCGAGGCCAAACATTCTCAGTATGATCCATCTGAGCCTGCTGCTCCTCTAGAATCTCCTGATGAGCAGGTCTCGGCGGATCTCTAGAGTTGTTGGCACCATGTACGAATGTGAGACCCTGAAGAACCACTTGATGTATCCGTCGACATAACTCGAGTCATTTGACGCTATGGTAACCCGAGCTTCATTCGGTACTAGATGACTCTAATAATTAATAAACATCTTCGCTATCTGGATAGGAGTTAAGGTCGGAGGTGCAGAGACAACAGGGTGTCTAAGGATGGTTTGGATGTACTCAAACTACCGCATGACGCGCTCGGGCAGATGAGGAGTAGTGATAATCGACGAGCAGGCCAGTCATCCGGAGTATAGTGATATATCGCCAAACGGCCGCGTCTGACGGTGATCTATGTAGTAGTTGAAGTGGATGTCCTCGACAACCATGCGATCAAGATAGACTCTGAAAGGCTCGGTCGCCCGGTTCCCTCTTAGTGGGATAAAAGCACAGGCACAAAACATCTCCTCAATGTACTCATCCCAAAACGACCAGCCAGCGATACGCGAGAAATGTTGGAGGATCCAAGCCTAAAATGAAAAAACAAAAGCATTCAGGGATCAAGAATTATCGCAAATATGGAATGAAAAAGATAAAAAAAACATTCAAGGATAAAAAATACCACCAGTAGGGTCGTGCTGCCTGTGGTCTGCTTCGTCGTCCACCGACATCCATCTCTCAGCTTCGAATACAGATATACAAGGCAAGCCACCCCCACTTGTACTCATGAATCCATGTGAGATCCAAGAAGTACTGGAGGTATGCAACGTTAGTGTAGGTGGCACTTGTGTCCACAAAAATGAAAGTGCCAACTAAAAATAGAAAATAACACCTAAAAGCATGAGTCTTGTGTATGGCCACCTCCTTGACATCACCATTAGCCTGCACTGCAACAACGAGCGCCTGACCAAATCTCTTCTTCATGAAAGAAAACCTAACAAGAGCACCTCTGGTCCTATCCACCTCCTTCAACGTCTTCCCTGGATCAACCCCCAGATGCTCCACCATCATATCGATTGCCTCATCTTTGGTCATCCTACCGTGATGGAGGAATCTCCCTCTGATCGGTAGATGCAACAAACACGAGACATCATCTAGTATAATCTACATCTCACCATGCAGGAGATGAAAGGAAGAGGTTTTAGAGTGTCATTGCTCTATGAATGCATTAAGCATCCCATGGTTGACCAAAGTGTAACCGGTCAAACATAGGTCACTCAACCCAGAAGCGGTCAGAACCAACTGAAACCACTCTGCATCAGACTGATGCAATGCTAAAATCTTTGGCCTATGGTTCAGAAACTTCTAGGGATCACGCACCTGCGAATGTCTATAAGAATCAATATTAAAAATAATCAATGTCAGCAATTTAAATTAATGTGAAAAATAGTAACAATGTGAATAAAGTTACCTCTTCGTCCCAAATATGTTTGGTGTAACGCCCCGATTCTGATTTCCCATTTTTGTTGAGTCTTTTATTTTATTTGGGTGATTATTATTTTATTTGTGGAATTGGTGTGTTAATATGTTATGTTTGCATATTGTGTTATTCTATCATTTTGAGAGTTTTCGGGGAAATTAGGTTGGAGGGTATTTTAGATATTTCTTAATTAATGATAAGTTAGAAATTTTGGGAGGAAATGAAGTAGTAGATATTTTATGAGAAAATAAATAGAAAGAATTGGAAATAGAAAGTTATAAGATAGAAAGAGGAGAGAAAAAGAAAAAGAAAGAATTGGAAATAGAAAGTTATAAGATAGAAAGAGGAGAGGAAAAGAAAAAGAAAGAAGAAAAGGAGAGAAAGAAAAGAGGAAGAAGAGAAAAGAGAATAAAAAGAGGAAAAACTTGTAGATCTTCAAAACAACTTCTAGGAATCGATTTAATCGGGTAAGGGTGTGAAATCTTATTATCTCATCAATGTGTATGATTGTGTATGTGTTGTTTGGATTGTTTGGTTATTTTTCTACATTTTTCCATTTTAGGTCGAAATGAGTTAAATCGATAGAAATCGATGTTTTCACAGTTAGAATTTGAAATAAATTGCATAGTTTAGTCGAGGAATGTTAGGCCGAGACTATTGAAACTTGTTTGAATAAAATCAGGTGATTTTCTGACTTTATGACATTTTTGGATTATGGAGGGTTTGTGTAGTGAAGTATTCGCTAGGCGAATCACTAGCGAGTGAGGTAGCGAAGGGTTCGCTAAGCGAGTACCCAGCAAGCTGCCAGCGAACACTCTCAGACTTGGACAGAACCAAAAGACCCAAACTCGCTAGAGCGAGTGGTGTAGCGAAAGGTTCGCCACTCTGTTCGCCTAGCGAGTATGACAACACAATATTTTCTTTTGTTTCCATCCAATATCGATTCTTCGACTTGGATGTGATTAAACTTATCCCGAATGTGTAGCTTGTGTGCTGTTGTATGATATGTTGTGGGCAGCCGTATGGCATGAATCCTAGATTGTGGAATTATTGTGAATTGTGGCCTTTTGGCAAATATATGCATTGTTTGAATTAAATATAAATGCATGATGATTATGATAGAGTTCGTTGTCGTTTAGGTGGTAAAGTGATGCTCATTGCCGCTTGGCGTAATTGATGTGAATGTGTATATCAATTGTATGTGATTGTATTAGATGAATGCATGAATATATTGTGAATATGTATGCATTTCAAGAGTGTCTTGAGTCATTTTGCATGTGAAGCATAATGATGTGCATTCTTGTGTTGTGGGATTCTAATGAGAATCCGTTGTAACATCGTGTGCATATGTGAGGTGTGAGCAATCCATAAATATTGTGTGCCTACGTGAGGTGTGAGCAATGGGTGAACAGCGTGTGTCCATGTGGGGTATGAGCGATGGTTCCAATAAGTTCCTAAGTGAACTTGAGATGATTGAGTCGGTACCGCATTGCATTTGCATAGAGTCGTGAGTCGGTCTCTATGATTTGCATTTATCATCTTTATAATGGTGCATGAGTGAATGAACATAATTGTGTATGTTTATGTGGAATGATGGAATTGTGGAAATATGCATGATGAATATGATATATATATATATATATATATATATATATATATATATATATATATATATATATATATATATATATATATATATATATATATATATATATATATATATATATATATATATATATATATATATATATATATATATATATATATATATATATATATATATGGTGATGTATATGAGTGTGTTGTGATGAATGGTGGTGAGAATGCAGAATATGTGTATTTTATGCTATGATATATATAATTATATGCATTGTTGTTATGATAATATTTCTCACCCTTCTGCTGTTTTATGGTGCTCTATGAGGCATTGCAGAGTAGGTATGTTAGAGGTCTTTTTGTGAAGCGTGTCTTCATTCTTTTGGTCGGTCGGCTCTGATATGTAGCACCGGGTAGCTAGGTTGTTTATGATTCTTTTGTGATACATCTGTATATGTATCTTGTTGGTGAATGTTTATGAAAACATGACTTATGTTGTTGAATAATTCTGGATGATGTATATATGTATATATGTTTGATGTTATTCAATGTTTAGATTTTTCGCTTTTATTCTAAATATTGATATGTGGGTGTAAGGACTAAGTTCATCTGTTGCAAAGTTACCCCACCGTTGCATATCTTTTGTAGAGCAGGTGTTGTATGTTTTAATTCCATGCGTAATGTGACTCGACCCTTTTGTACCATGTTCATAATTATACTCTGATGAAATTTTAAATATATGACTAATTGGTTAAGTGATTATTTGGGGGTATAGAAATGGGGTGTTACATTTGGCAATGTGGTCTGGATATAAAGGAAGTAAGAACATATCAGATGGGCCCCCTCCGAAAGCCTCTGGCTCAACATCAGCAACATCACTCTCCAGAGGTGGCATCGGTGCATCCCGATCAGTATGTGCGATCAAATTAACAAGAGGTGGCACCTGATCAACAAAAGGTGGCACAGGTGCATCCCGCCTCTTGCGGGAGGATAAGGGAAGTGACGCGTCAGCTGGTGCATCCCGTGGTCTGCGGGAAGAAGATGAAGAAGGCGGAACGGGTTGAGATGTAGATGGAGTGGCCTGAGGTGAAGGTTGAATCTCAAGAGTAGATTGTGCACAAGCAGTTGACGCCTCTCCCTGACCAGAGGTACCTGCTGCATCTGGACCTGGCTGGCTCTGCTCTCGTCTGACGGATGCATGCAAGACAACTCGTCCATGCCTCAATTAGTCGGCTCTGTCAGCCATTATGCCTGCAAGATATAATAATTAATCGTACAATGGGTTTACACAATAAGAAAAATTATAAAACAAAAAGAAAAAAAACAAACTGAGAAATTTTAGAGACACATCTTCGAAAAAATTCAATGTCTCATATACTCTGGGTAATTCTGGAGATACAACTAGGAAAACATTTTGTAGATGTATCTCCGGAATCACCCAGAGTATGTGAGACGTTGGATTTTTTCAGAGATGTATCTCTAAAACATTCTACAACTCAGAGGTCGCGTAAATGGCGTCCTATGCCCCTTAAAATGACAAATTTGATACCTTGATCGTTCATTTGAGCCAACAAACAATAAATACAATTACTCTAAATTATGTTTCATCTTATTTCTAAATATTTCGACACCTAACAAAGGATTCTAACTCGTTTAGAACAAAACTCGAATATTTATCGGAAACTCGAAATACTTACTCGAATTATATGATTCGGAAGATGTTGAATGATGCATTAGATACAACTTGATAATTACTTGAGCCTCGGACGAAAGAAATCAAATTTGGTGAAGTTTGAGAAATTTGGGAATCAGAGAGATGAATAGGTTTGTGAATGAAAATGAAAAAATGTGGGAGGAGAAGAGTCTGACGTGATAATATGCTCTAAATTGTTTCGAAAATATATCTCAAGAATATTTATACGTATAATTGAATTTTTGTGTGTGCAGAAATATATCTCCGAAATATCTTAAAGTTTAATTAAATTATAGTACATCTGTAAATATATCTTCGAAAACCAAAAATATTATAAAAATTAAAAAGACAATGAGATTCCTTAAGAAATTCTCATAATATAATCCAAACATACGGCAATTCTAGAATGAGAATTATGCTCTCACTTTATCTTTTTGTTTTTTTAGTGAATCACTTTTCTGTTTTTCTTGTACATGTGGAGGACTTGTGGTATAAACAATGCAGTGGGGCAATATTTTGTTTATAAATAAAATGAATGAGTTAAAATCAAACACGAGGAGAATCAACCCAAATTAGAGAAACATCCGGAACATCCACACAAAAAAAATTACAAGAAACGAGAGAGTGGATTGGCGGCTCCAAACTTTATTTATTGTTTATTTTCAGTAAAAGACATATGACTTGCTCCCCAAGAAAAAAGACACCTCCAGTTTTGTATAGAAACTATGTTCGGCGATGCTACCTATATAGTAAAAATGTTACATGAAACAGACATATATAAAACAAACTTACGTTTCAGATAATCCATGTTTTGTATACGTAAGCGCTTACATAACCTTAAAGAAAAATAAAGCAAGAATGCGATGTTTATGGTATATATATATACCAAACCTTAAGCCTTCAAAGTTCCAACCAACCATGGCATCCAAAGATCAAAAGATCCACTTTGTGTTGTTTCCAATGATGGCACAAGGTCACATGATCCCTATGATGGACATTGCTAAAATATTAGCACAACATCACAATATCGTTGTTACAGTATTAACAACTCCACAAAATGCATCTCGTTTCTCCTCAATCTTTCAACGTTTTCTTCAATGTGGCTTACAGATTCATTTAATCCAACTTCGATTTCCTTCCGAAGAGTCTGGATTACCAGAAGGTTGTGAGAATCTTGACATGCTAACTTCACTTGGCGCTGCATCAGACTTTTTCAATTCATCAAAGTTTCTACGACAAGAAGCTGAAAAAATATTTGAAGAGTTAACACCGCGACCAAGTTGCATAATCTCTGATATGTGTTTACCATATACAATTCACATAGCTAGAAGCTACAATATTCCAAGAATTTCGTTTGTTGGAGCAGGTTGCTTTTATCTCTTATCTATGCATCATTTACATGTAAGTAATATGATTCAAACTATGGCTAGTAATCCATATGAGTACTTTGACTTGCCTGGTTTTTCTGAAAAATTTGAGATAAATGTATCACAAACAGGACTAGGCTTAAAGGGTGAAGCTTGGGAGCAGTTTTGTAGTGATATGTTTGAAGCAGAAATGGGTTCTTATGGGGTAATTGGGAACAGTTTTGAAGAGTTAGAGTCAACATTTGTAAAGGATTATAAGAAGGTAAAAAATGATAAAGTTTGGTGTATTGGTCCTGTATCACTTAGTAACACTGATAGCTTGGATAAGGTTCAAAGAGGGAATAATAATAAGAATGTTACAGTTGATGAATGGATTCATCTCAAATGGCTTGATTCTCAGAAGCAAGAGAGTGTTATTTATGCATGTCTTGGAAGTTTATGCAATTTAACATTACCACAGTTGATAGAGCTTGGTTTAGCATTAGAAGCAACAAAAAGGCCTTTTATTTGGGTTATAAGAGAGGGAAATCATTTAGATGAATTGGAAAAATGGATTGATGAAAGTGGATTTGAGGGTAGAATCAATGGTAGAGGCATAGTAATTAAGGGTTGGGCTCCTCAGTTGTTGATATTGTCACATCCTTCAGTTGGAGGATTCCTAACACATTGTGGTTGGAATTCTACCATAGAAGCAATATGTGCTGGTGTACCAATGGTTACATGGCCACTTTTTGCAGATCAATTTTTTAATGAAATTTTCGTTGTGCAAATATTAGAAGTAGGTGTGAAAATTGGAGTGAAGAGCCCAATGAGATGGGGTGAGGAAGAGGAAACAAGTGTATTGGTGAAGAAGGAAGATATTGAAAGAGGAATAGAGAAGTTAATGAATGAGACAAATGAAAGTGAAGAAAGAAGAAAAAGGATTAGAGAGCTTGGTGAAACGGCTAAAAAGGCAGTAGAAAAAGGAGGATCTTCTCACTCTAATGTTACTTTGTTCATCCAAGATATCATGAAAATTAACCAATTTGGTGAGAAAATTAACGGTTCTGATATAAATTCATATGATGTAATAACAAACACTTTTGAGAAGTTGGAGAAAGAATGTGTCAGAGAGAGTTGTTGAATTCGTGGTTGGGATTTTTTTTCCCTTTTGTTTTCTGTTATCAAATTTGTGTAAAAGTAGAACACCTTTTGTGTTCTTATTAATCCATTTGCTTTTAGAAGAAAAAAAATAGAGAGTTGTTGAAAAGCAACAACAATCAAGCACCAAAATTTAAGCATGAATAGATATATGTTATTTACTTGTCCTTTCATGTTGTCATTATTTATCTTTTTTTTCTACTATTGCAAGCATGAATTTAAGTTATAAATTAATGCATGTTAATATTGTTTGAGTTATATGAACAATTTCATTCCTCCTTTTATTTTAATTTTTTTTTCAAGAAAAATAGTATTCTCCATAATTAGTTTCACTTTCAATAAATTAATTAGAATAAGACATGCGCTGATGGGTGGTCTTAATTTATTTATTTTTATTTATTTTATATTAAATTTTAATTATGTTGAGAATTATTTTTTTTTAAATAAATATGATAGATAATTTATATTATTAATGATTTATTATGAATTATAATTGAGACTACAATATCAATTAATCAGAAATAAAAAATATATTTTATTTGAAAGAAAAATATGTGGTTGTAAGTTGAGATTGACATCTAGAATCTAATTTTAAAAAATTAAATAATTCAAAAAGATATTACATGTGGTTTATTTATTGACTCATATTTCGAATGAAGTACAAGAATTTCTAGGATAAAAACTCTTTCATGGAGGAATCAGAATTGTTTGGTGATTTGGAGAAGAAGTACTTTATATGGTGGACTCGAGCTTTTTGTGTAGAAGGGTTGACCTGCAATGTTAGCACTTTAATTTTTAAGTTAGTGAAAGAATGAGAAGTGTTGTAAGAGTGATAATGAATTTGAATAGCTGAGAATGACGTGTTTTTTCTCTTAAATATTGGGAATTGTTCTCAACAAAAAACATGGAGCGAGACATGAATTGCGGTTAACCATTAGATTGATCTAGACACTCAACAACACTTTAGGGGGCAGAATTATCTGCTTCCAGAAAGAAAATGTATAACTGTAATATGCACTTTAATGCTTCATCCCTATCATTATGCCTTCTGTCATTGGCCTTGTAGACAGCTCAAAATATTTGCACCTAAGACATACTTTCTACTAAGTAGGACACAGATTTCCCTACGTGCTTAAACTCGATTGCAGGTTTCGAGGAAGGTAAAGCCTTTCATGGGACGTCTCTGTCATCGGGAACAAGAACATTTAATACCCTCTCATAATAGATAGTGTTTCTCTAGGAATGAATGATGTGTTCCTACGCTAGTTGACAATTATGTTTCCTCTTTTTTAGAATACTTGAGTACTTTGAACACCTTTTGATGAAATCTAAATCGTTGGTGGTGCGAAGTGGATTGTAAGATTTTTCATGGATGAAGTGCATATAAGAGGTCCTTGGAGCATCATTTCTCCTTTTTTATGCCATTTGTCACACGCAAAAGAACTTTTTTCTCCTCTTTTATGCCATTTGTCACATGCTAAAGAACTTTTTTCTCCTCTTTCTTGCCATTCTTCCTTACGAGTTTTTGGTTCCAGCTTTTGGTTAAGTTCATACGAGGTCTTCGCTTGTTGGCACTTAGTATGAATGATCGATCAATCTATTTTCTTTAAGATAAATATAACACCATTTTCTTGCTTTTTCCTATTTTATAGGGTTTCTAAGTAGTCTGTTTTTTATACTTCTATTTTTCTTTTCAAAAGAATGCTTCTGATGCTTATACTTTCTAATTGAAGTGTTTGTATTTGAACTTTTTTGCTTATATATCTTGTCGACATCATGTTCTTCTTTGTAGGGCTTTTTATTGTGAAGATCCCACAAACTATGACTAGGAAGGCAAAGAAATATATCTCAGTCGATTGGGTGGACCGGTAATCATTGGGGACTTACTTTCATTTTTCTTGATGGGATGGAATCAATAGCTTGTACTAAATCTCCAGATACCTTAACTTATAAGGTTTGATCCAAATATTTCCAATGTTCACTTTTGTTTCTTATCAGAGTATTCGTAAGGGTAAACATTTTAATTCTAATGAAATGTTTAGTATGCAGACATGTTTCTTGAGGACGAGTAATAATTCAAGTTTAGGGTTGTGATGTCATTCGTCATTACTTGATTTTTATGCAGAAATTTGGGTAAATTAAGAAGAGGAATTATAAAAAACCATCATAAAACAAGTTGAAAAGAGAAAAGCCAATACAAAGAAGATACAAAGACTTGGTGAAAATATGAAGATAAAAGAGAAAAAAAAACTAATTTTATCGCTAGATTTCTCGTGCGCGATACAACCCATCGCGAGGCGACGAGGCTTGTATCGCGGCGCGATGGCGACCTATTGCAGCACGATATTGCTTTTTTAGCTTGACACACTTTTTTCTATTTATATGCAATTTTGGCCATTTTTTCAAGGGTTTCGAATTTTTAGGTACATTAGAGAGCAATGATTCAAGGTGGGAATTTAGATTACATTCAAGAGAACTTATTCCATAGATTTTGATGATGAATACTTCTCCTCTCATGGTATTTGTTAATATATCAATGAGTAACTAAGTTTCTCTAGATTAGAGATTTTTGAGATGAACCATGTTTTTACTTTGTTGGATGATATGTCTGTTTAAGATTAGTTTAGTACTTTTAATTTTATTATCTTTTTTAAATTGTACTTGTGTTTAATGATTTTTGTCGCTTACGAGCATACGAATCAATCTATATAACTTGGAATTTCTTGACTGTTAGTCTAATTATCTAAACTAGGAAATTTATTCAAATTCGTAAATGAACTAGAAATAGGAAGAATTTTGGAGTTGTCGCTTATAAATTAACACGCTGACAACGTGTAATTTGTCTTTGAATTGGTGTATGGAATTAAGGGATTATTGTATAAATTAGTTAGCTACGCACCGAGGAATAGGGTGCAGTGTTTATGTTAATTCACAGTGAGATAACAATATGGTTGAAACACAACAAGTACATAGTTCATCAACAGGTAAAAATAAGAGGATTCTCTTTTCAAAAGAAACCCGCCAATTATTTAATAAATTTCACAATTATTTTTCTTGTTAAAAACCAATCCTCGTGGAGACAAATCTTTTATTATTACTTTGACATTATCGGTACATTTGTGGAGAGGTCATCATGCCATGTTCAACAAATCTTTCACAGTAGGATCCTCTCTTCGCCCCAATATCTTCCTGAAGAAGTTATCCCCGAACATGCTTTTCTCAAATATCCAGCATTTTAGACCTGTTTTAGCTCTTCTACTTCCATGACCACTTGTGTGAAACGAAAAATGTAAGACTGTAGGCTCTATTTCTTTCCCTGTGTTATCTTTCTTAGGGAATTTATCGTCACTGGAGCCTTTTTGGGCCATGAAATGACTTGTAAGGCTCTCACATAGGTCGTCCCATGACTCAATGAACCCATCTAACAAAGCTTTGAACCACAACCTAGAAGATCTCGTCAAAGTTTATGAAAATAATTTTCATATTGAAGCTTCATTAGAGTGTAAGTAGTTCAAACTCTCATTAGCGAGTTGCACATGCTCTTCTGGATCTCTTTAGTGTGTGATTTCCCTATACAGTGGCAAGGATCTTCCTATGGAAGTCCAGCAATATGATTACTCCGTAGGGAAACAAAGATTTTCCTGTGGAAGTCAAACAATATGATTACCCCATAGGACAAAAAGGATATTCAAGTGGAACTCCATCAATATAATTACCCCATAAGGCATCAAGGATCTTCATGTAGAAGTATAGCAATACAATTACCCCGTAGGGCAACAAGGATCTTCCTATAGAAGTTCAGCAATATAATTACCATATAGTGTGACAAGCATCCTTATGTGGAAATTTTAAAAGTATGATAACCCCATAGGGTATAAAAGATTTTCTTATGAAAGTCCAATGATATGATTAACCCATAGGGTGGTAAAGATCTTTTTGTGGAAATCCACCAATATGATAACTCCATAGGGCCTCAAGGATCTTCATTTTTAAGTCCAAGAATATTATTACCCCATAGGGCAGTAAAGATCTTCCTATAGAAGTCCTTCAATATGATTACCTCTTAATATGGCAAGGATCTTCTTGTGGAATTCCAACAATATAATTACCTCGTAGGGAGGCAAGCATTTTCATGCAGAAGTCTAGCTATATTACTTAGGATAAAACATATAATTGCTTGTTACAAATACCGTAATCCATTCCAAGAACTTACGTACATGGACAATTCATCTTCTATTACTTAGCTATAATAAATCTTAGAATGGTTGAATTCCATGTTTGGGGAATAAGTCGTCCATCCAACTCCTCGAGCTTATAATTCGTACCTACACATAATCTTCTGCTAATAAAAGTGGCAGACTCTTTTTGCCATTATGTTGGACACATCCTTTGCTTCTATCCATTTTGTGAAGTAGACGACCTTGATAATCAAGAATTTTGGTTGGCATGGAGCAAAAGGAAAAGGTCTCATAATATCCACGCCCAACTAATAGAAAGACCGAGGCATTTACGCAAAATGAAGAAGCTTGGCGGGAACATTGTTCAGGTTAGCGTGCCTTTGGCATATGTCGCACATATTGATGAAAGTTATGTTGTCCCTCATTAAAATGGGTCGATAATAGCCCACTCTTAATATCTTTTGGACCAGGGCTCTCTCTCCAATATGATTTCCATAAGCCACTTGATGAAATTTGGATAAAACTAAGGAGGTTTCTTCTTCCCTCAAACATTTCAGCATGGGAGCGACTCTTACCATTTCATAGAGTTTTCTCGACATAAGGACGTAGTTTACATAAGGACGTAGTTTGCAACATACTTACAAAATTTCTTTGAAGATAGTGGATTATGGGTTCCACCAAACACCTAACTAGGGAGAGATTGATATAATCCACCTATTCTGATTCTATGATAGGAATGGTGAGTAATTCTTGTATTATAGTATGGTTGAATCCTCGGGAACATAATTTATCTTAAATTTTTTGAAACGTTTAGACAAGTTACAAACTTTTTTAAGTATCATATGATTTGAGGATCCTTCATTTGATACTCGTCGAAGACTTGTCTCACCACTAAATGAGAATCAATTTAGACTTGCAGAGACAATACACCTTCTTCTAAGGTGAGTATCATGTTTATGATGAGGGTTTCATATTCATCTTGATTGTTACTAGCCTTAAATTCTAACTTTAATGAGTGTTTGATTAGTAAGTTCTATAATCTTTCCAACATAATCCTCTTTTGATTTTAGAGGCTCCATCTACTGATAGGATCCGTGTGGGGGAAACCTTCTTATCGATGGGCGTGTTGAAATCAGCCAAAAATTCTAGCAAAACTTGTGATTTAATGTTTCCTCTAGGAATGTATTTAATGTCGTATTCAGACAGCTCGACTGCACATGATACCATTCTTCCAGCTAGAATCGGCATCTTCAAAACCTGGGGTATGGGATGGTCTGTCTTCACCAATATTTGGTGTCTTTGAAAATAAGGCTTAAGTTTTCTCGCGATTACCACCACTACCAATACCAGTGTTACTATATTTTAACAACAGACCTATGCGCCCCTATACACCAAATAGATAGGTATCTTTACTTTATATATTTCCTAGAATAGTATTGAGGTTAACACCTACTCAATGACGGATAAGTAGAGATATAACAGAGAATATGCTTATGGGCGTATCAAAATACGCGTTAATGTTAAGAAAGCCTTTAGCCTAGAGAATTCCTTCTTAGAATCGCCAGTCTACTTGAATCTATTCTTCTTTAACATGGTGAAAAGGTGGAAAGACTTGTCACCTTCATAGAAAATAAAATGAGAAAAGGCGACTAAATGTCCAATTAGTCGATGTACCTCCTCGAAATTGGAGATACTTATCATGTCCATGATGGTTTGGCATTTATCTTGATCTACCTCTATACAACCCTTGGTGAGCATAAAACCCAAGAAATTTTTCGCTTTACACCAACCTAGCACTTGAGAGGATTAAGGCACATGTTGTAATCTTTGACGGATCCTAGGATATCTTCCCAATATGATGTGTGGCTTTTCCCTTCTGACGTCTTCACGATCGTATCATCAATGTAAAATTTCAAGTTGCCTCATATCTTTCTTTCTAACACCACATCCATGAGCCTTTGATAGGTGGAGCCAGTGTTCTTGAGCCTAAAGGGAATGGCATTGTAATAATTGTTGGATAAGTGAGTTAGAGAACAAGAGGGGGTAAATTGTGATATTTAAAATTCGCGATTTAAATTTAAGGTTTTGTTACTTAAACAATTGTTGAAAAGGCATATTTCACACAAAAAAGAAGACATAGCTTTCATCATAATAGAAGTATGATGAATCAATCCTAGAGTTGTTAAAAATGCATAGCAATCATAAGGACTATTGGATGTTTTCTGAGGAATATAATAAGTGGAATATGAGGTTGTAAACCCTGTATGTGAAATAGGTTGTGATGAATAAAATTCATGCTTTCTCATATCACATTTTTGGAAATGTTAGAGAGGACCCTCAACCAACTCGAGTTAATTATCCAAAGGATCCATCACCAATGCCAAGATATAAGAATCCATAGAAGAAAAAGAAGGTGAAGTCAAGTTTCCTAACATTAGTTGTCACTTCATGTGCCTCTTGTGAATAGTCAACCCCAATCAAAACATTGACAATGCCTAGTCGGGAGAGGCTTGCACCAAGTTTCATAGAAGAAAGTGTCACCCCAGTGATATTAGAAGTTCAGGACTCACCTAACAAACAAAAGAAGCAATAAAAATGGAGGATAATATAGTTGAAGAAGTAGAGAAAAATATTGGAGAGTAAGAAGATGTAATCCATCTTTTTTAGGCTTGTCGGTTTTTTAATGAAGAGTATTTAGTTTTGTTACCTCCCCAACTATTTCTCCGTTGGGTAGGATTTTTTTTGCCCAAACACTTATTTGTTAAGGAGAAACTGATCTAATTCAAAGGTGTTTATGTTTATCCTGATCGATCATAAAACAAAATTTCCGATTCATTCCAATTAAACTTCATTCCTTTGAATATAAAAGTCTTTCTCAGATACAAGGAAATGATTCAGTTCCAGAGCCAAAGATCATCAAATTATTTTGAATATTTCTATTCAATTTAATCAGTTTAAATTTTAGAATACAAGAAAGATTATTTATTTTTATTTATTAGTTACCGGGATTTTGAAAAGAATCGGAAATTTAACAATGAAAATAGGAAGAATAAAATTTAGGTTACATTCAGATTGATTGAAACCAATATAAATGGAATAGGTTTAGATGAAATAAAAAAATGTGAACACTATGGAATTGACATTCCATATATATATCTATAGATTTGAATGCAGAAGTAGAGATTGTGAAGCTTCTTGAGAGAAAGTCGAAGATTTTGTCATGAAAGAGTACACCCAAAAGAATTGCAAGCTGGAGGAAGCATCTAGTAGAACTAGAGGAAGGTATTGTCATCACAGACAGTTCCCTCAACATAAATTCAAGCAGAAGCAGAAGCCATTCATATCAAAGAGGAAAAAAATTCCCATAAATGATCCATTTAAGATTACAAGGGGACCCCTCTCCTCTATTAGCCATTAACAGTCTTAAAGGTTCTCATAAATGGTCCACCTTTTCTCTAAGGTCGTAATTCGAGAAAGAGGGGTAGCATAAGGACACCCCTTAGCAAGTGAAGTTGGTATCAAAGCTTTAATATACGTATATGATGCACATTGGGAGATGACAAATCTATAATTCCAAATATTTTCTCTCATAGGACTTTCTGAAGTGGTTCTATGGCCACCACCCTGGGAATCGTGAACTACGAGAAGAGCTTATACCACAATGTGTAGAAAGAGGCCTAGGGTTGTTACGTAGAGTTTTAAGAGTCCAATGTTAGAGCCTTATGATCATATATTGATACTATAAATTAGAAGAAGGAAAAGATAAAGGTTCAAAGATATTCATGGTTGTCATAAATTATTAAAAATTAATAATTTTGAGTGTGTTCTAAAACGACAAGAAAATATGCAAGTGAAGATTAACTTTGAATTCAAAAATAAGAGACACTTGTGAAGTATTGTAATAGGTTTGAATTTGGAAATAGAAAACACTACGTGAAGTGTTGTCGAATAAAAGTATGCAACTCTTGAAGAATGTTGTTGTAGGCGAAATAATGTAACTTTTGGTAAAAGTAACTTTTGGCAAAAGCTTGTAACTCTTGGTAAAAGGAAGTTATTTCACCCAGGGTCGCAAACTTGTGAAACAACACCAATATGGTTTATAAATACTTCATTCTGGATTCATAAAAATATAACAAAAAACATACATCATCTTCACTAAAATTCCAGATACTCTTCTCTACATTTAATTTTTCACTGGTCTTGTACAAACTCAAGTATAGGACGAATTGTCCTGGATATTCATGCGTTTCAACTCTAAGACATTTGAGAGTACTTGAAATACTTACAAGGAAGGTGATTTCGTTCACGATTCTAGCCTCGATCCATTTGATTTAAATTAATTTTTCTAACAATCTTATAAGTATTTTAAATAATGGCAATCATGACTTCTGCAAATCGTGTTTTTATAGATGATGCTCTAATCAAGAAATTGAAAGTTCTTGAGAAAGGAATGGACAAAAGAAATGAGTAAAAAATAAGCACAAAAAAGGAAGGTTACTTGCTTTGAATGCGGAGAAATATGACATGTTAAAAATGAATGTCCTACACTTCAAAAGAATAATAAATTCAAGAGTAAGAAGAACAAAAGGCATAAAAGACTTATTTTTAAAAATACTGTCAGCAATTTTTAAGTCAAGTCGGTTGCACTTTATATGTTAGACGTGGTTAACCGACTTAACAAAACCTGTTGTTATTTGAAATTTAAAAAATTGTTTGAAATTCAAAATTCGTCATGCACTTGTTAAGTCAGGTTTCCATTTAAACGACTTAACAAGTCCTGAACAAAATTCAAAATTATGTCTTTTCATGAAACATTGTCATTCTAAACTATTGCAAACCTTCGTGAAAATGTCTCAAACTTTTGCATCAATTCCTAGAAGTTTCTTAGGATGTATTTAAGGTAAAATACATTAGTTTTTAAATTACCTCTTTCATTATTAATTTTTCATATCAATTCAAATAATTTTCTAAGTTTGCATTCCTTTTTTAACAAATGTTGAAACTTTGTGCATAACTTTAAAATCGTTCATAAAAGTTTCATAATATTTTTTTGAGAACTTAAGGTTCACATATTATTGAATTATAAATTTAAAGAGAAGATCAATTGTCTATTGAAATTAATTCAAGAACAACTTCAAGTATTGTAATTGATCACCAAGTGTGTGGTGACTCAATTTGTAAAAAAGTGCATACTTTCAAATTTGTTTATGTAGTGCAATTGATCACCAAGTGTGTGTACTTTCTAAATTTTTTTGCAAATAGAAAGTGGTATATTTTCTACTTGTTGGAGAAAAATCCTTTGAATTTGGTTTGATTCAAAGTCCACTATAGTTATTGGTGTATTCAAGGAAGTAGTGGCTTCAAGGGACTCCTTGCTTTAGAAGAATATTATCCAAGATGAAATAGATTCAATAATAGAAAACCATACTAAGGAACTTCTCGATCTAACTAAAAGATCAAGACCCATTGGATGAAACTGGTGTGTAAGATATTGGGTCGAACTCTAGTGTTGTCGAAGTCTGTTCGCAAGTAATGCGTGTTGTAGTCGAAGTTTGTTCTAACATGCATTAGTCAATATTGCTAGGGTTGTTAGCATGTTGAATTGGGCCTTGCTTGTAAGCCTAATTGTTTAAGTTAGCTTGTACCCTAAGTTAGCTTTTAATGGGTAATTGTTAAAAAGCCCATTAGGTTAGTGTGCTATTTTATTATAAATAGGATGCTAGTTTCTCAATCTTGTCAATAAGGAAAAATAGGAAGATAAAATCCTAATTTCAAGGTGTTAGAACACAAATTGGTTCTTAATAATAACTCTTTGTTTTGATGATAACTGTTAGGAAATTTATATTTAAGAATTATATACTCTAAAATTTGTTTGAGAGTTTTACTGCAGATTGAAATAATATTAACTCTCTAGAAGCAAATCTGTTTTGAATACAAGAAGTTATTCTGACTCTGAAGCGCCAGATGCACCTTACAGATGAATCTGTTTGCTCCTTACAGAAGATCCTGAGCGTAGTCTCCAGAAGGATCTGAAGCAAGAAGCTCCAGAACATTCTGAGTCAGAAGCATCTGAAGATAATCAGAAGCATCTGAAGCTGAAGCATCTGAAGCATAGAAGAATATTGATTGAAGAGTTTCTCAAAGCATTAGTCTACAGAAGTTTCTGAAAGTACCAACGCTGCCAAGTACTGAAGTTCTGTGTCAAAAATGCTCTGATGATCAACACGCTGAAAGCACACCTGCTGCAGAAGACTCTGATACAGCATAGTTCTGAATCTCATTAGAAGACTCTGATCCATTCAGACTCTGAAGAACTTGCTGAAAACTGAAGAAGAAATATTCAAGAATATATCCGTTGGAGTTATTCAACGTCTCTTTCCTCATTTGTGCTAGACACACTTACACAGAAAAAAAGGATTTTTCTGTGCCATCTACTTCTAGGAAAGGTCACTGAATGTGAAGACAAAAAGGCTCAGACCTTTTTGGGACTCTCTTTTCAACGCTCAGCTTGCTTGGATCAGCTGCCTATAAAAGGAGAACTTCACCACATTCTTCAGTTACACAATTTGCTGAAAAGAAATCATTATATTTTAAGCTCTCATTCATTCTTATTCTTCTTAGAATTTATTGTACTTAAACTTAAGAGAAAAATCACTGTTGTGATAAAAGCTTTATAGAAGCATTAATACTCTTGTATTTAATTTACATTGATTGTAAAGGTTATTCCTTAAGAGGATTCAGTTGGAATCAGTAGCTCTTGAGAAGACTAAGAACTGTTGTTCTTAGGTGTTACTATTGTAATCAGTTTGATTTAATAGTGGATTAAGTCCTTGTTGAGAAAGGCAAATCACTCTAGGAAGGGTGGACTGGAGTAGTTGTTTAAACGAACCAGAATAAAAATAATTGTGTGATTATTTTCAAGTCTTAATTTTTCATACTTATTCAACCCCCCCCCCCCCTTCTAAGTATTATCTCACCTTCAGTTGGCATCAGAGCTCCGGTTCTGAGTGTGCTACCACTTAACAGTGACAGTAAAGATCCAGAGAGATATACTTTGATATATATATTTATTTGTTATCATGGCTGATAATTCAATGTCAAATATTAACAATAAATATGAAGAGAGGGATAGGATCAACACCAAACCCCCAATGTTTGATGGGGAGAAATTTGACTACTGGAAAGACAGAATTGAGAGTTTTTTCCTAGGATATGATGCTGATCTATGGGATCTTGTCATAGATGGATATGTACATCCCACAGATGGGGATGGCAAAAAGATTGACAGAAAATCTATGACAGATGCTCAGAAGAAAGACTTCAGAAATCACCACAAAGCCAGGACTATATTACTGAATGTTATTTCACATACAGAGTATGAGAAAATTACAAACAGGGAGACTGCTTTTGATATGTTTGAATCCCTTAAAATGACTCGTGAGGGAAATTCTCAAGTTAAGGAGACAAAAGCTCTGGCTCTGATCCAGAAGTATTAGGCTTTCAAAATGGAAGACTCTGAATCTGTTGAAGCCATGTTCTCCAGATTTCAGATACTCACTGCTGGACTGAAAGTTCTGGACAAGGGATATTCTACGTCAGATCATGTAAAGAAAATCATCAGAAGTCTGCCTATCAGATGGAGACCAATGGTGACTGCCCTGAAGATGGCCAAAGATCTGAACAAGATCTCTCTAGAAGAACTCATCAGCTCACTAAGGAGCCATGAGATTGAGCTTGAGGAAGATGAACCTCAGAAGAAAGATAAAGGTAAATCAGTTGCATTAAAATCTAACAAAACTGCTAAAGCTTTGCAGGTCATTCAAGAAAGCTCTGAAGAATCTTCTTCTGAAGAAGAAGATGAGTTATCCATGTTGTCCAGAAGGATTAATAAACTCTAGAAGCACAAGGGAAAGAAGTTCAACAACTTCAGAAGATCTGATAACAGAAAGGAATCTTCTAGTCACAGAAGATCTGCCAAGAAAGAAGTTGTGTGCTATGAGTGCAAAGAACCTGGGCACTACAAAAATGATTGCCCCAAACTTCAGAAAGAAAAACCCAAGAAGAAGTTCAACAAAAAGAAGAAGGTTCTGATGGCAACATGGGATGACTCAGATGAGTGTGAATCATCTTCTGAATCAGAAGAAGAATGTGCAAACGTTGCACTGATGGCCAGCACAGAGGATCAAGAGGAAGGTACCTCAGGATATGAATCAAAATCAGAATCTGATGATGATGCAGAAGAGGTAATGGCTAAACTTACCAAAGAAGAACTCATTATAGTTTTAACAGAAGTTCTTAAAAGTTATAACAACATCAAACTCAAATACAAGAAGCTGAAAAGAAATCTTGAATCTGAGATTGATCTTCTGAAAACAGAACTTGTTGAGCAAAAAGAAATAAATTTGAAAATCAAAAATGACTTTGAAATAACTCAACAAGAATCTGAATCTGAGATTAAGTCATGTGAAAATATTTTAGAAAAATATGACTCCAGTTTTCAGATATTTCTCACTAAGAGCATAGACAGAAGCAAGATGGCTTCCATGATCTCTGGTGTTAGTGGAAACAACAGAAGAGGCATTGGATATGAATCTTCATCTGGAAGCAATCCAAAACCTGTTGACAAACTTTTCATCAGGAAGACACCTCTGTATTCTCAATTCAAATTTGGTCACTTGAATGACATTAAACACACAAGCTCTGAGAAGAGTACTTATGTGTTTAAACCCAAGGCAAGTCAGAATAAACATTATGTTGTAAAACAGAAGTTTAGACAAACCTACAAACCAACTAACCCCAAAGGACCCAAGAAGATCTGGGTACCTAAAAACAAAATAATTCCTGTTGCAGATGTTCTTAGCAGCAAGGTCAGGACACCAATCATGGTACCTGGACTCTGGATGCTCACGACACATGACAGGAGAAAAGTCTATGTTCCAAAGCCTGGAACTTAGATCTAGAGGTGATGTGAAGTTTGGAGGGAACCAGAAGGGCAAGATCATTGGATCTGGCACTATTGGAAATGGTAAACTTCCCTCTATTATTAATGTTTTACTTGTTGAAGGGTTAAAGCATAACTTATTGTCCATAAGTCAATTAAGTGACAATGGTTATGATATTACCTTTAATCAAAAATGTTGTAAAGCTATTAGTCAGAAGGATGGCTCTATCCTATTTAGTGGTAAGAGGAAAAACAACATTTATAAAATAAATCTTTCAGAACTTAAAGTTCAAAATGTTAAATGCCTCTTGTTTGTTAATGAAGAGCAATGGGTCTGGCACAGAAGATTGGGCCATATTAATATGAGACGTATATCTCAGATTAATAAACTTAATCTTGTCAGAGGACTCCCTAATCTGAAGTTCACTTCAGATGCTCTTTGTGAAGCATGCCAGAAAGGGAAGTTTTCAAAAACATCTTTCAAATCAAAAAATGTTGTTTCTACCTCTAAACCATTAGAACTACTTCATATTGATCTGTTTGGACCAGTGAAAACTGCATCCATCAGAGGCAAGAAGTATGGATTGGTCATTGTTGATGACTTTAGCAGGTGGACATGGGTAAAGTTCTTAAAACACAAGGATGAGTCACATTTTGTGTTCTTTCTGAAAATGGCATTGCTCATGATTTTTCATGTCCTAGAACTCCACAACAGAATGGGGTTGTAGAGAGGAAAAACAGAACTTTGCAAGAAATGGCCAGAACCATGATCAATGAGACAAATCTGGCAAAACATTTTTGGACAGAAGCAATCAATACAGCATGCTACATTAAGAACAGAGTGTCTGTTAGACCTCTTCTGAAAAAGACTCCTTATGAATTGTGGAAGAACAAAAAGCCCAACATTTCATATTTTCATCCTTTTGGATGTATTTGTTATATGTTAAACACTAAGGAAAATCTGAGCAAGTTTGATTCCAAAGCACAGAAGTGTTTCATGCTTGGATATTCTGAACGCTCTAAAGGCTACAGAGTATACAATACTGAGACACAGATTGTGGAAGAATCCATTCATGTCAGATTTGATGATAAGCTTGGCTCTGAAAAGCCAAAGCAGGTTGATAACTCTGCATATAGGGAAGTAGTCTTTATTAACTCTGAAGTTCCAGAAGCAGACAAACTTCAAGTGAAGGAACCAGAAGCAACTCCAGATGCTACTCCCTTAACTTCTCAGATGAATAGTCTAAATATTTCTGAAGAGTCAATTATCAGAGGATCATCATCCAGAATTAAAGCTTCTCATCCAGAGGATGTCATTATTGGAAAGAAGGATGATCCCATCAGAACAAGATCCTTTCTAAGATCATCTGAAGCATCACTTTTTGGACTAGTGTCAGAAATTGAACCATCTTCTGTAGAAGAAGCTCTGCAAGACAATGATTGGATTATTGCCATGCAAGAAGAGCTAAACCAATTCAGCAGAAATGATGTATGAGATCTAGTTCAAAGACCTCAAGGATTCAATATTATTGGTACAAAATGGGTCTTCAGAAATAAGCTAAATGAGAAAGGAGAAGTTGAGAGGAATAAGGCAAGGCTGGTTGCTCAAGGGTACAGTCAGCAAGAAGGTATTGATTACAATGAGACATATGCTCCAGTGGCAAGGAGTTTGCTACATGTATGCAGGCAGAATTTGAAATGAGCATGATGGGAGAACTCAGATTCTTTTTAGGAATCCAAGTTAATCAAACTCCAGAGTGCACCTACATACATCAGACAAAGTACGTTAAAGAACTTCTGAAGAAATTCAACATGTCTGACAGCAAGCTGGCAAAGACTCCAATGCATCCTACTAGCTCACTTGGCAAAGAAGAGGTAAGTAAGAAAGTAGACCAGAAGCTCTACAGAGGTATGATTGGCTCTCTTCTTTATCTTACTGCTTCTAGACCTGACATATTATTCAGTGTTTGTCTGTGTGCTAGATTCCAATCAGATCCTAGAGAATCACACTTGACAACTATCAAGAGGATTCTAAGGTATCTGAAAGGTACTTCTAATGTGGGTTTGTGTTACAGAAAATCTGATGATTTCAAATTAGTTGGATTCTGTGATGCTGACTATGCTGGAGACAGAGTGGAAAGAAAAAGTACTTCTGGAAGTTGTCAATTTCTAGGAAGAAATCTAATCTCCTGGTACAGCAAGAAGCAACCCACAATTGCACTTTCAACCACAGAGGCTGAATACATTGCTGCTGCTGGATGTAGCACGCAGATGCTCTGGATGAAAAGTCAACTAGAAGATTATCAAATTTTTGAGAGTAACATTTCTATCTTTTGTGATAATACTTCTGCTATATGTTTGTCCAAGAATCCCATTTTACATTCTAAGGCAAAACATATAGAAATTAAGCATCATTTCATCAGAGACTATGTTCAGAAGGGAATCATAAATTTAGCCTTTGTTGATACAGATCATCAATGGGCAGATATTTTTACAAAACCCCTTGTTGAAGATAGATTCAATTTTATTCTGAAAAATATTGGTATGGATTTTTGTCCAGAATGATATTTATCAGAAGCAAATTGTTACAGATGCAAAAATGCTTAATTCATCTGAAGTATTTCTTCTGTGTATTTATTCTATTCTGATTAATTTTTTCTGATGTGAAACTCTGAACTAACCATCTTTAGAAGATCTGAACGTTGGCTAACGTTTCATTTCTTGAGAGAATTCAGAACAACATGCAAGTAAACACGTGTCACACAAAATCTGAAGAGGTGGCGTGTACATAACTGAAGAGACGTTTGAGGTGAAATTTGAATAGTAAGAATCTTGGTTTTTCCCCCCAAATTGTCAGAAGCATTTAATGTTTGAAATGATTTTATTCTCTTCATTTAATGCTTGCTCAAATGTGCGTTTTTCTGACTTTTGATGTGCCTAAGTGTTTAGTATAAATACTTGTTGTGTATTCACTTTCACACTTTTCACTCTCAAAATTTACATGCGTTTTCATCTCTTATTCTCTCTGCATAAAAACTCAAAACCTAAGTGTTTGAAAAAGCATTCTTCAATGGCGTCTTCTTCATCAACAACTGCTCAGTTCCAATCCACAATGGCTGCTGTGACTTCAGACAACTTAGGTGCTGCTCCATATTCTCCTCCTAAGAGAACACTTCTAACACCTGTTGATAAACTAGAAGTCTTGTGTGAATCCATGGTTGAGTTTGACTCTCTGGATGATAATGGGTTTGATTTTCGTTCCATTGTTAGAGCTCAAGGATGGGTCAAGTACTTTGATAGGCTGTTTGGACCAATTTACCCTCTACTTGTGAAGGAATTCTGGATTCATGCATCTGTTTATCCCAAGTTTATTTTATCATCTGTGCTGGGAAAAGAGATTATCATCACAGAGGATCTGATAAGAAGATTGATAGGTTATGAAGAAACAGATGGTGTTTCCCACTTGCCAGCTGGGCGTGTGGACATGGAAGAGGTTTATGAGGAAGTTATGATTGCTGGACAAGCTTCTAACAGATTCAAAGATCTGAAGCCTGATTACAAGATCTGGGCCAAGATCTTCATGGGATGCATACATCACAGGAAGTCAACCAATTCCCCAGATTATTTCAACAATGAACAGACCTATTTTATGTACTGCTTTAGTCAGAGCAACAAGGTAGATCTTCCTTACATTCTGTTCATGCATCTGTGGAATCACATCAATGCATCTAGAGAATCTGTAAAAGAAAAAGGCCAGAAGATCAGGACTTAGATCCCTTTTGGAAGGTTGATCTCAGATCTTCTCACTGAAAATGGTTTAGTGGCTGCTTTGTACGATGCTGGGGTTACAGAGGAATTAGAGTTTATTATGGGAAAGCCTTTGAACGCTAAAAGTCTTCTGAGACTCAAGATTGTAGATGAACTCACTACTGCTCCAAAGAGGCTGAATATGTATGATTTGAATAAGAGGGTTCCAGTATCTGACTTTCCTCTATTCTTTGCTGAAGAACCCAGACATATAGTACTGATGTATATAGAGGAATGCAAGAGGGAAAGAATACCTGTTCCAGCTAATGTGTTTCAGCTTGTCAAACAACCACTACCAGATGCAGGAGAAGAAGAAGAAGTACCACTTCAGAGGAAAAGGACTCAGCCTGCAGAAGAATCTGAACCTGTCCAGAAGAAGGCTAAGATTGCTGAGAAGCCCAAGAATCTCTTAAAGAGAAAGGATTCTGAAGAAGCTGCCTTTGCATCTGCCAAGAGGATTAAAGTAAAAGGTACTAAGACTCCTGTTATTTCTAAAAATTTTGTTATTAATGATTCAACTATTAAGTTTGTTCCAACACCACCTGTTACTCAAACAACTTCTGTTGCTGCCCCTAGTTCTGTCTCACCTCAAAAACAACACACTGCTTCTGTATCAAAATCATCTCAACCCAAAATACACATCAAACACTTTGTTCCACGTTCACAACCAACAGAACCACAACCATCAGAATCACAACCAATAGAACCACAACCATCTGAACCACAACCATCAAAGCAACAACAACCTTCTGATAAACAAAACTCTGATCAACCACAAACTTCTGAACATCCAGAAAACCAAACCACAGAAGTTCAACCAGAAAAAGACTCTGTCATACCACCATCAAATACTCCATCTTCTGAACCTATTGCACCTGTTACTTCTGAACCCACAAAAGTAACTTTTGCTCCTGTTTCATCAGAACCACCATCCAAACAATCTGATACTCCTTCAGAACCTACTCATATCCCTGAGACAGAAGTTCTTGATATCACTCCATTAAAAACAGTGTTTCAAGTATCTTCTACCTCTTGTACACCTACAACATCCTCCAATTCATCTGAATCAGAAATTCACCCAGATTTTCTTGTCTCTCCATCCAAATACTCTGATATGAACCAACCTGAACCTGAACCTGAACCTGAATCAACCATACCTGCTAAAACTCCCATTCCAGACCCTATGCCTCCACCTGCACCATCATCTGAGATGATTGTTCCCACTTCCAATCCATCATCATCTGGTATATCTTGTGCCCAAGTTTATTCTCTTTATCATAATCTATCTTATGGTTTCAAACTGAAAGATTTTTATGATAGAGTTGAACCTTCTGAACCCCTGAAACCTCTAAAACCAAAACTCAGACAGGCCCTTCCATTTGTGATCCTTTCCTATATTCAATCAATGAACAATGAAGGATCCTTAGCAACAATATCTGCAACCTCTAGTAAAGCTGTTGTTTCAGCTCTGCACCCTGCATCTGATTACACAGTTGCATCTGTACAAACATCAACCTCTGCTTTCATACCATACTCTAATGAACCCTTTGATGATGTTTGCCCATGCACAAGACCAAAACCTAATCTGCTTAATGCTTTAAACAGATCCTTACCTCAAAAACCAGAAATTCCTTTCATTCCATATTATCCCCCTCCTCTGATTTCCATCCAAAAATCACTGCTACCACCAACTCCCAAACCTAAACATATGACTCTGGAAACCTTGCTTAAACCACCACTCAGACTTAATATTGATCATTTATTTCAAACATTTTTGCAAGAAATACATATGTCTTTAGGTACTGTTCAGAAGAGATGCTCTGAAACTATGGATGCAAATGAAACTGACATCATCTGGAAAGGATTCATCAATAGATTCAACACTGTAGCTTCCAATCTGAAGAACGTCTGTTCTGATGATGCAAAGCTCAGAGCTGAAAGAACTCAATTCTGGATTGTCAACAAAGCTGAACCTCTGCTTCGTTTGGATGCTCCTCCTCCTCCATCAGAACCAACTGCCAATGCATTGACTATGACTCTGGTAGAACCCTCTTCAGGATCTCCAGAACCTATGGCAATTGACTCTGTTCAGGCTTCAGAACCTCCACCTTCTTCGTCTGAGATAAAGACAGAACATCCAGACTTTGGAGACAAGATTGCTGCTCTGGAGGCTGGTCAGTCTGAAATAAAATCTTGGATGGCAAAGCAAGATAAGAAATCTGAAGATATGACAGAGTGGATGTCAAAACAAGATGAGAAGAATGAGACAATGACTAAGTGGATGTCAAAGCAAGAGCAATCATCATATGAGATTACAGACCTATTGAAGATGCTTTTGTCAAAACACTCTTAGATTTTTTTTTCATTCTAACGTTTGTGCATCTGTTGTTTGCATCTGAATTTTATTGTTATATCTTTTGATATTTACCTATGTACTCTTGCTCTGTTATTTTGAATGAATCAGTTTTTCTCCATTGAATTATCTTAATTATTGTTCCTTTTATTTGTCTTTTTAAAAGTTTTTACTTTTTGCTTATGACAAAAAAGGGGGAGAAAATAAAGATCTGAACTGTTTGATATAACTTCACTAGAATGAATCTTCAGACATATCTATTCTATCTAATATTTAAATTGACTATTTCAGAACATTTGATAAGAACACTCTATAAAAGAATCTCTGAGTCTCTCAGATCATCTGTCTTTTATCAAACTCTGAATCTTATATCTGCAAGTCATTCTGACCCTAAATTATTATAAGAACAAACAAGATCTAACTCTGAAGATTACTCAAGATAAAAAGGGAAGTTTCTATTCCTTTTTCATATTTAACTCAGGGGGAGATTCATCATCTCAGGGGGAGTTATAATTCTTTATGTTCAGTTAAATAAAATTTCTGATACTTTTTGTCATCATCAAAAAGGGGGAGATTGTTAGAACACATATTGGTTCTTAATAATAACTCTTTGTTTTGATGATAACTGTTAGGAAATTTATATTTAAGAATTATATACTCTAAAATTTGTTTGAGAGTTTTACTGCAGATTGAAATAATATTAACTCTCTAGAAGCAAATCTATTTTGAATACAAGAAGTTATTCTGACTCTGAAGCGCCAGATGCACCTTACAGATGAATCTGTTTGCTCCTTACAAAAGATCCTGAGCGTAGTCTCCAGAAGGATCTGAAGCAAGAAGCTCCAGAACATTCTGAGTCAGAAGCATCTGAAGATAATCAGAAGCATCTGAAGCTGAAGCATCTGAAGCATAGAAGAATGTTGATTGAAGAGTTTCTCAAAGCATTAGTCTACAGAAGTTTCTGAAAGTACCAACGCTGCCAAGTACTGAAGTTTTGTGTCAAAAATGCTCTGATGATCAACGCGTTGAAAGCACACCTGCTGCAGAAGACTCTGATACAGCATAGTTCTGAATCTCATTAGAAGACTCTGATCCATTCAGACTCTGAAGAACTTGCTGAAAACTGAAGAAGAAATATTCAAGAATATATCCGTTGGAGTTATTCAACGTCTCTTTCCTCATTTGTGCTAGACACACTTACACAGACAAAAAGGATTTTTCTGTGCCATCTACTTCTAGGAAAGGTCACTGAATGTGAAGACAAAAAGGCTCAGACCTTTTTGGGACTCTCTTTTCAACGCTCAGCTTGCTTGAATCAGCTGCCTATAAAAGGAGAACTTCACCACATTCTTTTGTTACACAATTTGCTGAAAAGAAATCATTATATTCTAAGCTCTCATTCATTCTTATTCTTCTTAGAATTTATTGTACTTAAACTTAAGAGAAAAATCACTGTTGTGATAAAAGCTTTATAGAAGCATTAATACTCTTGTATTTAATTTACATTGATTGTAAAGGTTATTCCTTAAGAGGATTCAGTTGGAATCAGTAGCTCTTGAGAAGACTAAGAACTGTTGTTCTTAGGTGTTACTATTGTAATCAGTTTGATTTAATAGTGGATTAAGTCCTTGTTGAGAAAGGCAAATCACTCTAGGAAGGGTGGACTGGAGTAGTTGTTTAAATAAACCAGGATAAAAATAATTGTGTGATTATTTTCAAGTCTTAATTTTTCATACTTATTCAACCCCCCCTTCTAAGTATTATCTCACCTTCACAAGGGAGAGAGGTTATTTTGTTATTCTTGTATACTTGTAATCTTGTTCTAAGAGAAAGGAAAGAATAGCAGTTTAATAACCAACCCTTGTTGTTCCTTGTTATTTTACCTTGTCTTCTTTGTTAACCCTAACCCTTGTGTGTTTCTTGATCATTAAGAAACTGGTTTATACTTTGTTTAAAGGTATCCGATTCACAACAAATTGGTGCGGTGAGCATGGAGAAGATGCCTTCAACAAAGTATGAGATTGAAAAGTTCACCGGAGTGAACGACTTCGGTCTGTGGCGCTTGAAGATGAAAGCCATGTTGGTTCAGCAGGGTTGTTTGGAAGCGTTGAAGGGTGAGGCAGCCATGGACGCTGCGTTAACGGCAAAAGAAAAGACGGGCATGATCGAGAAAGCCCATAGTGCAATATTGTTGAGCCTTGGTGATAAGGTTCTTCGACAGGTATCAAAGGAGACTACATCATCGGGATTATGGATGAAACTTGAAAGTTTGTACATGACCAAATCTCTGGTGAATCGACTCTACCTGAAGCAAGCTTTATATTCATTCAAGATGAGTGAAGACAAAGTGTTGGTTGAGCAGTTGGATATGTTCAACAAGCTGATTCTTGATCTTGAAAATATTGATGTGAAGATCGATGATGAAGATCAAGCACTGTTGTTGCTGTGTGCTTTGCCCATAACACATGCTCACATCAAAGAAACTCTCTTGTATGGAAGGGAGTCCCTGACCTTTGAAGAAGTTCAATCAGCCTTGTATTCTAAGGACTTGAACAAACGAAAGGAGCATAAACCTTTGACGGTGGGCGAAGGTTTGGCCGTTAAGGGAAAATTCTTGCGAAAGGATGGTAAGTTCGACAAGAAGAAAGGTAAAAGTCAACAGAAGTCCTATAGTGGCGAAACATCTAGTATTCGATGTTATCACTGTAAGAAGGAGGGTCACATAAGAAAGGTGTGCCCTGAACGCCTGAAAGATCATGGAGGTAATGGCAATGCAGCCATTGTTCAAGATGACTTCGACTCATCTGATGTTCTTGTGGTTTCAAGTGGCGACTCGAGGAAAGAGTGGATTATGGATTCAGGTTGCACTTGGCACATGACTCCAAACAGAGAATTGTTTGAGGAGCTATGTGATCAAGATGGTGGATCTGTGCTGCTGGGAAACAACAAATCTTGCAAAATTGCAGGTATTGGATCTGTGAGATTCAAGCTCCATGATGAGTCAATAAGGTTATTGACTGAAGTCAGGTACGTACCTGACTTGAAGAGAAATTTGATTTCTCTTGGTGAATTCGACAGAAAAGGATATGTTTTTCAAGGAGAGAAAAGTATCATAAAATTCATGAAGGGGTCGAAGGAAGTCTTGAGAGGCATGAAGAAACAAGGCTTGTATACCCTTGAGGCTGAGGTTGTAAGTGGTTCGACAAATGTTGCATCCACGAAATCTATGTCGAAGACAGAATTATGGCACATGAGATTGGGCCATGTTAGCGAAAGAGGCCTGGTCGAGTTGGGGAAGCAGAACCTGCTAGGAGATGACAAAGTCGAAAAGTTGGAATTTTGTGAATCTTATGTATTTGGTAAATCCTGTAGGGCGAAGTTTAACAAAGGGAAGCAAAGAACAGATGGATCCCTGGATTACATTCATGCTGATCTTTGGGGGCCTGCAAGGAATCCTTCACACTCAGGTGCAAGGTATTTTCTATCCATCGTTGATGACTATTCCAGAAAGCTATGGATATTCATTCAGAAGACGAAGGATGAAACTTTTGAAAATTTCAAAAGTTGGAAGATTCAGGTCGAAACTCAAACTGGCCGAAAGGTTAAGAGGTTGAGAACCGACAATGGCCTTGAATTCTGCAACGAAGCATTCAACAGTTACTGTGTTGAGTCTGGGATTGCAAGGCATAAGATTGTAGCAGGTACTCCTCAACAAAATGGCTTAGCTGAGAGATTCAATCGAACAATCCTTGAAAGGGTCAGATGCATGTTGGTTAGTGCTAGATTGAAGAAGGTGTTTTGGGCGGAAGCTGTTTCGTCAGCAGCTTACCTGATAAATAGATGTCCCTCGACTGTCTTGGGAATGAAGACACCTGAAGAAGTTTGGTCGGGACATCCACCTAGTCTCGACAGACTAAGATTATTTGGTTGTGTGGCCTATGCTCATATTAGGCAAGACAAGGTCGAACCTAGAGCTCTGAAATGCATGTTCATGGGATACCCTGAAGGAGTCAAAGCTTATAGGCTATGGTGCCTAGAGCCAGGTCACAGGAGGTGTATCACCAGTCGAGATGTAGTTTTCAATGAAGCAGAGATGGCTTTCAAGAAAACTAATGATGCTGACGAAGAGCTGGAACAGGGAGAAATTCCTGTTGAGGTGGAGCATGTTGATGCTGAATTGCGTACCCCAGATGAAGTCGAAGAAGACACAGAAGATGCTGTCGAAGATGAGGAGACTGATAATGACTACCTGCTAGCAAGACACAGGTCGAGGAGAGTCATCAAGCCACCTCAGAGACTTGGGTATGCAGATCTTATAGCTTATGCCTTAATCTCTGCTAGTGAGGTTCTAGATGAAGAACCTAGAGACTATAAGGAAGTTATGACGAGTCGAAAGAAGACTAAATGAATGAAGGCCATGGATGATAAGATGAAATCTCTTCATGATAACAACACTTGGGAACTGACTAAGAAACCTACTAGAGCTAGGTTAGTCAGCTGTAAGTGGATTTTAAGGTACATAAATGGGTCTCTGAATAGAGTCCTAATTTATGGTGGAGCCTTGGGTGAAGATAGTAAAGCAGCAATCGAAGGATATGTCGACTCTGATTATGCAGGTATTGCCCTAACTGAAGCTGTGAAGGAAGCATTGTGGCTTGAAGGTTTTGCAAAGGAGCTAAAACTTCAAGGTCGAGTTATCACTGTTAAATGTGATAGTCAAAGTGCAATACACTTGTTGAAGAATTCATCCTATCACGAGCGAACCAAGCACATTGATGTGAGGCTGCATTTCATCAGAGGGGTAATCGAGCATGGAGAAGTCCAAGTGCTGAAGGTTTCGACAGATCATAATGTTGTTGATATGATCACCAAGACGTTGCCCAGTTGCAAGTTTTTCCACTGTATGCAGTTAATAAAGCTGCATGAAGAAAGCTAGTTTTTTCATGTTATAGAGTTAGATCCAAGGTGGAGATTTGTGAGATATTGGGTCGAACTCTAGTGTTGTCGAAGTCTATTCGTAAGTAATGCGTATTGTAGTCGAAGTTTGTTCTAACATGCATTAGTCAATATTGCTAGGGTTCTTAGCATGTTGAATTGGGCCTTGCTTGTAAGCCCAATTGTTTAAGTTAGCTTGTACCCTAAGTTAGCTTGTAATGGGTAATTGTTAAAAATCTCATTAGGTTAGTGTGCTATTTTATTATAAATAGGATGCTAGTTTCTCAATCTTGGCAATAAGGAAAAATAGGAAGATAAAATCCTAATATCAAGGGAGAGAGGTTATTTTGTTATTCTTGTATACTTGTAATCTTGTTCTAAGAGAAAGGAAAGAATAGCAGTTTAATAACCAACCCTTGTTGTTCCTTGTTATTTTACCTTGTCTTCTTTGTTAACCCTAACCCTTGTGTGTTTCTTGATCATTAAGAAACCAGTTTATACTTTGTTTAAAGGTATCCGATTCACAACATGGTGTTTAGAAGAAATTATCATAATGATGGTAAACTAAACGCCTGCATGTGTAGATTACTAACCAAGAGTTTTTAGAAAAAAGGAAGGCGTTAATTATTTTGACACATATGCACTAGTAGCAAGGAAAACAACAATTAGAGTATTGTTTGCATTAGTTTCTTTGCATGACCTTATAACTTACAAAATTGATGTCAAAATGAAATTCCTAAATAGAGATCTCGATGAGGAAATTTTCATTGGGCAACCATAAGGTTATGTGCTTCTTGGTAATGAAAAAAGATTATAAATTAAGGGGAAGACAGACAACTTAGGGAGAGACTTTCAATTATTATAAAAATACAAAGTCAAAGAGTTTCTCATCATCAAAAGGGGGAGATTAAGAATATATCTTATATCAAGTTCAATTTTGATGAAGACATAAACTATCAAAGAAGAAAAGGTTCAAAAGTATCATGTACATCAATGATGAAGTTGATCAAGAAGGTTGAACATAGAAATTCAAGTGAATATTTAAGACAAGTGAACATAACTAAGGTGCTCATTGCAATTCATACTGTATTATTTTAAATTGCTCAAATTCCATCTCCCACTTCATGCAAAAACCTTCTTGCATCATCATGCATGATGTAATACCCCATATTTCCTTAAATGCTCTATTGGGTGTCAGTTGAGATCAATTGAGTTCCTATGTACTCTAACTTATGTCAGTTGGAATAATTGAAACTTTTAAGTGCTCTAAATGTCACCATTTGGGACCAATAGAGTAGCTAGTGAATTCTGAAGAGATCAATTATTGATATAAGAGATAGACTAATATTAATAATTAGAAGAGAGGATATTTTGGTAACTCTAATATTTGGTCAGTTGGTATTAGATAACAAAATATCAAAGGGAGGTATTTATGTCATTAAGTATTATATATATATATATATATATATATATATATATATATATATATATATATATATATATATATATATATATATATATATATATATATATATATATATATATATATATATATATATATATATATATATATATATATATATATATATATATATATATATATATATATATATATATATATATATATCTGTGTGTGTGTGTGTGTGTGTGTGTGTGTGCGTGTGTGTGTGTGTGTCTGTGTGTGTGTGTGTGTATGTGTGTGTGTGTGGTGGAAAAGAGAATAAGAAGAAGAGAGAGAAAGTTGGTAAGAGAAAAAAGGAAAAATGGAAAGAAGAAGAAAACCTATAAGCGGAAGAAGAGGAAGTCTTCACCATTCATCATCTTCATCATCAATCTTCTTCATCTTCATCTTGTTCTAGAATTGAGTTCCAATAGATAGTATAACTTTTGGGGGAAAGTTGGAGAATTTTGGGTGGGTTAGGTTTTGTGTGAAAACATGATTAAATGTGAATTTGATGTTGATACATGTTGTTTTGATGAATTCCATGCCTAAATCATATTATATTATGTTTATTTGAGTGATCGTATGCTTCATAAACATGTGGGTATGAGTTTTGGCTATGGTTGCATCCATTTTCATGCTGGTGGAATTCTAAATCTTGTATGGGTCGCTGTGCGAGCTCTAAGCAACCAGCTTTTCTGCTACACTCAGAGTGTGAGCTTCAGCGAATAGAAAGCGAGTTGTTGGTTGTGCAACCATGGTGTATTTTCAGTTCTGTCATCATCTCGCCCTGGGTTCGCTGTGCGAAGCGAAAGCGAACCAACCTTGCTTTAGGGTTGCTGTGTGACTATGATAGAATCATGTTTTTCCCGTTTTGTTTCCTTCATAATTTTTGAACTGTAACTCGGATCGAGGCACGATCAGAAGTGTTGGAAGGCTATTCCAAGGCTACATGAATAGGTGAAGATTAACACCTAGTTTTTATTGAGCACTATGTGATTGGTTTGATCTTTGGTGAGGGTTTTGGCTCCAAAAGACTTATCTATTATGTGATAAGAAATTAACCGAGAATCTCATTAAAGGATTAATGATGATTTTATGCCTTATGTGAGATGTTTATGCTAGATGCATTATAATATTTTACTGTATGTGTTTATGCATGATATATATGGATGTAATTGTGTGATAACATGCTTAAAAGACTGTAAGAATGGTGATGAAACCCTTGATGTTAACTAATGAAATAAATTAGTAAGATGATTAGGTCGTGATGAATAACATAGATGGAAATGCTTGTGCAAGGATTCTTAGGTGTGTATAATCGGCAAGTAGTTGTGTAGTTGTGAAGAGAGCTTTATATAGAACATGTAGGGTTATGGTGTTTATGGTTAAGGCAAATGTAATGTCTTGTTATTGTCGAATAAAATCACGTTATCCTTAGTGATTACATCAAGCCTACAATTAAATATACTTGTGATGGGGTACGACCCATGAGAAATGACGATTATTAAGTTCAATTATGTGTCCCTAAGAATTTAAATGCATTCGAGTTTAAGTTATGATTTATCACATAGTCGGAACCAAATTCCCTTGAGATGTGTTATTCCGAGATTGAAGGCTTATATAAAGAGCTCCTTCGGAGAACCTAGAGACTTGGGTATGCAGATCTTATAGCTTATGCCTTAATCTCTGCTAGTGAGGTTCTAGATGAAGAACCTAGAGACTATAAGGAAGTTATGACGAGTCGAAAGAAGACTAAATGAACGAAGGCCATGGATGATAAGATGAAATCTCTTCATGATAACAACACTTGGGAACTGACTAAGAAACCTACTAGAGCTAGGTTAGTCAGCTGTAAGTGGATTTTAAGGTACATAAATGGGTCTCTGAATAGAGTCCTAATTTATGGTGGAGCCTTGGGTGAAGATAGTAAAGCAGCAATCGAAGGATATGTCGACTCTGATTATGCAGGTATTGCCCTAACTGAAGCTGTGAAGGAAGCATTGTGGCTTGAAGGTTTTGCAAAGGAGCTAAAACTTCAAGGTCGAGTTATCACTGTTAAATGTGATAGTCAAAGTGCAATACACTTGTCGAAGAATTCATCCTATCATGAGCGAACCAAGCACATTGATGTGAGGCTGCATTTCATCAGGGGGGTAATCGAGCATGGAGAAGTCCAAGTGCTGAAGGTTTCGACAGATCATAATGTTGTTGATATGATCACCAAGACATTGCCCAGTTGCATGTTTTTCCACTGTATGCAGTTAATAAAGCTGCATGAAGAATGCTAGTTTTTTCATGTTATAGAGTTAGATCCAAGGTGGAGATTTGTGAGATATTGGGTCGAACTCTAGTGTTGTCGAAGTCTATTCGTAAGTAATGCGTATTGTAGTCGAAGTTTGTTCTAACATGCATTAGTCAATATTGCTAGGGTTGTTAGCATGTTGAATTGGGTCTTGCTTGTAAGCCCAATTGTTTAAGTTAGCTTGTACCCTAAGTTAGCTTGTAATGGGTAATTGTTAAAAATCTCATTAGGTTAGTGTGCTATTTTATTATAAATAGGATGCTAGTTTCTCAATCTTGGCAATAAGGAAAAATAGGAAGATAAAATCCTAATATCAAGGGAGAGAGGTTATTTTGTTATTCTTGTATACTTGTAATCTTGTTCTAAGAGAAAGGAAAGAATAGCAGTTTAATAACCAACCCTTGTTGTTCCTTGTTATTTTACCTTGTCTTCTTTGTTAACCCTAACCCTTGTGTGTTTCTTGATCATTAAGAAACCAGTTTATACTTTGTTTAAAGGTATCCGATTCACAACATGGTGTTTAGAAGAAATTATCATAATGATGGTAAACTAAACGCCTGCATGTGTAGATTACTAACCAAGAGTTTTTAGAAAAAAGGAAGGCGTTAATTATTTTGACACATATGCACTAGTAGCAAGGAAAACAACAATTAGAGTATTGTTTGCATTAGTTTCTTTGCATGACCTTATAACTTACAAAATTGATGTCAAAATGAAATTCCTAAATAGAGATCTCGATGAGGAAATTTTCATTGGGCAACCATAAGGTTATGTGCTTCTTGGTAATGAAAAAAGATTATAAATTAAGGGGAAGACAGACAACTTAGGGAGAGACTTTCAATTATTATAAAAATACAAAGTCAAAGAGTTTCTCATCATCAAAAGGGGGAGATTAAGAATATATCTTATATCAAGTTCAATTTTGATGAAGACATAAACTATCAAAGAAGAAAAGGTTCAAAAGTATCATGTACATCAATGATGAAGTTGATCAAGAAGGTTGAACATAGAAATTCAAGTGAATATTTAAGACAAGTGAACATAACTAAGGTGCTCATTGCAATTCATACTGTATTATTTTAAATTGCTCAAATTCCATCTCCCACTTCATGCAAAAACCTTCTTGCATCATCATGCATGATGTAATACCCCATATTTCCTTAAATGCTCTATTGGGTGTCAGTTGAGATCAATTGAGTTCCTATGTACTCTAACTTATGTCAGTTGGAATAATTGAAACTTTTAAGTGCTCTAAATGTCACCATTTGGGACCAATAGAGTAGCTAGTGAATTCTGAAGAGATCAATTATTGATATAAGAGATAGACTAATATTAATAATTAGAAGAGAGGATATTTTGGTAACTCTAATATTTGGTCAGTTGGTATTAGATAACAAAATATCAAAGGGAGGTATTTATGTCATTAAGTATTATATATATATATATATATATATATATATATATATATATATATATATATATATATATATATATATATATATATATATATATATATATATATATATATATATATATATATATATATATATATATATATATATATATATATATATATATATATATATATATATATATATATATATATATATATATATATATATATATATATATATATATATATATATATCTGTGTGTGTGTGTGTGTGTGTGTGTGTGTGTGTGTCTGTGTGTGTGTGTATGTGTGTGTGTGTGGTGGAAAAGAGAATAAGAAGAAGAGAGAGAAAGTTGGTAAGAGAAAAAAGGAAAAATGGAAAGAAGAAGAAAACCTATAAGCGGAAGAAGAGGAAGTCTTCACCATTCATCATCTTCATCATCAATCTTCTTCATCTTCATCTTGTTCTAGAATTGAGTTCCAATAGATAGTATAACTTTTGGGGGAAAGTTGGAGAATTTTGGGTGGGTTAGGTTTTGTGTGAAAACATGATTAAATGTGAATTTGATGTTGATACATGTTGTTTTGATGAATTCCATGCCTAAATCATATTATATTATGTTTATTTGAGTGATCGTATGCTTCATAAACATGTGGGTATGAGTTTTGGCTATGGTTGCATCCATTTTCATGCTGGTGGAATTCTAAATCTTGTATGGGTCGCTGTGCGAGCTCTAAGCAACCAGCTTTTCTGCTACACTCAGAGTGTGAGCTTCAGCGAATAGAAAGCGAGTTGTTGGTTGTGCAACCATGGTGTATTTTCAGTTCTGTCATCATCTCGCCCTGGGTTCGCTGTGCGAAGCGAAAGCGAACCAACCTTGCTTTAGGGTTGCTGTGTGACTATGATAGAATCATGTTTTTCCCGTTTTGTTTCCTTCATAATTTTTGAACTGTAACTCGGATCGAGGCACGATCAGAAGTGTTGGAAGGCTATTCCAAGGCTACATGAATAGGTGAAGATTAACACCTAGTTTTTATTGAGCACTATGTGATTGGTTTGATCTTTGGTGAGGGTTTTGGCTCCAAAAGACTTATCTATTATGTGATAAGAAATTAACCGAGAATCTCATTAAAGGATTAATGATGATTTTATGCCTTATGTGAGATGTTTATGCTAGATGCATTATAATATTTTACTGTATGTGTTTATGCATGATATATATGGATGTAATTGTGTGATAACATGCTTAAAAGACTGTAAGAATGGTGATGAAACCCTTGATGTTAACTAATGAAATAAATTAGTAAGATGATTAGGTCGTGATGAATAACATAGATGGAAATGCTTGTGCAAGGATTCTTAGGTGTGTATAATCGGCAAGTAGTTGTGTAGTTGTGAAGAGAGCTTTATATAGAACATGTAGGGTTATGGTGTTTATGGTTAAGGCAAATGTAATGTCTTGTTATTGTCGAATAAAATCACGTTATCCTTAGTGATTACATCAAGCCTACAATTAAATATACTTGTGATGGGGTACGACCCATGAGAAATGACGATTATTAAGTTCAATTATGTGTCCCTAAGAATTTAAATGCATTCGAGTTTAAGTTATGATTTATCACATAGTCGGAACCAAATTCCCTTGAGATGTGTTATTCCGAGATTGAAGGCTTATATAAAGAGCTCCTTCGGGATATACGCACTAGTACTTTGTAAGTTTGATTCACGTTATATGAATTGAGCCAACGGGTAAAGAGACTTGTGATGGAGTACGACCCATGAGAAGTGACGATTCATAATGACTATGTTTCCCTTGGATCCGAATCTAATTCGCATGTTAAGATTTGCAAGGATCTATGATTCACGCCAGACTCTTAGACGTAGGAGAGGACAGGAAAAGGGGATGCCTTGGTAAGGTTTCCGAATTAGTGATTGTTGAGTTGATGGTGTCGTACCTCGAAAAAAACACGACCTTCACAATGGAATGCAGAAAAATGGTTCAGACAGAGTCGTTACCAAACTTTATTCATTCCAAAGAAGGAATAGGAAAATATAGATAAAACCTTTAAGAGACAAGAACATGGTCATCGCAACCAAGTTCTAGGTTCGAGAGTCGATTACTTAAAGGAAAGTTATTATCACCCCTCACGTCCGTTGTACTCAACGGGAACCTCTTAGTTTGATTTGTGATGAATGTTAGCTAGTATTATTTGTTTTCTTCTGAACGAGTAATGCGAAAAGTAAGAGAAAATGGTTTTATTTGCTAAGGGGGAGATGAACGGTTTTGTATTAGGGTGCTCTCCAAGGATTAGGGCCCTTGTGAATACGTATTCTCATTACAAAATGAGAAACCAGAGATATGTAGTTTGGATTACGGGAAGAGAGGTTTGGATGGGAAAAGGTGGGAAAAAACAAAAGGTAGCTCGCCAAGGATTGGGGTCCTTGTGCCTATGTATCTTCATTTGGATGTTAATAAATAATCAGAGCGTTCATAGTTTGGAGAACTAAGGTTTTTTGGTTTATGTTTTAGAAACGAAAGATTGAATGACAAACAACCCAAGGTGTGTGCCTTGAGAGCAGTCATTCAAGGATTCAAGGAATGCCAGACTCAAAGAATCCATTTCCTTCGTGATTTAAGTTAGAAAAGTTTTTAGAAAGATTAAGTGTTTTAAAGTCGAAAGATTGAGAGAAAACAAGGCAAGGTGTTTGCCTCAAGAGCATTCATTCGAAGTTTCAAGGAATGTGAGACTCTAAGAACCTTCTTCTTTCATAATTTGATTGAGAAAAGGTTTTAAGAAATGATTGAATTGGATTTGAAAATTTTACTTGGCATTGGACCAAGGGTTTGCAAAAGAGGTGAGGTCGATCCTAGTCCTTAAGGGTGCTCCTAGTAAACGAAACCACAACCAAAGAAACGTGCACGTGTGTGCATTAGGTTGGCGGCGATGCTAAAATGCAATTGAATTACAAGGGTGTTTTGAAAAAGGGCTCGTGTCATACCCTAACTTTTTACCCTAAGATCGCACATCATTTTTCATTTCATTAGCATCGTACATGTGTATACTTTTATGCATCACTAACCCATTTGGAGATACAAAGATTGTTGTTTGTTTCATTTGATTACAAATTAGGGTTTCAAGGCTCAAAATAAACTCATGAAAAAGATCAATCAAGAATGAGCATGATATTAAACATCTCAAGTCCCTTATCAACCCATGAAGATCAAGATTTTCCCTTCATCCATAATCAAGCATCAAGATCATCAGTGCACCAAAATTAGGGTTTTGACCTAATTCAGTCCTTGAATTGACTTTTGGAGCAAGGCATATTCCAAAACCTTAAGATATGATTCAAGGACCTCAAATGCCGCATACTAGTCCATTCATATGATTGGATTGATCCAAACAAACTTGATTCATAAGTAATATAAAGATTCAAATTCATCTGGACCACAAACTAGCGTTTTTGATGAAAAGTCAATTATACCTTTAACTTTTGACCAAGAAATGATCTCAATCCTCGGGACATGATTCAAGACACTAAAAAACACCCTTGGAGGCCATCCATAGTGTTTAAATAGGCCAATGGTTTGATTTCAATAAAGATAAAAAAGTTCAAAATTCATCTGATACAAAAGTCAATTGTGCCCAAAATCTTGACTTTTAAAATTTTTGGTCAAACATGACCTCTTCAAGTCAAGAACAATGTTAATATTTGATTTAAATAAGGATTGATCAAAAAAAATCAAGAAAATAGAGGTTACTTGTAAATATGGCAACCATGAAGAAATGAAAATTTTTCTAAGTTATGGAAAAAACATAATTTAGTGCAAACTTTGCAAAGGCATAACTTCTAAACCAAGCAACCATTTTCTTTGATCCAAAAACCAAATTGAAGAGCTTATTACATAATAAAACTTTGTCACTTAGGGTTGATTCTCAAAAAATGCATAGATTTTGAGATATGAAGCCATGAAGTTAGGGTTTCAAGACTTTTTGAACCATGACACTTAGAAAAATTTGGACATAATCTGTTTTGTGTTTTAGCCAACTTTGACGCCATTTTTCTCCATGATCCACAATGATCCAATGCATACCTAAAACATCAAAGTTCCATTTTAGCAAGGAGATATGAATTGCACACTAGGCCTTGATGCAACTGTTTTTGCAAGGAAGATTTGGCATTTTCTTGTGCCACACAATTTTGAATCCAACTTGGAGTGATTACACAAGACTAATGTGCACCCAATTCAACAGAGATCTTTGTTAGTCATGCTTAACCTACAAGATAGTGCATTGTCAATGAAACCACTCTCACCAGTCAAGATTCTCTCTTAAACAACAATAAAACCATATGCGAATGTGAAATTGGTCAAAAGAAAAGGTAAGCTAGTGGAAGAAGATAATGTACCTTGGATAAGAAGTAATGATGCATTGCCAAAACCATTGAAAATTGAGCACATCCTTCAACCATCACTATTCTTCCCAAAACAAACTTGCTCCCTAATAAATAGAGACCAAATTTGATCATTCAAAACACACCTAAACAACTACAATAATTGTTTTCTCACAAATGTCCATTCTTATCAAAATTCAAATTCCAAAAGAATGAGAAATCGAATTTTCAAAACCAAAGCTTTTCCACTCAAACTTTTGATTCAAACACTTCACATACATCATGTAGAAGTGATCCAAACACTTAAACACTTTCTATAACGTCAAATTCATCAAGATCACATCTCACCTTAATCAAGCTGCAGTTGGATTCGAGCCAAGTAATCCAGGAGGTTTCAACTTGTTTTAAGTATCTCAACACAATCCTTGAGGTCCAAGGAAGCTGTCTAGATCATCAAATCACATTTGAAACACCTCCAACTGAGGATTTGATTTCCTCTTGCAAGGTAAGCTTGAAATTTTCAAACTCTATGATTCATACATCATAAATGTAATTTCAAGTTACCATTGTGTTCCTGGTAGTTCATAGATCATTTACGCTCAATCAATTGTCATTTATATTACGTGTATAGGATTTCATGATAGTTTTTGAAAATTCTAGGGTTTCTGTGTTCATGCTTAATAACCCGTGCCACATTAAAAATAAATAAAATCAAGAAGAGCCATTCCATTCTTTGTTAAAAAAAACACATAACTTTGTTGTGTACATTGTGCCAAATGGTTGCGTATTGAGAGAGATAACATAGGTTTTTCAAATTCAGAAGTTGGCTCGAGGAAGAAGATGAAGTCTGGCGCAAACTTTTGAATTTTACCACGCATTTTAATATATTATGTGATGGTTGTGTTTAGTGGATACCAACACACGTTGGCTCAGTTGGTAAGGGCTTATTTTGTTGTTGTGATGTGTGAGAGTGTGGGTTCAAACCCCACCCATGCCATTTCTTTTTACCACTTTTCATATTTTATTTTATTTTATTTTTCAAAATTCAAACAATTATTTCTCTTATCAAATTAATTCTTTTTGAAACAATCTTTTTCACACATGTCATTCATACAATCTATTATTTTAATACATGAAAAACTTACAAAAAAATAAAGATATTTTTTAATCATTTTTTTATTAGATAAAAAAAGAAGTGTATTTTAGTGTTGTTATACCTAAAAAAATTGATTTTATTTCAAATATTTCTAAACCTAATCACAGTTAAGTGTTCGTATGAATAATATGCCTTGATTAAAATCTTGTTGATTATCCATAACATTCATAACTAGATTCACACACTTCTTATACCATGATTAAATCCATTTTCTTTTGAAAAGTATCTTTGATTAAAAGATAATTAGGGTTTCACCTTGAATAAATCTTTTCAAAAGTTTTTATATAAAATCATGGGTCTCCACTTGGTAAATGTCCTTTCCCTTTTTAACTCACACCTTGATTAGATATTTGTTCATGTGAGTACTTTGTATAAAATCATGGGTCTCTATTAGAGTGTAAGACCCATTACATTTTCAAACCCTTTAGGCCTCTATTAGAATGTATGACCCATCACTTGTTCACATCTGGGCCTCTATTAGAGTGTAAGACCCATCACATGTTCACATATGGGCCTCTATTAGAGTGTAAGTCCCTCCCCTCTTCTCAAAACTTTCTTCAATTTCTCAAAACTTTTAATCTTTCAAATCTAAAATCTTCAACTTTCATCAAACAAAGCCCTAGTGGCATTCAAATTCAAATTCAAACCTTTGGGCCTCTATTACAGTGTAAGACCCAACACTTTTTTTATTCAAACATGTTTAGACATGGACCTCTATAAGAGTGTAACACCCATCACATATTTAAGTCCACTCTGATTAGATATGGGTCTCTATAAGAGTGTAAGACCCTCCACATTCAATTCATGTGTATACTTGTTAAATACTTGTCATATACTTATTCATATTAAATTTCTCTTGACATTTATAACACTTCATCCTTAGTTTAGACTTAGTTCAAACATTAGGGTTCCCTCAACTACAACTCAGTTTAAACACTAGTTCCCCTTTGGATGAAGTCAACTTCACCATAGCCTCCTCTTGGGCTTTATTCAAGCACCCTAGCCTCATCTTGGGCTTCATACAAGAACCCTCAGGCTTCTTAAAAGCATCATATTTTCCGTCTTGGGCTTCATACAAGATACCCTCAATTCAAAGCTCCCCCCAGTTAAGTAAGCCTCCTCTCAGGCTATAATAAAAAAATTTAGATTCATATCTTGGGATTAAAACAAGATACAAATAAACTTTTTAGCTTGATAACACGAAATCATATATATATAATGATGTACTTTTCTACTAATCAGCGACCGTTTTCACTCCGATTTCGGATATTTCCACACTATTTGCCCAGTATTTTGCAGGTATTCAAAGTCCATGCTCAAATGGAGCAAGATAAAGAAAAGAAGCACTTACAGGTGAAAATCAGGCCAAAAAGCAGCAAAAACGAGTTCTGTTGATATGACGACCGTCACAAGGGTGTGACGACCATCATGCGTGTGACGACCGTCATGCGTGTGACGACCGTCATGCGTGTGACGACCGTCACAGGTCCATGACGACCGTCATGGAGTTAAAATGCAGTTTTTCTGCACGTGCTGTCAAGTGATGAAAATGCCAAAGAGGAGTGGACCAATAACTCCTATATTTTCTGATATCATTCCCACTTCCCAAAGAAATTATAAACCGTTGAATATCCTATCTATAAAAGGAGGTAGCTGGTACCAGAAAAAGGGAGCCGCATTGAAGAGACGAAGTGCTGCCAATTTACTTTCAGAGCAATATTCAGTTTCCCATTTTCTTATCATTGTTTTACTTCCTTTCTTCTTTCCTTCCTTGCAATTGTTGTTTTGCTTCCCATTTCTATTCTGTATGAGTAATTGGCATAAAGACTAAATCCTATCGCCATTTTGGAGGATTTCCCAAAAGCCAAATCAAATTGTTTACAGGTTTCTATTCTAATCGTAAATTGAATTTCTATTTCCTATTGTAATGCATATTATTATTTTCTGCCATTATTTACGTGTTGTTAATTTATATTCCATGTCTGGCTAAGTCTTAAGTAATCGGTATGTAATAAATAATCTGATGGGATTCAAAAATTAACCGGTGTATATCTACCTTTTCAAAAACTTATTTATGGCTTCAGTTTTTAAATCGATTTTTCTAAATAAACCTTCGTCGCGACAGCGAGAAATTATTTACAGTAGTTTTGCCACGACAGTGGAAAATTCATAAAGGTACGAACCAACAAGCGACAGCTGAGGCTAAGACCAGATAGTAAAAACTAGGCATTCATTTTAAAAACAGCGACAACGCTTTAAAAGGAATTAGAACTTAATAGTTTTCAAAAAGTAACTTTAACCCCGAACGGGATAGCGACAACATACGTTCCGCCTTAGAGTTGCGACTAGCGTCAATAACCATCGTGAGGCAAAGGTCTTTAAACCATCATTTTCTTCTTAAACTATTTTTGAAAACCTAAAGACACCGGTGACCTATAGAATCCCTGAAGAAGTAACATATTACATACCAATTCAAACATTTATACCTTAAGTAAAAGCTTTAGTTCCCTTTAGTTTATGCACTTATTTTGTTATTATTCCCCTAAAACATTACCAACCTAGCTAAACACAGTAACACCGGATAATACTAGTTTGATTACGAGTCCCTGTGGGATCGATATCTATTATTACTATGCGATAGACTGTGCACTTGCAGTTAATTGAGTTAGACATAGAAAGTCGCGATCAAGTTTTTGGCGCAGTTGCCGGGGACCCGTTTAGTCAATAGTGTAATCTTTTATTACACAGTATAGACTAGGTTAACAATTCTCTCTCCCTCTACTCGTTCTTCGATTGTATGCCAAGTACTCGCTCACAAGGCGACATCTTACAACCTACAATCACCGAACTAGAGCGCTTCTTACATCTAAGAAGGCGCATCATCGAATATCAATGAAGACACAATATTCCTGATCTTCTAGCTCATCCTCCTGTTGAAGAAGCAAAGATGGTTGAAGGACCTCAGAATAAACCGCTGAAGGACTACGCTACACCCTCTCAGATGGAACCTCGAAGTAGCATAGCTGCCCCAGCTATCAATCGAACCGATTTCGAACTAAAACCGTCATTGCTGTCAGCTGTACAACAAAATTAATTCTCAGGAAATGCAACTGAGGATCCAAACGAACACTTAACGAAGTTTGTGCAATACGCAGACACAGTGAAGGCAAATGGAGTAACTCCAGACGCAATAAGACTTCGTCTCTTTCCTTTCTCTCTTAGAGATAGAGCTTGGACGTGGTTACAATCCTTACCATCCAACTCCGTTACGATGTGGGAACAGTTGAAGAACGTTTTCTTAGCGAGATACTTTCTGCCAAGCAAAACTGCTATGCTTAGAGCTCAAATCAACGGATTTCGACAAAAAGATACTGAATCTCTCTACGAAGCATGGGAAAGGTTCAAAGATATGATGACAGCATGTCCTCACCATGGTCTAGAAGACTGGGTGACGATCCATACTTTCTATAATGGGCTTCTGTATAACACCAGATTAACGGTAGACGCCGTCGCGGGCGGTGCACTTATGGATAAGCCATACAACAAAGCCTATCAACTAATCGAAAACATGTCTCAGAACCACTGCCATTGGGGAGGTGAACGAACTTCAGCAGAGAAACCCGCAGCGAAAGGTGGGATGTACGAGATCAGCAGCCTTGAAAAGTTCAACGCTAAAGTAGATGCTCTAGTACAGAAAATCGACAGTCTGACCGTTAACCCAACTGCAACCGTAGCTGTTGTAACTCCAAACTGCGAGTTATGCGGAATCGCCACTCATAATGCGCCTGAGTGCCCATTACTGGCCGGAATCCCACCAGATCAAGTAAACTACACTCAAGGAAATCCTTACGCAAATACTTACAACCCAGGATGGAGGAACCACCCAAACTTTTCCTACAAGAACGATAATGCCTTGCAAGCACCAGCTGCTCCGCCAGGATATCAGAAACCAGCCGCTGCTGCCCAGACTGTCCCTAGGAAATCAAACCTCGAATTGATGATGGAAAAATTCATAGCTACTCAAGCTCAAACAAACAAAGAATTCCTGAATCAAAACATACACACTAGCGAGCAGATTAAACAGCTGACCGAAAAAGTAGACGCTTTAGCCACCCACAATAAAATGCTCGAAACGCAGATATCACAAGTGGCTCAACAACAAGCCTTTGCAGCTGCCCCAGCTGGAACATTTCCAAGCCAGCCCGAACTTAATCCTAAAGGTCACGCAAACGCTGCTATATTGAGAAGTGGAAAAGAATTGGAAGGCCCAACAGATCCTAGGAATGAAGATTTAGTAATGCATCAGAAATCTGATAAACCAACAGAAAAGGAGTCTGAAACAGAAAAGAAGGAACGTGACGAGCATAAGGCTGCCAAAGATGAAAACTCATATGTGCCTCCAACGCCATATAAACAACCTATCCCTTATCCTCAAAGACTAATAAACTCCAAAACTTCAGGACAATTTAAGAAATTTGTTGAACTTCTGAAACAACTAAACATCACTATCCCGTTCACAGAAGCGATAACTCAAATGCCGTCATACACTAAGTTTCTTAAAGAAATCTTGTCTAATAAAAGGAAAATAGAGGATAACGAGACAGTGACACTCACTTCCGAATGTAGCGCAATCATTCAAAACAACATGCCTCCTAAACTAAAAGACCCAGGTAGTTTCTCCATACCCTGCATCATAGAAAAGTTCGTTATAGACAAAGCTCTATGCGATCTAGGAGCCAGTATAAGTGTCATGCCCTTATCTATATGCAAAAAGCTGAATATGGGAGAACTAAGAACAATTAAAATGTCCGTACAATTGGTTGACCGATCAGTCAAATATCTCGTCGGTGTACTGGAAAACATTCCAATACGCATAGGCCAATTCTATATCCCAACCAACTTCATAATCATGGACATCAAAGAGGACTCTGTTACCCCAATTATCCTAGGAAGACCGTTCCTAGCTACAGCCGGAGCTATCATAGACGTAAAGAAGGGAAGGCTAACATTTGAAGTAGGAGAAGAAAAGATAGAGTTCATCCTTACTAAATTCTTGAAGGCACCAGCTATAGATGACACATGCTATATAGTAGATGTCATTGACGAATGCATACGAGAATTAGAGAAGAAGGAAACTACATATTCTGAAATCATGAAAATCCAGATCCCTGCTATTCATGAAGACGACAACTGGCGTGCACCATACAAAGATGATAGTCTGAGCGAGATCTTAGCACTCACTCCAAATCACATGCCAGGTTCGAAAAACCCAGCTTTAGAACTTAAAGAGCTACCTAAAACCCTCAGGTACGAATTCCTAGATACAGAATTCAAAAGACCAGTAATAGTAAACGCTAATTTAGGACAATCAGAAACTGAGCAACTATTAGAAGTCCTAAGGAAATACCCAACTGCGTTAGGCTATAATATAAGCGATCTAAAAGGCATAAGTCCCTCCATCTGTATGCACCGTATCATGCTGGAGGAAGACTGCAAAACTTTAAGAGAACATCAGAAAAGGATAAACTCGATCCTAAGCATTGTAGTCAAAGACGAGGTGAAAAAGTTACTAGACGCAAGAATCATATACCCGATCTCCGACAGCCAATGGGTCAGCCCAGTACACATATTACCCAAGAAAGGAGGCGTTACTGTAGTGAAGAATGCAAAAGGCGAATCAATAAACCAAAGAGTTGTGACCAGAAACAGGATGTGTATCGATTACAGAAAACTGAACAAGGCAACTCGGAAAGATCACTTCCCTTTACCTTTCATAGACCAAATGTTGGAAAGACTAGCGAAACATTCGTACTTCTGCTATCTAGATGGTTATTCGGAAAAGACAACATTCACCTGTCCCTACGGTACTTTTGCTTATCGCCGAATGTCGTTCGGACTGTGCAATGCTCCAGCAACCTTTCAGAGATGCATGATGGCAATCTTTGCAAATTACATAGACGACATCATGGAAGTGTTCATGGATGACTTCTCTGTATGCAGAAAATTTTTTGAAAGCTGTCTGTCGAATTTAGAGATGGTACTCAAAAGATGCACTAAAGTGAACCTTGTCCTTAATTGGGAAAAATGCCATTTCATGGTCCGACAAGGCATCGTTTTAGGACACGTCATATCTGAAAAGGGGATCGAAGTTGACAAAGCCAAAATAGAGATCATAAAGGATCTCCAACCTCCAAAAACTGTACGAGAAATACGAAGCTTCTTAGGACACGCTGGATTCTACCGAAGATTCATAAAGGATTTTTCGAAAATCACAAAACCTCTTACAGGTTTATTAATGAAAGATGCCGAGTTCATCTTCGACAAAGAATTCTTAGAGGCATTCGAAACTCTAAAGTCAGCACTTATCACCACACCAATCATGCAACCTCCAGATTGGCGACTACCATTCGAAATCATGTGCGATGCGAGTGATTACGTTGTAGGTGCAGTTCTAGGACAAAGGAAAGACAAGAAGCTTCACGCTATCTATTACGCCAGTAGAACATTAGACCCTGCCCAAATGAACTACGCCACAACGGAAAAGGAACTTCTAGCAGTCGTGTTTGCTCTTGACAAATTCCGTTACTACTTGGTAGGAGCCAAAATAATCATATACACAGATCACGCTACCATTAGGTACCTAATAAGCAAAAAGGACGCCAAACCCAGATTATTGAGATGGATCCTATTATTACAAGAGTTCGACTTAGAAATTAAAGATAAGAAGGGGACCGAGAACGTAGTTGCAGATCACTTATCCCGTATAGAGGGCATCAAACAAGAACCAATGCCTATCAATAACGACTTTCCCTATGAACGTCTGATAGCCAAATTGGAAAGCGATATGTCCAACTCAACTTCAGAAGAACCGGAACTGGAAAAAGCCGTGGAAGCTGTCTATGCCCAAGCCACTTTGCCGTGGTTTGCCGACATCGTTAATTACTTGGCCGCAGGCGTGCTTCCACCGGACCTGACTTATCAACAAAAGAAGAAATTCTTCCACGACTTAAAGCATTAATACTGGGACGAACCTCTACTCTTCAAACGAGGCGCAGACAACTTATACCGTCGCTGTGTCCCAGAGGAAGAAATAGAAGACATCATCTCCCAATTCCATTCAGCACCTTATGGTGGTCATGCCAGCACCTCAAAGACGTGCGCTAAAATTCTACAATCTGGCCTATTTTGGCCCAGTCTCTGGAAGGATGTCCATATCGCTGTACTAAAATGCGACCGGTGCCAACGCATTGGCAACATCTCATGACGCGACGAAATGCCACAGAGAGGAATTTTAGAAGTAGAAATCTTTGACGTCTGGGGAATCGACTTCATGGGACCTTTCCCGTCTTCTTTTGGAAATAAATATATACTCTTCATCGTCGACTATGTATCTAAATGGATAGAGGCAGTTTCCGCTCCAACAAATGACACACGAGTAGTCGTTAAACTCTTTAAAAACACAATCTTTCCTAGATTCAGTATGCCCAGACTCGTCATTAGTGACGGTGGTTCGCACTTCATATCGCGAATCTTTGACAAACTCCTCTCCAAATACGGAGTCAAACACCGTGTAGCCACACCGTATCATCCACAAAGTAGTGGACAAGTGGAGGTTTTGAACAGAGAAATAAAGAAAATTTTAGAAAAGATTGTCGCAACCTCTAGGAAAGATTGGTCCTCAAAGTTGAACGAAGCTTTATGGGCTTATAGAACCGCCTTTAATACACCAATAAGCACCACACCATTTAAACTAGTTTACGGAAAATCATGTCACCTGCCGGTAGAATTAGAGCATAAAGCCTTCTGGGCTATTAAGACGCTAAACTTCAACTACACTGCGGCAGGAAAGAAACGAATCTTGAACCTTCATGAATTGGAAGAGCTCAGATTAGACGCGTACGAGAATGCACGCATCTACAAAGAAAGAACCAAGAAATGGCATGATAAACGTTCGATTCGGAAACAATTCAGTGTGGGATACATCGTGCTCCTATTCAACTCCAGATTAAAACTATTCCCTGGAAAATTAAAATCTAGATGGTCTGGACCTTTTGAGGTCACCAAAGTCCTTAAGAGTGGAGTTGTTGAAATCAAAAATCAAATCAACGCACCGTTTATAGTAAACGGATAACGTTTGAAACATTATAATCAAAATGAACACAGCGACCACGTGAGCAATATGAAATTGCTCGAGCTTCCCGAATAGCTTATATCCAAGCTATCGTCAGGCTTCTGACGTTAAAGACAGTGCTGATTGGGAGGCAACCCAATTTTTCCCATTTTTCCCTTCTAAATTTATTAAAACTATGTTTTTCTTTTAACTTATAATTTCTATAAATCTCTATTTTCTTATTTTCTAATATTTATTTTATTTTTATTTTATCACCCTTTGCTTCTTAAAAATATGATCTGAGTGAATGTGATTTTTCCAGGATTTTAAAGTCGTTCTACTTTTCTCCCGTTTTTATCCGACTAACGAGTATGGCCGACATCGACGTTACGACTGTTGTGTTTAGAGGACTAGCTCATAAGGCCAGATTTGAGGCACTAACTCAGAGAAGCTTTGCTTCGACTCTGTACTACGGTAGACCCATCATGGACAAGCTAGGAATCCAGGATAGCATTCAGTATTTATTTAACCAATTAGGCTGGGAGCAAACTGCTCTAAAGACCCGATTTGCTACCTTCCGCGAACTGACGTTCGAATTCCTTAGCTCCTTAAGTTACTTACCTGAACATGGCTATGGATCCACTAAAGAGCTGATAACCTTTAGAATTTTTGGAATGGACCAAACACACAACCGTACCACGTTAGCTAACATCCTAGGCTTCCCTAGCGGACCTTTTGTGTTTACTACCACTGAAGAGGATATTGATCTCGAGTTAGACCAATTCTGGGGTTCCATCACCGGTAACTATCACCCAGAACCGAATGACATGCACAACAACGAGATACACAATCCAGCCTTCCGCTATTTCCATATGATTTTAGCCCATACCCTCTTTGGGAAGGAGGAAAACATTACAACAGTCTCAAAGGACGAGTTGTTCATCCTTCTCTGTGCTTCACAAGGCCGCCCTGTAAATGTTGTCCCTTTTATGATGAGGGCATTTACACACCTCAATCAGGAACCGCACTCACCCATTTTAATAGGAGGCCTAGCCACCATGATCGCCCATGAAATTGGCCTGAGGTATTACCTGAACAAAGCCGTTCGTTTTGGAAACCTCAGATCAATGGACATCTAGTTCTGCTTCAACAGACGTATCTTAGGTACCTTAGGACCAGGAGCCTACGAATACCTCATAGCTGATCAACCTGTCCACCTTTTCACATTGCCCAACCATGAGCTAACCAGTATCCATAACAGAGACAATTGGCTTTATGAATTGGACGAGCCTATGGGACCCCCATCGCCTCACTCCACACCCCAGGCTTACATGTATGATAGTGATCAAATCTCAGAAGCACATGACTATTTGTATTACCAAGACTATGAGTCCGAAGTGGAGATAGATCCTGAGACCGCTCCTAACTACCATAACTTTCCTGACCCCACTCCTGAACAAAACACAGACAAGTTGGACACTGTTCTAAGAACTATGGACGACCTCAAGCTGGAAATAACCACTATCAAAGATGAATTAATGCAGCTTCACATGGATTTCATTACTTATATGGACGTAGTTAGCGACCAATTTAATGACGTTATTCAGCAGGTCAACAACTTGAAGAAACCAAAGGAGTGATATTTTAGTTTTCTCTTTGATTTTAGTTTACTGCATTTCACATTGTTTCACATTATTTCATTTTGCAATTGTTTCTTTTTGGATATTGTATTACTTTAAACTCATTTTTGATTCAATGTTATTTTCATTTCATTCCAGTATCACCCTTAATTATGTTTCCTGTTATTTCTTATTTTGTAATCAGTTTATCATAATGCAAAAATCAAGTTTTCCACTGTTAAAACGCCCCACAAGCGAAATTCTGCATTTTTGCAGAATTTGCTGCTGTGACGGTCGTCACACTCCCCTGACGGTCGTCACGCGTGTTACGACCGTCACACATCCCTGACGGTCGTCACGCAGATAAAACCCCAATTTTGTCCAACCAGAGGTCACGCACCTCTCCACTTCCACTCCCCTAATTCCCCATTTTCCCACATTTAAAACCCACTAAAAACCCTCTGAATCCCCCATTAAACCTCCACCATTTTCAACTTCCAATTCACCCTTATATATTACCCTCTGCATTCCCATACCTCACCATCCTCAGAAACTTCCTATTCTCAAACCTCTGCACTCCTCTCACCAAAATGGTCAGACAAAACCGTGCAAACCCCGATTTGATTACTATCACTTTCCGAGAAGGCGAGGCCGGCGAACGGCAGCAGACTAACTTCTTAGCATTCCATCAGCGGTCGCTTCAGTTCACCCGGTATGCTCACCTGGATTCTCTGACGGAACTCGGGATTCTGGATGGCGTAACTTAGATGTTACAGAGAGCCGGCATCTGGCATCTCTGCACCAATCCCCAACCCACCTATGAGCAAATCACACTGGAGTTTCTCAGTTCCTTCGCATACGCAACATCGCCCAGCGATACCAACCAACTTACTGGCGCCGCCTGCTTTCGTCTGTTCGGCACCGAATATCAAGTCCCCCAGGACCGCATCGCCGTCATTCTACAGCTACCTCACATCGACGATGCTCACCGCCGCATATCCGATCAGTTCTACCAAGAAGCTTTCCCTCTTTGGAACCATCTGACCGGAACCACTCCAGAAAGTTGGGACACTCTGAACGCCACTCATATCCACAACCCGACTATCCGCTACTTCCACCGCGTGTTGAGCAACACCATATTCGCTCATGACAGTAACCACAAGGTCAACTCGAAGGAGCTGTTTTTCCTCCGTTGTGTGTTCGCTTCGGAACCTGTTAACGCCGCCCCGTTCCTCTTGGCTCACATTCAAGCCAATTGTAACCGCGGCTCAAAACCTTTCTATTTCGGTGGCATCATCACATCCATTGCCATAGGCCTCGGTCTTGGCGACCGCCTCCAGACACTCCGCCAGATGCCCCCTGTCTTCCTAGACACCGACCACTGCCGTGCCTTCCACCTCATCAAGGCCCGCGCAGATGGGAGATACCATCCGGTAGTGCGAGGCCGCACTATCCAGAGCATCATCATGCCTTCCCGCACCCGAATGCATCCGGAGGATAGAGCCAACTGGATCTTCGATACCACTGCCCCTGCTGCCCCAACACATGATAATATCCAAGAGCCCAGGGACGAAGTTCAAGAGGAGCTAGACAGAGCCGACCAGCCTAAGCCATCACAAGCACCTGCTGCCGAAGGCCCTTCCGCGCGCCGCCGTTGCCGTCCCTCCACTGATGACACATCTGAGGCCCTCCTCCGCTGCATCGAACAGCATAACCAGATGATGCTTATGATGGAACAGCAGAACCGAAGGGCTGAAGAATTCGAAGCATGGCAGAGAGAGCAAACCGGTCAAATTCGGCAATCTTTGCAGATGATGCAGGATGTCCATTCCGGCATGGCAGATGAGATGGCACACCTCACTGTGCGAGCGACGGCCTCCGTGATTACATCTTCCACACCGGAGCTCTGAACCTCGCGGCACGCGACGGCCCAGCCAGGGGTCGAGGTAGAGATCGAAGACAAGGAAGGGACTAGTAGTATTTTTCATTTTTGTCATTTTGTTTTCTTTATTTATTTCCTTTGTATTCCTCCCTTCCGCATTCTTTCAAATCAGTGAGGACACTGATTGAGATAGTGTGGGAGCGGACCGTTATTTCCCTGTTATTTCCCATTTCCTATTGTACTTTTTCTTTCGAATTTTCAAATTAAAGTAATTTTAATTTTCGGAAAATAAGCTCTTATATATATATATCTACGTTACGTGAACTCCCCGTGCTTCATCTGACATATACAGAGAAACTTTTATCCTCACCGAAGCATCACGCGTTACGCCTAAACTTTACCAAGTTGGAATTTCCGAGAAGAAAATTTTAACAAAGCTTCTACGCCCTGACACCTTAGACCTCTGGTTTATGCTAGTCAGTCTCACTACTTACTCGTATCAAAGCCTCAAGTTTCGACTCGAACGGAGCCCCAGTAGTTTATACGAGCGGTCAGCACCATCCTAAACACTTCTAAGCAAGAAACCGATGCAAATAAGTGTATGATCTCTAGTAAGAATTCAATAATCTTGAAAGAAAAGAAAAGCCATATTGCATGAATATAGAGATATGTCCCTTCTAAGTTAGGTGCTCCTCACCCGAGCATTTAGCCCAACGGTACGAAACTCTTGCGGATTTATAGCAGAATAAGCATATGTGCAAAGAAAAAAATCAAACTAGCAGAGAGATCAAAATCACCAACAGGTTTTCTTGCCATGAACATGTATGGATAACGGGCTTAATGTGACTGCGCCAGAACGAAGCCGGGTAAAATTTGTTGCGAGATACTTGAAGCCGAGCTGCAGTAACATGATTGAGACTGGCTTGCATAAAAGAGAGGCCTTCGAAGACTTACGATCAAGTGTCGTTTCCGTATACGCTTTGTTTCCATTGGATCCCCGGTTTTTCTTAACTTGGCGTCCGAGAAATCTTATCAAGGCAAGAGCGTGCCGCGTGCTTGCTGAACTTTAAATTTTTCCTACCTTTACTTGAGGACAAGCAAAGATTCAAGTTTAGAGGAGTTTGATAACGCGAAATCATATATATATATAATGATGTACTTTTCTACTAATCAGCGACCATTTTCACTCCGATTTCGGATATTTCCACACTATTTGCCCAGTATTTTGCAGGTATTCAAAGTCCATGCTCAAATGGAGCAAGATAAAGAAAAGAAGCACTTACAGGTGAAAACCAGGTGAAAATCAGGCCAAAAAGCAGCAAAAACGAGTTTTGTTGATATGACGACCGTCACAAGGGTGTGTCGACCGTCATGCGTGTGACGACCGTCACAGGTCCATGACGACCGTCATGGAGTTAAAATGCAGTTTTTCTGCACGTGCTGTCAAGTGATGAAAATGCCAAAGAGGAGTGAACCACTAACTCCTATATTTTCAGATATCATTCCCACTTCCCGAAGAAATAAACCGTTGAATATACCATCTATAAAAGGAGGTAGCTGGTACCAGAAAAAGGGAGCCGTATTGAAGAGACGAAGTGCTGCCAATTTACTTTCAGAGCAATATTCAGTTTCCCATTTTCTTATCGTTGTTTTATTTCCTTTTTTCTTTCCTTCCTTGCAATTGTTGTTTTACTTCCCATTTCTATTCTGTACGAGTAATTGACATAAAGACTAAATCCTGCCGCCATTTTGGAGGATTTCCCAAAATCCAAATCAAACTGTTTACAGGTTTCTATTCTAATCGTAAATTGAATTGCTATTTCCTATTGTAATGCATATTATTATTTTCTGCCATTATTTACGTGTTGTTAATTTATATTTCATGTCTGGCTAAGTCTTAAGTAATCGGTATGTAATAAATAATCTGATGGGATTCAAAAATTAACTGGTGTATATCTACCTTTTCAAAAACTTATTTATGGCTTTAGTTTTTAAATCGATTTTTCTAAATAAACCTTCGTCGCGACAGCGAGAAATTATTTACAGTAGTTTTGCCACGACAGTGGGAAATTCATAAAGGTACGAACCAACAAGCGACAGCTGAGGCTAAGACCAGATAGTAAAAACTAGGCATTCATTTTAAAAACAGCGACAACGCTTTAAAAGGAATTAGAACTTAATAGTTTTCAAAAAGTAACTTTAACCCCGAACGGGATAGCGACAGCATACGTTCCGCCTTAGAGTTGCGACTAGCGTCAACAACCATCGTGAGGCAAAGGTCTTTAAACCATCATTTTCTTCTTAAACTAGTTTTGAAAACCTAAAGACACCGGTGACCTATAGAATCCCTGAAGAAGTAACATATTACATACCGATTCAAACATTTATACCTTAAGTAAAAGCTTTAGTTCCCTTTAGTTTCCGCACTTATTTTGTTATTATTCCCCTAAAACATTACCAACCTAGCTAAACACAGTAACACCCGATAATACTAGTTTGATTACGAGTCCATGTGGGATCGATATCTATTATTATTACGCGATAGACTGTGCACTTGCAGTTAATTGAGTTAGACATAGAAAGTCGCGATCATAGCTTCACACTTTAGGCTTTGAACAAGATACAAATATTTTAGCTTCAACATCTTGGGCTTTGAACAAGATACTCAAATAATTCAACTTTTCCCCAGAGATGAGACAATGAGTCATCTCTGCAGGAAGATATCTTTTTTATACGCCACAATTCAAAATCAAACATTAAATTTTTCTCTCCATATAAGTGGTGTAAGTGACACACTTGTTGATTAAAAATCTAAGTTGGAGTCCTTCTCATATCATGGTCTAAAACTTTTCTTTCATCTAAGTGATGTATGTGGCACACTTGTTGATACTATACCTAGATTAAGGTTCTTCTCTTAGCATGCAAAGACTCATAACAGAAGATGTGGCATTGCTTAGGATTCTTTAACATCCAAGTTCAAAGCTTCTTCTCTTATGATATCATTCTGAAATGTTTGTTATGAATAGGTGAGATATCTCCCTTTAGAATGACAATTTATCTTTTCTTTCAAACCAACAAAACTTTTAGCTTTATATCTTGGGATTTGAACAAGATACATAAATACCCTTTTAGCTTCATCATCTTGGATTTTGAACAAGATAAAAATTCCACCCATAGTTAAGTGGGACTACGAACACTCTGATTTCTCAATTTCCTTTTGAGAATACGTAGGCATAAAATTGCGAGATCTTAGCAAGCACACCTTTAAATAAAACCCCTTAGGTCCCCGTACCTTTCATAAAAAAACTCCCAAAATATCTCATAGTCTTGCTCTCACCCATAGGTTAAAACTTTCTCAATCAATGGTAAACTGATGAAATGAATGATAGTACAAAGTATACAAAAAGTTCTTATAGAGTACTATAGATACTCAAGGTGTTAATAACTTTCCTTAGTATAACCAACCCTCGATTCTAGATCTCTTTGCATTTGTAGGGATAACACTTGCACGTAGGGTTAGTTTAAATTTCTTCCCCTTCCTTTTAAGCATCATAGGATAAATATTAGAAATTTGAAAGTGGCATCAAGCACGGTTCATGGGAATCTCACCATCTTAGGATTGGCGGGGTCACTGAAATCAGTCCATATCTCGATATCAAATCGAGAATTAGTTTTAAAATGGTTTAGTCTATTCTAGTCCCTAAGGGTGCTCATAGTAAACAAAACCACAATTAAAGAAAAGCAAGAAAGGTAAAAAGCATACATCCAAAAGGGAGCGAGGTACATGTAAAGTACATGGGAGTGTGAGAAATAAATGGGGTCATTGTCAGGTAGCCCAAGAGAAAGCCGTGTGTGTGAAAGGTGTCCTACACTAAGCAATAAATAAGAGTACATACAAAATCTCATCTGCTAGGGTTTTCGTACAAGGTCCAAACTCTAGTGCTCGGGATAGTAACCATAGTCCACAAATTTTTTTAGGGTTTCGATAGTTTTATCATATTTTTGTGTTTTGAATAAGATGAACAAGATGAAATGAACAATGATAATATGAACAAGGATATATAAACAGAAAAATAAAGGAAGAGAATAATGAACGAAAATTAAAGTTAGTTATTAGTTGTTAATTATCATTGATCGGGTGATCACTTTTCGAATCGGGTCCACTTTAGCTCTAAGTAGTCGTAGCACGATCTATAAAGAAGATCAGGTTATCAGAGGCCGGCCAATAACAATGTTTGTGCTAAAACATGATAGAGAAATGATATATAAATCATTCTCTAAGAATCGTGCCACACGAAAAGAAGAAAGAGAACAGTCTCGTCTTAATCACGAACCTCCATCGATTAATTGAAGGTAACCTATCACGATCTCAAAGTATAGAAAATGATCTAAAGGATCTTTTCCTACAGATTTGAAATAATGAAGGTTAAACAACCTCAACAATTGACATACATGATATTTAGACTTCATAGACCAAAATCGAAATGAATTAAAACCGAAGTAAAAAAGAAAAATTAAAAGTAATAAAAATAGTAGACCAAGAACAACCTAAAATACAAAGCAAGAATTTATTTTTTTAAAAAAATAGGAAAAATAAAAAATAAAATAAAATAACAAAGAAAAGGGAAAAGAAAAGAAAATAAGAAATTGAGAGGGGGTGGATGAGGAATTGAGAGAGAGAGAGAGAGAGAGAGAGAGAGAGAGAGAGAGAGAGAGTGTGTGTGTGTGTGTGTGAAATCCACATAGGATCCGACAAGCCAATCAAGGCAAAGCATGGTGGCGTAAAAAAAAGAGGGTTGTATGAGAAAATCCAAACACAGGCCATAGAACCCAATAACAACAACACGGTCTAAAATGTAACAACATTAGGCTATGCAGATGATTCCTATTCTCTTTTTTTAAGAAAAACAAAATACAATTTTTAAAAGAAGAAGAACAAGTCAAACAAATAAAGCACGATCAAAATAGGTTATTAGCAGCATAAAAGAGAAAGAATCAAGATCATAAAAACAACACCGTCAAATAGTGAAACCATCAAAATGGAAAACGATTTCATCGAATCAAAACTAAGGAAGAAAAGAACGAAAGCGAAGCCACCTTCTCCTTTGTGAAATCGGTCTGTCCCTCTGACTTGCTTCCATCTGTGTTTGCTCAAGTTCAATTTTGGTCTTCTTGCTTCATTTCTGCTTCAGTTTCGAACCACTCTCTCTCTCTCTCTCGTTCATTTTCGATTATGAATCAGGTTTTTATTATTTTGATTCATCTCTTTCATATCTCTCCTTCATCTCAGATTCTCTCTCTGTTTTGGGTGCTTGTGAAGGTTTGAGTGTGTTGTTGTTGTATATTTGTGAGTTGAATTTGTGGGATTGAAGTTGCTGCAAGTTGAAGAAAAAAGAGGGCTCCGTGAAGAGGATTTGAAGAAGGGATTTTTGGGAATGACTTTAATAGAATAACAATGGCTCGAAGGCTTCCTTTGTGAATGAGGGTGATGTTGGTTTTATAGGAGAGGTTTAAGGGGTATTTTTGGAAAGCTTGTTTGAGAATGTGAGTTGGAATAATCTATAGTTACAATGCTTTTTTCACCCGAGATTCGTGGATATTTTTTGAAAATGTAAAATGGATCCTATGAATGGGCTTTTTGGTGATAAGTTCCTTTTGTAGCATTGTTGGAACATTTGTGATGGCCTTGAAGTTTTGTGATATTATTTGTAATTTGCACCTTCATGTCCTTTGCTTGAACAAACTTGGAATTACAATTGAACTTAATGATGCCATACTTGAATTTAATCTTAGAATCACATTTGAATCAATATCATTCTCTTCGAATTCCTTACTAAAAACCTAAATTTTAAAATTGACGAATTCATGTTTTCTTGCTAGTTAAGCAACTATAGACCATGATTTGGAATTACTTGATCAAAAGCAATCCTTATTGAACCAACTTGTCCATGCCCTAGAATTAGAGATCATGACTTGAAAAATGAATCTCTGAACTTCTGATTAAAACCACCTTGAACTTGTCTGAATCATCTCTTGAGATTAGAGAGTTTATGAGTTAAAACATAAACTCCACTGCATGAAACCCTAAATGGAAGATGATTTGACCCTTGATGATGTTCATATATTGCACTTGCCTTTAGCACATTCTTGCCTGATCATGACACAAACTCTTATCTGACCAAGATTATACCAAACTTCTACCTGAACTGAAACACCACTGCACATACACTTCTAAATGAACCTTAATGAACCCTGATTTTAATTCAATTTAACCTTGCGATCCCCTGAGTTTGGACAACAAGCAGAGGTAACCTATTTTTTTTTTAATTTTTTTGAATAATGGTTAGTGGATGGAAATACAGGTGAACTTAATGTACAAGTAGGACAAATTTGGGGCATGACAGATCGACTCAAGTGACATGTTTCCATACATCGTGAATTGTGTGAACTCAAGTCTTATCCTTTTTCCTTTTTAACTTGAGATAGAAATTTGCTAGAACCTTGTCGAGGCGAGTGAACCTATAAGATAGGGGAACTCACTAAGATTATTATCTCACCCCATTATTTTTGTTATTTTTCAGGTATTATTTGCAGGTTTAGTTTGCAGGTGGAACTTTGCTCGGATGTTTCAAGAGGAGCTTAGTTTATGCTTATTCCACTGTGTATTTTATATTGGGTATCTCGTACAATGAAGGATGTTGTACTTAGATCTTAGTTTTATGTTTTGGTAATTTTCCATATCTTGCACCATAGGGTATCTTTTATCTTTTATAAATGGTTAAGTATGTAAATTATGTCAATAGACACTTATGATTGGTATCAGTACCAGATAATAACTCTTGTATAATATTATTTTAGATATACATTATACAGAGTGTTACACATGATTATCTAAAAACCTTCATCTAATTCTTGTTACAAGAGTTTGTACACAAAGTTGTGTGAGAATATTGTGATATTCATTTGTCTCCATGTTGATTATACAATTGATCATTAGCAACTAGATGAATGAAATTTTAGAAACAAATAGGTTTCTAACTTCCACATTCAAGACGAATGATCTTGTACTAGTGGACACACTTTTGGGGATCAAAGTAAAGCGAAATAGTGGGGTTATGAAATTAGTCAAAAACACTATGTTGAGAAAGTGCTTGATAAGTTCAAACACTTGCGCTTTAGTTGGAGTATTATTATTGTATTTAATTATTGCATAGAGATATGTATAAGATGACGTCAATTTAATAATCATATATCTCATAGCATTTCAGATGCTTGGACCATTATTGGATTCCATGTTTCTTCATTGTGTTATGGTAATCCATATTCATTATCATTATGTGAAATGTGAGTATTTGACAAATGTCATATATTTTCTTATTGGATACAATTTATACATTGTTAAATTTTGTATTTTCTCACATTGCTTTGATGATAAATGATTGATATATTTTTTATTATAATTCTTTTATTTTAATAATTAATTAAAGTCATCCAGGTGGGAGAATCTTAAATATATTATGGATTTACATTAATTAATTATTAAATAATTATTATAGCTATTTTATCAATTATTAATTATAATTTATAAATAAATATTGTATTGGGCTTAATTGTTGGATGACCCGTGATGGGTTGAGTCATTCTTTTGAATAGCCTGCTGAGAAGTCCCTTCCCTCATCTAGTGGCTATATATTATGGTTATCCCATTATATTATGTTGTAAATCTTGTTGTGAATTACGACAAAATTCAATATCAATTTGTGAGGCAAAGAACAATAGCAACCAAAATAAATGGTCTTCAGCAATAATAATTTGTAAATAGATAATATAACAGAATAAGGTAAGAAAAAACCGAAGGTTTGTTTACCTAGTTCGATCAAACGATCTACTCTGGGGGAGAGAGCAGCTCTCCAATTCACTATACTCATAAAGTTGTTACAAGAGATTACATATGAGTTACAAGAAAATAGTTTTCACCTTCAAGTTTCCAAGAACAACTGAAGGAGCACAAGAACAACCCTATTTTCTACCCAAGTGTTTCCCTACCTCTCAAACTCTCAATATATGAATAACTCAAACCCAAGGTGTAATCCAAGGTTTTCTTTGTGTATAGCTGAAACCCTATGTTATACCTTTAAATCCTTGTTTTCCCTTGTTGGTGAAAACTCTAAGATTATCACACACCAAACATATAAAATATACTACATATTTATAATAGCAAATACCCAACAAACAGAGCCCAAAATCACATGGATCGAATTGAAAAAAGCCTGAAAACACTATTTACCGTATGGACAACACTATTCACCATACGGACGTCACTATTCATCGTGCGGATAGTATTATTCACCGTACGGACATCACTATTCACCAATTGATTTTTTTTTCTTGACTTTTCGTCCGATTTTTGCGGTAAATGCAATCTCCAAAATATGTTTCTTTCTCTTCATCAACAAAGGTTTTAAGGCACATTTAGAACAATATCCACCTTGACTTTAAACCGTGTTGATACCAATTTAACAATCAACAACATTGCTGCTCTCAACCAAGTTGAAACTTTAATCAATAACTTTGATCAAATTCAAGTAACCCTTGAATCTTAATCTCACACCTTGCATCCACTTGTTACCAATTACTCTTTTATGCCTAGGTAATTTAACAAGCCTACAAGTATGATTTTTCAACCACCCTTGACTCCACCTGTTTTCAAATGCCTCCCTGAAGGTTTTTCTTCTTTTATTTTGCAGTCCTTCAACCACATTAAAAACATAATATCCAAGGCTAGCATAACTATCCCTTTGAGATGCTACAATAACCCTCCTTACCTTATCATGAGTCAAATGATAATCAAAGATCTCTGTAACCGTTCCCTCACTACTGCTAGCATCCATACTAGGAAACTCCACCTCAAACTGAGTTTTCTCCATTATAGTTTCTCCCAGGTTTCTCCCTTGGTTTTCACTATTCTTCTTCTGAAGAAATTCTCTACCAACCAAGTAAGTTGTTTTAACCTCAGCTCTTCCCCAAAAAGTCAATAGCAACTCAACGGTAACATGCATTTGTATCCGTTTATTTTTGCAAAATTCATTGTACTCCTCTGAAACTTTCTCAAGGCATTCATAACGCCTTAAACTCAAATCCCATAGCTCTTCCTTGTCATGAAAGCCTCCACTAGCTAACTATGAATAAATAATAACATTTGAACCTTCTAAAATATATAGACCATATATTTTAGACCCTTTAGTAATAATCAATTCATCACACAAAATCTTCAACACTCCACGTTCAACTCTAGTACAATAGCCTAGATCATCCAACATACTTATAGATGACAAATTTCACTTGAGTTCTAGAACATACCTCATATTGTGAATAAGAAGTTCACGATAATTAAACATTTTAAATCTGACCGTACCAATACCATGAACCTTGCCTGCCTTATTATTACTAATGAGAACTACTCTACCTTGCACCATCTTCAAAGTTTCAAAGTATTCTATTCTTCGACACATGTGATAAGAGAAACCCGAGTCAATGACCCAACTATCTTCAGTTTCTAAACTCGATACTACTAGTGCTTCGACATCCTCATAACTTTCCTCACCCAATGCAACTACTGCTTGAACAGAATCTTCATTTACCTTTCTTTCAGGACAATCCCTTTTAAAGTGACCAATTTTATGATAATTAAAACATTTTACCTTTGACTTGTCATACCTCTTTGATTTGGATATCCCTTTATGCTCACCTCCTCCTCATGACATATTTAAGCCTTCACCACTATCTTCAATCTTTAAATCTTTCGAATTTGAAAATTCTTTGGATTTCACCGCCGTCCGGACTTTATCCAAAGTAATAATACCTTCCTTACCAAAAAAAGGGCATCCTTAAAATGCTCAAAGGATTTTAGTAATGAACTCAACAGGAGAGAAGGTTTGTCCTCATCATCAAGCTTCACTTCAATATTCTCAAGATCATCGATAATCTTGTGAAATTCTGTGAGCTGCTCAACTATAGATTTGTTCTCCACCATTCGACAAAGAACAATAGCAACCAAAATAAATGGTCTTCAGTAATAATAATCTGCACACAGATAATATAACAGAATAAGGCAAGAAAAAACTGAAGGTTTGTTTATCCAGTTCGATCATACGATCTACTCTGAGGGAGTGAGCCGCTCTTTAATTCACTATACTCAGAAAGTCGTTACAAGAGATTACAGATGAGTTACAAGAAAATAACATTCGCTTTCAAGTTCCCAATAACAATCCTAAAGGCACTAAAGAACAACCCTATTTTCTAACAAAGTGTTTCCCTACCTCTCCAACTCTCAATATATGAATCACTCAAACCCAAGGTATAATCCAAGGTTTTCTTTGTGCATAGATGAAACCCTATGCTATACCTTTAAACCCTTGGTCTCCCTTGTTGGTGAAAACTCTAAGATTGTCACACACCAAACATATAAGAGATAAATATTTATAATAGCAAATACCCAACAAACAAAACCCAAAATCACATGGATCCATGGACCAAATCGAAAAAAGTCTGAAAATGTGAAGACACTATTCACCATACATACAACATTATTCACTGTACGGACGTCACTATTCAATCATACGATTAACACTATTCACCGTACGGATAACACTATTCACCAATCGATTTTTTTTCTCGACTTTTCGTTCGACTTTCTAAAACTTCCAATTTTCTCGGTAAATGTAATCTCCAAAATATGTTTTCTTTCTCTTCATCAACAAAGGTTTTAAGGCACATTTACAACAAATTAGATATCAAGCATAGTCGTTCCACTAGAAAGAGGGTAGTAGCATTCTCAGTTTACGCTTAAACAAATGGATTCAACCATGACAGGTACATGTTTATTTCATTATTTGTAATTTACGCTCAAAATCTATTTCTTTAAAATTTTTAAAAGAATTCGAAGCATGTTCTCCTGAAACACGATTCATACATTGGAAAACAAAAGTTATGATAAAGGCAACATATGTAGCCATCATGGGTGGAAATGTCAACAAATCCTTCTTATGGATTCTACACATACGGATATGGGATAGGGGTACCATACCATGACTCTACGTCATTGAGAGATCCCATACATACTTAATCGTAAGGGATGTACATGGGTTGGGTCGATCTAAAAACCTAGTAAATTCCTTCCTAAAAAAAAGGGTTGGATCAAACAATTGGTTGCATATAGATTTAAAACCTTAAAAATCTATTAAATAAAAGGAATTTCTTAATGCACTCTATATACTACTAGTGCACCATGTAAAAATACTAAAAAGTCCATAGATGCATCTCCGGACGTACCCCAAACACACACAATCTAGGTCAAGTCTGAGTGACGCCCTAGTAGTTGGGTTTTTTAACCCAGAGATGCATCTCTAGAATCTGTCTATAAATGCATCTCTATAACATATGTGCAATAGAAACAGAAACAAAAAACTAGAAAGTTGTATTTTGACAAAATCAAATTAACATTCATAACATAAAATCAACATTACATAGGCAATTTCAACATAAAATGAAACTGTACATTTCAATATCCAGATGGATGCTTCAACATCTTCATAATATATTTGATCGATCTTGAAATCTTTGCTTCCGACTCAAGAGGAACTTTTGTTTCAAAATGGAAAAATGTATTTCACATAGCCCCTACGTCTACATCCGTCTTAAGCTCATAGTTGTTAATATCAATCTTGATTTCTTTGTTAATTTATGGTGAGTAATACTAAAACATTAAAAAAATTAAAATAATTGTGCAGTTTTATAAAATATTATAAAAAATGTTTCATAGAATATTGTAAAAAAATGTTTTGTATTATTAAAATATGAGGTATACTTTGTATTGGAGATCTACAAAAGAGACATACTCATTGAGCTTAAACTTTTGCGTAGGTGTTGTGCTGGAGAAGGAGACATTTATGACATACCAGATGATGTTTATTTGTGATATTTGAGATATTTTTTGTTTATATGAAATAAATAACAAGAACCCCTAAATTTATAGAAGGTATAGACAAATGTGGATCTCAAACATTCTGTCATGCATCAATGGTGGTTTCGGAGATACATTTTTGTTACCACCCTATTATCTTATTTTGGAGATACTTCTCTGGTACCTCTCCTGAACCAGGAAGAAAATAGAACCTGTGTGTTTTGTTTGACATATGAACAAAGTTTTGGCAAACATAAAAAATGTATTAAAATATTTGAAATTGTATATATTACACTTCATTAGTAATAATAAACAATTACATAAAGTTATTTGATGACGAAAAACTAAAACAAATCAAAAGATTTGTCGCCAACTAAATCTATAAGTATGAGTGATACCCCTTTGACTTTTGTGCATTTTATTCTCTTTCAATGTTACTTAATTTCTCGAACTCTTGCACCCTTTCCACAAAATGGTTTGGCCAAGTCTCGGCTTTTGTTGTCGAATGAGTTGTCCACTTTGATGATGTAAGTGGTATAGGCCATCTCGATTTCATGTAAACTTGAACAAAGTGCCATGATTTTGAAAGCCACAGAATACACATAATACGACTATTTGAATTTTGTGGTGGGGCGGTGCGCAGTGAAAAAAAGGTTTTCAAAAATTATATCTTGTAAGATTAATACACACTCTATCACACGCACATGCTGTGAGTTGACCCACTTTAGGAAAACACATTTATTTTTCTTCTAGTGCCGGTACACTGATGCAAAGATTAAGAGACTCATAAATTGTATCAAAATTTTCATCTGCATGATTCACCAACAATACCGCCCGAGGATTATCATTCACCAATAATACGTGAAGAAAAAATGGACTATTTCAGATCATTTGTGTTTCAAAGTATAATTAATCTTATAAAAATGTTTCATAGAATATCGTAAAAAATGTTTTCTATTATTAAAATATGAAAAAATGAATGATGCACTACCTATATAAATTAATTTTACACTGTAAACCAATGATGATCACATATTCTTTTAAATCAAATTGAAAATTGAAAGTTAATTATATGACATAATAAAATGATATATTTTTATTAAATAACAGTGTAAAATATTTTTACAGTATCAGTGCATCTCTTTTAAATTATAACAAGATTAAGACCCGCGCGATGTGCTAAATTGAGATGAATAATTTAAATAATATTAAATTAGATAGATATTAGTTTTGACTAGAATAGAAATATTTCTTATTTGAGAAAATAAGATGAAGAGGGTATTAAAAACGGACCATTTTAAGTGAAAAATATGTTATAATTATGAAAATATAAGATATGATATCAAAATTAAAATGAAAAATGTGAAATGAGTGTATAAAATTTATGTACTTTTTTAATATTGTTACATTTTTCACTTATCCAACCTGTTTAAGAATGTCTATTAATCATTATATGTATTAAATATATTACAAATTAAACGATTTACACAATATATAACCAATTATCACAGTCGATATTAGATCTAACATGAAACTCTCAATTCTGCAAAATCTTTATAGTTTGACAGTGAAATGAGTTTGATTGTTAAATATGTTTTTATGTGTTAAATTATCAATTAGGTATTGAAATAAATCCAAAAATATTATTTTTGTGCATTTTTCTTTTATTATCTCATTAATTTTCAATGTATACAATTAATTTAATTTAATTATCTTTCTATATAATAATTTTTAATTTACTAATATATTGTAGGACATTTATACGTAAATTGGATGAGAAATTATTGTTGAATCTTATATTTAGAGTTAAATTTTTAATATGTAACTACAGTTTAATATGTAGTTGATATATATTTTAGAAAACATGTGACATTTTTTTTTTGTCTATTTGAAAGTTATAACTCAAATTAAAAAATATTATTTAACCATTTTACTTTATGTAATGTAATGCTCTTTCCTCATCATGGTTTAAAAACTTTTTTAGAAAATTTTTTTTATTATAATTTTCATTTAATAAAATATTATAGAGTTAAAAATAAAACATCCCTGTAATGTAGACGAGTTTCGATTTACCCATGTAATACATGTTTTTTGAGTTTTTCTATAATATTTTTTTTGTTTTACCCCGTAAGCTTGGAATAGGAACACTGAATCTGGGGTAAGCAAAAAAAGTATATTACAAGGATAATTTTGAATTTTTAGGAGGCAAAACACATATAATTTTAAATTTTCAAAGAGGAATTCAATATTTTACGGTAGATAAACCGAAACTCGCCTATATTGTTGGAGGTGTTGTATATTTAATCAAATTTTATATAATGTATTTTAGATTCAAAAAAAATGGATACACAACAAAATTAAAAATAATGATTAATATATGAAAAAGAAAATAGAAAAATAGTAAAATATTATATAATGTATATTAAACCGTTTTATTTTAAATATATAATGCTCTTTTTTTACTATGGTTTGAAAACTTTTTCTGTTAAAAAATATCTAATTTATAATTTTTATGAAATAAAATATTATATAATATTTTTTAGGTTCGAAAAAAAGTGGATAAACAAAAAAAATTAATGATTAATATACTAAAATAAATACTAAAAGTTTAATATTGAAAAGTTTTGAAGAGTGTCGCATATTTTAATTTATGTGGCATGAAAGGTGATATGTAACAACAATTATAATTATATTTTTAGAAAGAATGTGAGACATTTTTTTTTATCTATTTGAGTGTTATAAGTCAAATTTAAAAATATTATTTAACCATTTTATTTTAAGTAATGTAAGGCTCTTATTTTACTATTGTTTAAAAACCTTTTCTATAAAAAAAATATTTTATTATAATGTTTATTGAGTAAAATATTATATAATGTATTTTAGCTTTGAAAAAAAGTGGACACAAAAAGAAAATTAAAAATAATGATTAGTATATGAAAAAGAAAATAAGGAAATGATTTGTAGAATATAAATAATGGTGTTTTAAAAAAGAAATAGATATGAATGGAACATTACACATTATGCTAAGATAAATATGAAAAGATTTACATTGAGAAGTTTTAGAGAGATTCACATCCGATTTTAATTGATGTGGGATGAAAGGCGATGAGTTGTTAATAAATTAGTTTGTGGCTCATAATTAATGTATTTTATATATATATATATATATATATATATATATATATATATATATATATATATATATATATATATATATATATATATATATATATATATATATATATATATATATATATATATATATATATATATATATATATATATATATATATATATATATATATATAGATAGATAGATAGATAGATAGATAGATAGATAGATAGATAGATAGATAGATAGATAGATAAATGATCAATTAGGTATTAAAATAAATCTAAAAATGTTATTTTTTTGTGTTTGCGTTTCATTATCTCATTAATTTTTAGTGTATACAATTGAATTGTCTTTTTATAATAATTATTTTTAATTTATTAATGAACTATAGGGACAACAATTGATTCCCCCATATTCAAATCCCTAACCCCCCAAATTCAAATCCCTAACCCCATTGCCTAACCCTAACCCCTAAATTCTTCAAATTTCTACATTAATCCTTAGTTTTTTCTCTTTTCATTCACTCGATTCTTGCTGCATTACTCGATTCACCGAAGATCAGGTGGTCATTTTTGGCTTAAATTCCTAACTTTCGAGTTTAGGGGCCTTGGTAACCTATCTGGTTTTTATTGGATTGAGAGTGTAGATCTTGATGGCCTGGGAAAGGATAGGTAGGAACACTAGTCTTGGAAGGAAGGGAGGCATTTCAATCTGGAAGGAAAATAATGGGAAAGACGCTCTGGATGGGGAACCGACGGTGTCTTTCTTCATTACCGAATTCCCAGATAAGCTGAATGCTAAAGAGTTGTTTGAGGTGTTCAAGGTGTATGGAGTCATATCAGAAGTATTTATAGCTAGGAGGCGCGACAAGAGGGGCTGAAGATTCGGTTTCGCTAAATTTAGGAAGGTTCAAGAACTCATAATTTTAGCGTGTAACCTCGATAGTATTGTTTTAGAAGGTAAGAAGATGCATGCTAACATACCCAGATTTAGTATGGATCAAAAGCTGAAGAATCCTGCTGGTGAGAAGGAGTGGAAGTATAACAAACAGAGAAGACCTGGTTACCCTGAGAAACTTGTCACAACTGCTAGATCATTTTTTAATGTGGTAAGTGAGAGGGAACCTAAACCTGATAGCAAGATGTGGGGAGGAAGCTCTTGCACGTATCTTGAGGTGGAGGAAGATTGGGAACAAAGGTTGTAAAGAATGAAAGCGGGAATTGTCATGGAGGGAGGAAACGCGTTCAACATCCAAAAGATCATCAATGAAGAAGGTTTTTTCAACATTAAGGCCACTCCTATGGGTGCCTCTAAGTGCCTGTTGGAAGACAATTTAGGTGGAGATGTTGAGGTTTTTATCAATGAAGCTAGGGATTGGCTGGAGCAATGGTTTAGTGAGATTAGACCCTGGGCTCAGGAGGAAAAGGACTCAGATAGGTTTACCTGGGTTGTTTGCAGTGGCATTCCCAGTATTGCTTGGAGTATTAACGATTTTTGGCTAATTACTGCTAGCTTGGGAAGAGGAGACTGGTAATAGAGATCGCTTGGATGTTGCGAGAATGCTGATAAAGACGAACTTAGGTGTGATCCAAAATAAGATGATTGTGTTAAAGTGTGTGACATGGCCTGCCAAATCTATATCAACGAAGAAGTTTCCGGTGCTCATTATTTGTCGTTGAATGGAGAAGAAGACGAGCTGATAAATTCAGATGATTTTGATTCATCAGTCCCACCTGAGTTTGATGGTGTGAGGGAGGATTTTGATGAGGATGAGAATGAAGATTCCATTGCTTCGATTAATGAACCTGTTGTGAAAGATCCTGAAGCAGAATCCCTTGGATTAGATTTCATTCAGACTGCATCTGATATTGAGTCTTTTGTTGGAAACAGTATTGGCACGAGTGAAGCAGAAGTAGGTACCCAAGGGACTATAGTTGGGAACTATGCAGATTGTATTGTTCCAGCTGGTCTCAATCATGCTTCTAGTCCGGTTGATGTTGAACTGAATCAGGTCCAGCCGTTAAACAATAACTTTAGCCTACATGGGGATCTTATTGTTGATCTGGGAATGCCTGTGCCTAATCTTGGACTTCCAGATGGGATTCCTGGGCCTATTCTGTCGCTACTGCGAAAAATCGGCGCCGGCTGACAGAAGAGTCGCCACCGTGCGTTATTTATCCCTCAGAGCGGGAAAGGAAACGCTCGAAGTAAACCTCGCAAAAAACGGGGAAAAGGTATGGTCATCGCAACCATAGCCTGGGTTCGGGAGTCGGTTACGCAAGGGGAAGGTATTAGCACCCCTCACGTCCGTCGTACTCGACGGGATCCACGCTTGCTTGGGTTGTCTACTGGATGCAAAACAATCTATCTACGGCTGCTAAATCTAAACGGAAGGGAATTGACTCGATAGAGCATCGCACTCTATGCCTACGTATTCTCAAGAGAGAAAGTCAGAGTCAACGTAGTTCGGGACTACAGGGAAAATTGGCTCGCCAAGACCTCGCGTCTTGTGCCTACGTACTTCCATACTGCTTGGAAGATTAGAGCTTTACGTAGTTCAGACTAACTACGGCTAAACAAAACATTCTCACACAACAGTGAGAAAAACAACTGGCTTCACAGGGTCGGGAACCTATGGGCAAAACTATGGCTTGGTCTCAAATGCACTCGAGCAAGAGAGAAAAAGGGTACTCAATTAATCGTCAGCGGGAAAGTCTCGATCGCACAGCCGCGAGAGAACAACAAGTTAGTCGTTAGTGTGCTCGCTAGGATATCGCATCCTATGCCTACATATCTTCGTCTGGTACGAAGAATCAGAGCAGCTGTAGTTCGGCTACTTCGGGACCACAGCTCAAATCTCGTTTTATTAATTTCTGAAAAATGGTTACAATGGGTGGATACTGAAATAAATCTCCTAAGAAACGCTATCCTATTCTATCCTAAAAAATCGAGTGAAAATAGCCCCCTAACAAGTGGGCTTCTAAACTATCCTAAAAGTCGTAAAATAATCTCTATGAAAAAATCTAAAGAAAATGAACTCTAAAAATATTAAATCGACACTTTAATATTTTTTCCTTTTTCTTCTTTTCTTTTCAACATATTTTTCCCTTTTCTCAAAATATTTTCTCTATTTTTTCACATATTTTCCAATATGTTTTTTCTCACAATTTTTCAAATATACTTCTTTTCTTTTCTTTTTCTATTTTTTCACTATATTTCTTTTTCTTTTCTTTTTTCTATTTTTTTCAAATATAATTTTCTCATAATATTTTCTTTAAGAAATTCTAAACAAAAGGCATAATAAAAAAGGTAAAATACAAGAAAGGGGGGGAGGACTGCTACAAGGGTGTTAACAGAAAAATAAAAACAATGAGGGCCCAGCCCATTCTCTTTCAAACAGACACGGAGGGGGGTGTAAGCAGAAATGATAAAAAAAAATAAACTGGGCCCGGCCCAGTCCCAGCAAAAACGGGGGGTGTACGGTCAAAAGATTTGGGCCTTAGGCCCAGTTCCCTAACCCATCTTCCTCCTCACCCTCTGAACAACCAGAGAAACCCTAGAGTCTCCTTCTCCTATTCCCAGCGCCGCCGTCAACCTTCCCTCCTTTCTCCGTCATTCTCTATCCTCTCAATACCTCCGTTCCTCTCACCATCTCTCAGTCTCAAAATCTCTGAATCTCCTTTCTTGATCCTCCCTCGTCCTTCTCCTCTTTCTTCCATCTCCGTTCAAACCAAGACAAACCACCAATCCTTCTTCCCTCATTGAATCGCCACATTAATCGAAACCCCAGCTTGAAGAGGATCTGACGAAGCACAAAGAACATCTTTGAAGCAAACTTCTGATAACGGATGCGCGTGTGGAAGATCCACTTTGAGTCTTGACGAGGGCGATGGGAGTGTCTTCATGAAGCTTTGAAGCTTTGACCGGTGAAAGGTTATTGAAGCGGAGAACGATCCTCATGTGAAAAGAAGAATGCTCGCTGATGAATCTGGAAAACGTACGAACTATTGAGGATCCTGAGGAGTCGTTAAACTTCTGGAGAATTTTTTGAAGATTGTGGTTGATCTGGAGTCTATTGAAGATGATGAAGAACTTTCTGGAGTTTTACCTTGAATATTCTTCCTTCTGGAAATCTGGTGATGCTCGTTTGGTGAAGATCTTGGAGGAAGCTATGGCGTTTGCTGTTGACGAAATCTTCTGGAGATGAATAGACGAGGGTTTACGGATTTAGGGGTTGTTCTTCTGGGGATTTTGGTGAAGGTTCTGTTGAGGGTTGATGTTTGTTGAACGGAGAAGATAAAGGTTCTTGGATCTGGGGATTTTGGTGAAGATCGAAGGATGATGAACTCCTGAGAAACCATTGATGAAGGTTCCTGAGTTTGATTGAAGAATTTTCTGGGATTTGGTGAGGTTGATGTATGAAGATGGTGATCGGAATCTGGGTTCTCATGGTCGCCGGAAGTTGGATGAGAGGAGGTTATGGATGATGAAGGGAGGAGGAGAGATGAATGTCATCGGTATCTGGGTTGTTTGATGATTCCGGCGATGGCGCGGTGGCCGCCGGCCATGCAGGCCGGCCGGTGGCTCTCTTCCGGTGGTTTGCTGTGGTGTGGACACGTGGGGAGGTAATGGAGGAGAGGGGCGCATGTGGGACGCGTGTCCCCATGCGTGGCAGAGAGAGATGGAGGCTGAGGGTGAGGTGGCGTCTGGTGGAGTGGAAAGGTGGGCCATCCCCCGTGCTCACACGTGGCTCTTGATATTTAAATGCTGAAATTCGCTGGAGGCTTCCAGAAGCTTCTGGAAGTTGCTGGATTGAACTGGACTTTTGCAGAACGAATCTGGACAAAAAAACTGATTCTGGGCCTGCGAATGGATGGGCCCAATACGAAAATGGTAACCAAAGACTGCAAAAAACAAACTGATTAATACCAAAATGATAAACCTAATTGATTACAACTAAAGTAATTAATCCTAATTAACTAAGACCTAATTACTAAACTAAACTCAATTAATCCTAAAACTCAATTAACTATTAATCTAATAATACTCTAATAAAATTCTAATAAAACTATATTAAATTCTAAAAAAGACTATTATTTATTTAAATTCTATAAAAGAAGAAAAATCTATTTAACTCTATTATTCTGAAAAATGAATTAAAAATATTAAAACTATTTAAAATCTATTTAAATTCTATACTATTAAAAGAAAATATTCAAAAAAATCAATTAATACTCCAAAAATGCCGAAAAATGATATTAAATTCTATTAATATTCTAAAACTAAAACTATTCTATATTATTTAAAAGAAATCTATATTATCCTATTTAAAATCTACAAAATCTATATTAATATCTAAAATGATTAAAAATCTATTTAAAAATCCTATTAAATCCTAAAAATGATTTAAAAGCTATTTAAACCCTAAAAAATGCTAATAAAACCCAGAAAAATCACAATAAATCCCAGAAGAACAAAATATACGATTCTACCTATTCAAACTGATAAAAAACACTTGAAACACGAGACGAGAGCTATGATCCCTGATAAAATCAAAACAAATGAAAATATGCAATGTATGCAATATGCAGATGCGAATGCGATTATGCGTCGAAACCTCGAGCCAGATACGAGACCCGGTTGGTCAAATTTTGGGGTGCAACAGCTGCCCCTATTCAAGCGGCTTCGACCTGAATGGGTGAAGAGCGCTCAGCCTTCAAACATTCAAGGTAGATGACGGTTGAATACAAATGGAACCCTGAAATTTGCCAACCGCGGGAATACACTGCAAAGCTGCTTGAGGAATAGCTTCCAATAAACTGAAGTTTGGTTATCACGGCAACACCTGATCAATTTTCTGATAAATTTTCTTCTCCTTTTCAACACCTGTGTAACGCCACAAGTATTGAAATAATGCTTCGGAAAAGCAAACGACTTGATTCCCATCTCTCTCATGGGATCAAATCTGGTCAACTCACAGTTCACTGCGAACTTGAGGACAATTCTCCTGGGGAATTCTGAATGGAACTGCCTGGCACCTATTTCGACGAAGGGGGCAGCTTCAGAAGTCTGATATATGTCAATCTTCGTTGTTGTTGTTTTTTCCGATGCTGACGTAGCAACCAAATGAAGAATCACTCCGCTGAGGAAGACGAGAAGCTGAACCACATAACTCTGCAGGTGAACAAACTTGAAATCCAATAGGTAACCATCCTGGTCTATGTTTCGACATGCGTATGCTTGATAATGATGCAATGCCCTATATGACATGTAAATGCTATGCGTTCTGTTTGAAAATGCGATGCCCAGACGGCATGGAAATGTTATATGCTTGATAGATGCAATGACTATATATGCAAATGCTAATACAGGCTCGAGCTGCCAGAGAACACCAGGTCTGAAAACCACTTGGCAAAATAAATGCCGAAGGTAGACACCAACTCTACTGGGGATGAACTGAAGTCACAAAATTGTCTCATCAAAATAAATGCTGGAAACAGGAAATCAAATCCGCTGGGGGGAATAACCGCTCTGCTGGAGAAATGAAAAGGCAACCCTGCTTGACGACTTCACTGGGGAAAGAAACAACTCTGCTCGGGAATGCTCTTTTCAAACCATTGGCAACTGATTGCACTCTGCGGGGATTGACCCAAACTGAGGTTGATTGCGCGCGGCACACTGCTGGAAATGCCCATACTATCAAGGATATCAATTTTAATCTGCTGAGGATACTCCTGATCCTACTCTGATACGGGGTAAAATACGATCTCGACTCTTCCGGGGATAATAAGCAACTTTCATCTGCTGAAGAGTGGCAATTCTGATTTAACAACATCCACAAGGAGTTCAACCATTAATCGGGGCACTGGCGTTAATCGAGCTTCGTATCGGGGAACATGACGACATGCGGGTTGTTGGGAAATACTGTGTCAGATACCTTTAGTTTTTTTTGTTTTTCTGGTTTTAGGATAAACACGGATTATGTACACAGTGGAAAATACTAGACGAGAACTAGCATTCAAAGGTAGACTACCAGGCGAGAACTGATAGGAAAATAGATTATCGGACGAGAATTGATTTGGTTTTTGGACATCAGACGGGCTGACTGGATAACAGACTGAGGTACAGACAACCAGGCGAGAACTGGCTGAAAGCTGACGTACACCAGGCGAGAACTGGTATAACACATAGGGTTAAAACACACGATGACCAGACGAGAACTGGTTACGCGACGACATGTACCAGACGAGAACTGATACAACGCTTGAAGAAACGGTGACCAAACGAGAATTGGTTACCAATAAACTGCACCAGACGGGAACTGCTGCTTACAATAAACTGCACCAGGACGGGAACTGCTGCTTACAATAAACTGCACCAGGACGGGAACTGATGCTTACAATAAACTGCACCAGGACGGGAACTGCTGCTTACAATAAACTGCACCAGGACGGGAACTGCTGCTTACAATAAACTGCACCAGGACGGGAACTGATGCTTACGGAAGGGTGGGCCAGACGAGAACTGGTTACCGATTTGCCAGGCGAGAACTGGACTTTGGAAACGACTGGTTACTGACACGCAACAAGTTTAAACTGCAGGATAATGATCCAATGACAACACGACCTTTTGAAAGGTTCAGGTTTTGATAAGGGTACTGACATGATCCCCGATACTCAACTCCGGCTGGGGATAAACAAACTTGTTTGAACAACTTGCTCCAGTACACTCAGTTGGGGATAGAAAGACTGGCGTGCACAACTTGCCCCTGTCTAACTCTTGGGAATATCTGCTCTGAACAGCTTGCTACGAGAAGACTTCGAGAATATTTGCCCCGGTATCTGTAAGACAACAGAATTCAATCTCCATTAGACAGTTGATTTCAACATTCTCTGCGATGACTTGCCCCTGAATGAGCGTTCTAGCGACTTAACCCGATCTGATTATCCACCGGAAGCATCTGCTTTCAAATCTCCGCATTCTGAATAATTGCCCCTGATTGGCTCTCGAGAAGATTCACTTCTGATCAACTACTTCTCAAACAAACTACCCCTGCTCAACTGAAACCTCGGGACTGGTCCTCAGACTAACTGATTCCGAACTCACCGGAAGATAATGCCCCTGATTCATTGGGCTTCACAACATTCACCATTCTGGTTCAGACTGCTGAATTACTCAGTCCTGCTCGATTATTCCCTGCTGGAATTTCTTTCATGCCAACTACTAACCTGCAATTAGAACTGTCTGTCTACGAATGGTAATCTTAATGCAATGGTTATGCAGATTTTGAAAAAACTTTGAGCTGTCACTCATTTACATGCATGATTGTGAGTGACGAATGAACCAAAGTTCAAACGTAGTGCTTACGTGGTCAGTGAAAAATGCAACAAGGATATGACTAGCAAGTCAAGAAGGAGTCAGGTTACTCAACCTTATCGTAATGCGCCTCAGACTAACCCTACCTCAATTAGGTCTTTTAAGGGTTGTATCGTGGTCGGGTTCACGGTTCGTGAAACAAAGGATATTTGGCTCAAATTTTGATTTGTACCCACCCCTTCTACGTGATGTTCTCCGATCCTAAGGTTCAGTTAACCGGCACAAGCGCTCGCCTCTTCGAGAGGTACGTTGATTAGTAAGAACCCACAGTTAAGGAACTCATAAACTTTTCTGGAGTGACAGTTACTCCTTCTTTGCTTTCGGTGTCTGTGTACACGACTTTGTGATTTGCTGGGGAAAAATTTTCTTTTTAATCCCTCTTTTTCACTCTTTTGATTCCCTAACTTTTGCCTGGACTGACTTATTTTCGATTTTTTTCTTTTGAAGTCCAGCGGGATGCCCTGATTTTTGCCTAAGTATTAGCTTTCTAGCTTTTTCTTTCTCTTTTACTTAGCGGGCTTTCTTTCTTCTTTCTTTTGGAACAAAGTCGTGTGACCCTGGTTGTCTTGATTGCTCCGAAAGGATTGTAACTGTCTCACTCCTGATTGGTGAGGTTTGACCTCTTGAAAGGTATAAACTGATATTGGTCCTTGAAAGACAACACTCCTCTGGAGGACTTGAACGCTCGGTCAAGCTAACTGACAACTACCCTGCCCCGGGTTAAGATGTGAGGGTTAAAAAGTCCGAAAAAACTTCTACTTCCTGGCTCGAAGTGGTTAACAAGGGACTAACTCCTTATATCTCCAGTGTTTGGGGGATGGAAACAATGCCTTGTACGTCATCGGTACGGTCTTATCTGAAAGCATATGATCATCGGTTATGAGTTTAGTTTCGTCATCCTCCCTCCTAACTTTGCTAGTCACAGCGAAAAAGTGGAGTGAAATAAATGCAAGTGTCAGTGCAATGCAATAAATGAGCGACAGCGACATGACTAATTCAGAAAAATGCATAGTCACTTTATTATTATCACCATTCAAAACATACAATGTTTACAAGCAGGTAGTAACTAACAGAAAAAGAAACTACAAATGCAAATGACGTATAGAGGTCTGAGAACTGCCAATGCTGAGGCGCCTGCCTGTCTGAACCACTGGCTTCTGCTGGAGAATACTTTCCGGATCTACGAGCTCAAACAGCTAAGGGGTTTGGATGAACAAACAGAAATCCTTCTCGAAAGGAAATGCGATCCTGGTCAATCAACTGCTGTACCTTCGCCTGAAATGCTTTACAATCTTCGGTTGAATGCCCCGGTGAGCCACCATGATAACCACACTGAACGTGGGGATTATACCCAGGAGGGTAAGGCTCTGGAACTGGCTTAAGAGCTTTCGGCTCCACCAAAGTCTTCTGGATCAAAGATGGTAGCAGCTGGCTATACGGCATAGGCACTGGATGGAAAGGAGCGTTCCTTCGTTCCAAGTTGTTACGAGGTCGATTCTGATTCTGACGCTGATTCTGATAACCTCGGCCACGAGCTCGCTGATTTGCAATGGAAGCGACATAAGATTCCTGATAGGGTGTCCCAGGTACAGCTGTCTGCTCAGAATAACGAGACACAGAAGATACTGACCGCTGAGAAGACGGAGAACCAATAGATTTCACCGATTTGACTTGAGGATATCCAACATTTGTCAGGACCGCATTGATCATAGCTTCATCTTCAGATTGAGAGCTACAGAGAGATTCAGTTTCACTGGCCTGACCTCTTGAAGCATACGGGATTCTTCCAGTCTTTACACCATACTCGATGTGCTCTCCCGTTCTTACCAACTCAATGAAATTTGGTGCGGTTCCAAGCATTCTTTCGAAGTACGGGCTCTGCAAGGAGTTTACGAACATGCCTTTCAGCTTTTGGTCTAGGAGCGGTGGTTGCACTCTACCAGCAAATTCTCTCCATCTCTGAGCATACTTCCTGATAGGTTCATTGTTCCCTTGAGATAATTCTTGCAGCTGCATGCGAATAGGAGCTTCGTCAAGATTATAGTCGTACTGCTTCAGAAAGGCATTGGCTAAATCCATCCATGATCGGATCTGATCACGCTCTAACTGCATATACCAACTCAGGGGTGCCCTAGTCAGACTATCTTGAAAGCAATGAATCATCAGCTTGTCGTTGTGCACAAACGAAGTCATTCTTCGGCAGAACATCACCAAATGTTGCTTCGGGCAACTATCTCCTTTGTACCTTTCAAACCTCGGCATTCTGAACTGCGGAGGTAACACTAGGCCAGGAACCAGACACATATCTGCAGCACTAGGAGTAACAGCGTCTGTACCTTTCAAGGCTTTGAATCTCTCCTCTAATGCACGAAACCTTTCAGCATATACGGGAGCTAATGGGTCCTCATTCTTTGCTGTTGGGACCTCTCTTCGGGGCTTTGGCACAGGGAAGGCAAAACCCTGGTAGTCTGAGACATCAACAGAAGGAGAACGTTCACCTCGGACAACAAACTGCTCACACAGACCTTGGTCTTCGACAGATGGCTGCACAGGCTGAGCTATAGTAAGGTTGTTCACTTGCGGAAAGTCTTCGTCGCGCGGAGATCCATACAGAGGATTAGACGCCACGGTGAAACCAGACAAGGTATCAACAAACTGGAAGCTGCTCATAGCTATCAACAACTGTCAGCTGACTTCGATGCTCGATTCTGATCAAATCTACTTTAACTCTGCTTCAACCCCTTGGTCGTCTTCAATTTTCACCTTCAGAATCAAAAAAACGGCTGGATAAGAGCTCTGACTAGCTGGCGAATAGTATGCAATATGATGCGAAGATGCCTATGCAAATGCAATGCAATGCAACAAACACGGGATCACAGCTCCCACACAATCTAAATACTGCTGCACTGCTGACGGAGTGCGGTTGCTCTGAAGAGAAGACCAGAATAACGAGTAGGTTGGAAGTTAAGTTTCCTGCACAAAAAAACCCCCCACTCACAGGTGTGAACCTATATCTGACAAGGTACGGCATCCTATGCGGTCGTCAGCGTCACAGACTTTCAAGACTGACGATACGATTCCCAGAAGGAGTGGCATCATCAAGTCCTGAAGAGGCCTCACTTAGCTAACTTCCAAATGATCGGTCCCCAGAGTCGACAATTCACCAAACCAGCAACCGTCTCAACCCAAAGGGTTGAAAGTGAAGCCAACCGGATGAACCTCGTCTGAGCGTGGATTTCATGAGACACTAGTGCCTACAAAGCAAGCACGCGCCCACTAATTTCCACTCTAAGTCTAGGGTGCACTCAAGCCCAGGTCCGGCTTCTCTCAATCATAGAACACCCGTAACACCCCAACAGCAACAGATAATATTGATAAATAAGCCCCAATAGACAAGCAAACGAGCGCTAGGATTGACTCTCTCTTAGGGGACGTTGGATCCCCAAAATTGACTCGCTTTCGGGACGTTGGATCCCTAGGAAACTATCAAGTCCCCAGCAGAGTCGCCAGCTGCTGGGGATTGCCCCAAACAGCCAGGAAAAACCTCAGGCGAAGGGAACCGTTGGAGTCCCCAGCAGAGTCGCCAGCTGTCGCTACTGCGAAAAATCGGCGCCGGCTGACAGAAGAGTCGCCACCGTGCGTTATTTATCCCTCAGAGCGGGAAAGGAAACGCTCGAAGTAAACCTCGCAAAAAACGGGGAAAAGGTATGGTCATCGCAACCATAGCCTGGGTTCGGGAGTCGGTTACGCAAGGGGAAGGTATTAGCACCCCTCACGTCCGTCGTACTCGACGGGATCCACGCTTGCTTGGGTTGTCTACTGGATGCAAAACAATCTATCTACGGCTGCTAAATCTAAACGGAAGGGAATTGACTCGATAGAGCATCGCACTCTATGCCTACGTATTCTCAAGAGAGAAAGTCAGAGTCAACGTAGTTCGGGACTACAGGGAAAATTGGCTCGCCAAGACCTCGCGTCTTGTGCCTACGTACTTCCATACTGCTTGGAAGATTAGAGCTTTACGTAGTTCAGACTAACTACGGCTAAACAAAACATTCTCACACAACAGTGAGAAAAACAACTGGCTTCACAGGGTCGGGAACCTATGGGCAAAACTATGGCTTGGTCTCAAATGCACTCGAGCAAGAGAGAAAAAGGGTACTCAATTAATCGTCAGCGGGAAAGTCTCGATCGCACAGCCGCGAGAGAACAACAAGTTAGTCGTTAGTGTGCTCGCTAGGATATCGCATCCTATGCCTACATATCTTCGTCTGGTACGAAGAATCAGAGCAGCTGTAGTTCGGCTACTTCGGGACCACAGCTCAAATCTCGTTTTATTAATTTCTGAAAAATGGTTACAATGGGTGGATACTGAAATAAATCTCCTAAGAAACGCTATCCTATTCTATCCTAAAAAATCGAGTGAAAATAGCCCCCTAACAAGTGGGCTTCTAAACTATCCTAAAAGTCGTAAAATAATCTCTATGAAAAAATCTAAAGAAAATGAACTCTAAAAATATTAAATCGACACTTTAATATTTTTTCCTTTTTCTTCTTTTCTTTTCAACATATTTTTCCCTTTTCTCAAAATATTTTCTCTATTTTTTCACATATTTTCCAATATGTTTTTTCTCACAATTTTTCAAATATACTTCTTTTCTTTTCTTTTTCTATTTTTTCACTATATTTCTTTTTCTTTTCTTTTTTCTATTTTTTTCAAATATAATTTTCTCATAATATTTTCTTTAAGAAATTCTAAACAAAAGGCATAATAAAAAAGGTAAAATACAAGAAAGGGGGGGAGGACTGCTACAAGGGTGTTAACAGAAAAATAAAAACAATGAGGGCCCAGCCCATTCTCTTTCAAACAGACACGGAGGGGGGTGTAAGCAGAAATGATAAAAAAAAAGATAAACTGGGCCCGGCCCAGTCCCAGCAAAAACGGGGGGTGTACGGTCAAAAGATTTGGGCCTTAGGCCCAGTTCCCTAACCCATCTTCCTCCTCACCCTCTGAACAACCAGAGAAACCCTAGAGTCTCCTTCTCCTATTCCCAGCGCCGCCGTCAACCTTCCCTCCTTTCTCCGTCATTCTCTATCCTCTCAATACCTCCGTTCCTCTCACCATCTCTCAGTCTCAAAATCTCTGAATCTCCTTTCTTGATCCTCCCTCGTCCTTCTCCTCTTTCTTCCATCTCCGTTCAAACCAAGACAAACCACCAATCCTTCTTCCCTCATTGAATCGCCACATTAATCGAAACCCCAGCTTGAAGAGGATCTGACGAAGCACAAAGAACATCTTTGAAGCAAACTTCTGATAACGGATGCGCGTGTGGAAGATCCACTTTGAGTCTTGACGAGGGCGATGGGAGTGTCTTCATGAAGCTTTGAAGCTTTGACCGGTGAAAGGTTATTGAAGCGGAGAACGATCCTCATGTGAAAAGAAGAATGCTCGCTGATGAATCTGGAAAACGTACGAACTATTGAGGATCCTGAGGAGTCGTTAAACTTCTGGAGAATTTTTTGAAGATTGTGGTTGATCTGGAGTCTATTGAAGATGATGAAGAACTTTCTGGAGTTTTACCTTGAATATTCTTCCTTCTGGAAATCTGGTGATGCTCGTTTGGTGAAGATCTTGGAGGAAGCTATGGCGTTTGCTGTTGACGAAATCTTCTGGAGATGAATAGACGAGGGTTTACGGATTTAGGGGTTGTTCTTCTGGGGATTTTGGTGAAGGTTCTGTTGAGGGTTGATGTTTGTTGAACGGAGAAGATAAAGGTTCTTGGATCTGGGGATTTTGGTGAAGATCGAAGGATGATGAACTCCTGAGAAACCATTGATGAAGGTTCCTGAGTTTGATTGAAGAATTTTCTGGGATTTGGTGAGGTTGATGTATGAAGATGGTGATCGGAATCTGGGTTCTCATGGTCGCCGGAAGTTGGATGAGAGGAGGTTATGGATGATGAAGGGAGGAGGAGAGATGAATGTCATCGGTATCTGGGTTGTTTGATGATTCCGGCGATGGCGCGGTGGCCGCCGGCCATGCAGGCCGGCCGGTGGCTCTCTTCCGGTGGTTTGCTGTGGTGTGGACACGTGGGGAGGTAATGGAGGAGAGGGGCGCATGTGGGACGCGTGTCCCCATGCGTGGCAGAGAGAGATGGAGGCTGAGGGTGAGGTGGCGTCTGGTGGAGTGGAAAGGTGGGCCATCCCCCGTGCTCACACGTGGCTCTTGATATTTAAATGCTGAAATTCGCTGGAGGCTTCCAGAAGCTTCTGGAAGTTGCTGGATTGAACTGGACTTTTGCAGAACGAATCTGGACAAAAAAACTGATTCTGGGCCTGCGAATGGATGGGCCCAATACGAAAATGGTAACCAAAGACTGCAAAAAACAAACTGATTAATACCAAAATGATAAACCTAATTGATTACAACTAAAGTAATTAATCCTAATTAACTAAGACCTAATTACTAAACTAAACTCAATTAATCCTAAAACTCAATTAACTATTAATCTAATAATACTCTAATAAAATTCTAATAAAACTATATTAAATTCTAAAAAAGACTATTATTGATTTAAATTCTATAAAAGAAGAAAAATCTATTTAACTCTATTATTCTGAAAAATGAATTAAAAATATTAAAACTATTTAAAATCTATTTAAATTCTATACTATTAAAAGAAAATATTCAAAAAAATCAATTAATACTCCAAAAATGCCGAAAAATGATATTAAATTCTATTAATATTCTAAAACTAAAACTATTCTATATTATTTAAAAGAAATCTATATTATCCTATTTAAAATCTACAAAATCTATATTAATATCTAAAATGATTAAAAATCTATTTAAAAATCCTATTAAATCCTAAAAATGATTTAAAAGCTATTTAAACCCTAAAAAATGCTAATAAAACCCAGAAAAATCACAATAAATCCCAGAAGAACAAAATATACGATTCTACCTATTCAAACTGATAAAAAACACTTGAAACACGAGACGAGAGCTATGATCCCTGATAAAATCAAAACAAATGAAAATATGCAATGTATGCAATATGCAGATGCGAATGCGATTATGCGTCGAAACCTCGAGCCAGATACGAGACCCGGTTGGTCAAATTTTGGGGTGCAACAGCTGCCCCTATTCAAGCGGCTTCGACCTGAATGGGTGAAGAGCGCTCAGCCTTCAAACATTCAAGGTAGATGACGGTTGAATACAAATGGAACCCTGAAATTTGCCAACCGCGGGAATACACTGCAAAGCTGCTTGAGGAATAGCTTCCAATAAACTGAAGTTTGGTTATCACGGCAACACCTGATCAATTTTCTGATAAATTTTCTTCTCCTTTTCAACACCTGTGTAACGCCACAAGTATTGAAATAATGCTTCGGAAAAGCAAACGACTTGATTCCCATCTCTCTCATGGGATCAAATCTGGTCAACTCACAGTTCACTGCGAACTTGAGGACAATTCTCCTGGGGAATTCTGAATGGAACTGCCTGGCACCTATTTCGACGAAGGGGGCAGCTTCAGAAGTCTGATATATGTCAATCTTCGTTGTTGTTGTTTTTTCCGATGCTGACGTAGCAACCAAATGAAGAATCACTCCGCTGAGGAAGACGAGAAGCTGAACCACATAACTCTGCAGGTGAACAAACTTGAAATCCAATAGGTAACCATCCTGGTCTATGTTTCGACATGCGTATGCTTGATAATGATGCAATGCCCTATATGACATGTAAATGCTATGCGTTCTGTTTGAAAATGCGATGCCCAGACGGCATGGAAATGTTATATGCTTGATAGATGCAATGACTATATATGCAAATGCTAATACAGGCTCGAGCTGCCAGAGAACACCAGGTCTGAAAACCACTTGGCAAAATAAATGCCGAAGGTAGACACCAACTCTACTGGGGATGAACTGAAGTCACAAAATTGTCTCATCAAAATAAATGCTGGAAACAGGAAATCAAATCCGCTGGGGGGAATAACCGCTCTGCTGGAGAAATGAAAAGGCAACCCTGCTTGACGACTTCACTGGGGAAAGAAACAACTCTGCTCGGGAATGCTCTTTTCAAACCATTGGCAACTGATTGCACTCTGCGGGGATTGACCCAAACTGAGGTTGATTGCGCGCGGCACACTGCTGGAAATGCCCATACTATCAAGGATATCAATTTTAATCTGCTGAGGATACTCCTGATCCTACTCTGATACGGGGTAAAATACGATCTCGACTCTTCCGGGGATAATAAGCAACTTTCATCTGCTGAAGAGTGGCAATTCTGATTTAACAACATCCACAAGGAATTCAACCATTAATCGGGGCACTGGCGTTAATCGAGCTTCGTATCGGGGAACATGACGACATGCGGGTTGTTGGGAAATACTGTGTCAGATACCTTTAGTTTTTTTTGTTTTTCTGGTTTTAGGATAAACACGGATTATGTACACAGTGGAAAATACTAGACGAGAACTAGCATTCAAAGGTAGACTACCAGGCGAGAACTGATAGGAAAATAGATTATCGGACGAGAATTGATTTGGTTTTTGGACATCAGACGGGCTGACTGGATAACAGACTGAGGTACAGACAACCAGGCGAGAACTGGCTGAAAGCTGACGTACACCAGGCGAGAACTGGTATAACACATAGGGTTAAAACACACGATGACCAGACGAGAACTGGTTACGCGACGACATGTACCAGACGAGAACTGATACAACGCTTGAAGAAACGGTGACCAAACGAGAATTGGTTACCAATAAACTGCACCAGACGGGAACTGCTGCTTACAATAAACTGCACCAGGACGGGAACTGCTGCTTACAATAAACTGCACCAGGACGGGAACTGATGCTTACAATAAACTGCACCAGGACGGGAACTGCTGCTTACAATAAACTGCACCAGGACGGGAACTGCTGCTTACAATAAACTGCACCAGGACGGGAACTGATGCTTACGGAAGGGTGGGCCAGACGAGAACTGGTTACCGATTTGCTAGGCGAGAACTGGACTTTGGAAACGACTGGTTACTGACACGCAACAAGTTTAAACTGCAGGATAATGATCCAATGACAACACGACCTTTTGAAAGGTTCAGGTTTTGATAAGGGTACTGACATGATCCCCGATACTCAACTCCGGCTGGGGATAAACAAACTTGTTTGAACAACTTGCTCCAGTACACTCAGCTGGGGATAGAAAGACTGGCGTGCACAACTTGCCCCTGTCTAACTCTTGGGAATATCTGCTCTGAACAGCTTGCTACGAGAAGACTTCGAGAATATTTGCCCCGGTATCTGTAAGACAACAGAATTCAATCTCCATTAGACAGTTGATTTCAACATTCTCTGCGATGACTTGCCCCTGAATGAGCGTTCTAGCGACTTAACCCGATCTGATTATCCACCGGAAGCATCTGCTTTCAAATCTCCGCATTCTGAATAATTGCCCCTGATTGGCTCTCGAGAAGATTCACTTCTGATCAACTACTTCTCAAACAAACTACCCCTGTTCAACTGAAACCTCGGGACTGGTCCTCAGACTAACTGATTCCGAACTCACCGGAAGATAATGCCCCTGATTCATTGGGCTTCACAACATTCACCATTCTGGTTCAGACTGCTGAATTACTCAGTCCTGCTCGATTATTCCCTGCTGGAATTTCTTTCATGCCAACTACTAACCTGCAATTAGAACTGTCTGTCTACGAATGGTAATCTTAATGCAATGGTTATGCAGATTTTGAAAAAACTTTGAGCTGTCACTCATTTACATGCATGATTGTGAGTGACGAATGAACCAAAGTTCAAACGTAGTGCTTACGTGGTCAGTGAAAAATGCAACAAGGATATGACTAGCAAGTCAAGAAGGAGTCAGGTTACTCAACCTTATCGTAATGCGCCTCAGACTAACCCTACCTCAATTAGGTCTTTTAAGGGTTGTATCGTGGTCGGGTTCACGGTTCGTGAAACAAAGGATATTTGGCTCAAATTTTGATTTGTACCCACCCCTTCTACGTGATGTTCTCCGATCCTAAGGTTCAGTTAACCGGCACAAGCGCTCGCCTCTTCGAGAGGTACGTTGATTAGTAAGAACCCACAGTTAAGGAACTCATAAACTTTTCTGGAGTGACAGTTACTCCTTCTTTGCTTTCGGTGTCTGTGTACACGACTTTGTGATTTGCTGGGGAAAAATTTTCTTTTTAATCCCTCTTTTTCACTCTTTTGATTCCCTAACTTTTGCCTGGACTGACTTATTTTCGATTTTTTTCTTTTGAAGTCCAGTGGGATGCCCTGATTTTTGCCTAAGTATTAGCTTTCTAGCTTTTTCTTTCTCTTTTACTTAGCGGGCTTTCTTTCTTCTTTCTTTTGGAACAAAGTCGTGTGACCCTGGTTGTCTTGATTGCTCCGAAAGGATTGTAACTGTCTCACTCCTGATTGGTGAGGTTTGACCTCTTGAAAGGTATAAACTGATATTGGTCCTTGAAAGACAACACTCCTCTGGAGGACTTGAACGCTCGGTCAAGCTAACTGACAACTACCCTGCCCCGGGTTAAGATGTGAGGGTTAAAAAGTCCGAAAAAACTTCTACTTCCTGGCTCGAAGTGGTTAACAAGGGACTAACTCCTTATATCTCCAGTGTTTGGGGGATGGAAACAATGCCTTGTACGTCATCGGTACGGTCTTATCTGAAAGCATATGATCATCGGTTATGAGTTTAGTTTCGTCATCCTCCCTCCTAACTTTGCTAGTCACAGCGAAAAAGTGGAGTGAAATAAATGCAAGTGTCAGTGCAATGCAATAAATGAGCGACAGCGACATGACTAATTCAGAAAAATGCATAGTCACTTTATTATTATCACCATTCAAAACATACAATGTTTACAAGCAGGTAGTAACTAACAGAAAAAGAAACTACAAATGCAAATGACGTATAGAGGTCTGAGAACTGCCAATGCTGAGGCGCCTGCCTGTCTGAACCACTGGCTTCTGCTGGAGAATACTTTCCGGATCTACGAGCTCAAACAGCTAAGGGGTTTGGATGAACAAACAGAAATCCTTCTCGAAAGGAAATGCGATCCTGGTCAATCAACTGCTGTACCTTCGCCTGAAATGCTTTACAATCTTCGGTTGAATGCCCCGGTGAGCCACCATGATAACCACACTGAACGTGGGGATTATACCCAGGAGGGTAAGGCTCTGGAACTGGCTTAAGAGCTTTCGGCTCCACCAAAGTCTTCTGGATCAAAGATGGTAGCAGCTGGCTATACGGCATAGGCACTGGATGGAAAGGAGCGTTCCTTCGTTCCAAGTTGTTACGAGGTCGATTCTGATTCTGACGCTGATTCTGATAACCTCGGCCACGAGCTCGCTGATTTGCAATGGAAGCGACATAAGATTCCTGATAGGGTGTCCCAGGTACAGCTGTCTGCTCAGAATAACGAGACACAGAAGATACTGACCGCTGAGAAGACGGAGAACCAATAGATTTCACCGATTTGACTTGAGGATATCCAACATTTGTCAGGACCGCATTGATCATAGCTTCATCTTCAGATTGAGAGCTACAGAGAGATTCAGTTTCACTGGCCTGACCTCTTGAAGCATACGGGATTCTTCCAGTCTTTACACCATACTCGATGTGCTCTCCCGTTCTTACCAACTCAATGAAATTTGGTGCGGTTCCAAGCATTCTTTCGAAGTACGGGCTCTGCAAGGAGTTTACGAACATGCCTTTCAGCTTTTGGTCTAGGAGCGGTGGTTGCACTCTACCAGCAAATTCTCTCCATCTCTGAGCATACTTCCTGATAGGTTCATTGTTCCCTTGAGATAATTCTTGCGGCTGCATGCGAATAGGAGCTTCGTCAAGATTATAGTCGTACTGCTTCAGAAAGGCATTGGCTAAATCCATCCATGATCGGATCTGATCACGCTCTAACTGCATATACCAACTCAGGGGTGCCCTAGTCAGACTATCTTGAAAGCAATGAATCATCAGCTTGTCGTTGTGCACAAACGAAGTCATTCTTCGGCAGAACATCACCAAATGTTGCTTCGGGCAACTATCTCCTTTGTACCTTTCAAACCTCGGCATTCTGAACTGCGGAGGTAACACTAGGCCAGGAACCAGACACATATCTGCAGCACTAGGAGTAACAGCGTCTGTACCTTTCAAGGCTTTGAATCTCTCCTCTAATGCACGAAACCTTTCAGCATATACGGGAGCTAATGGGTCCTCATTCTTTGCTGTTGGGACCTCTCTTCGGGGCTTTGGCACAGGGAAGGCAAAACCCTGGTAGTCTGAGACATCAACAGAAGGAGAACGTTCACCTCGGACAACAAACTGCTCACACAGACCTTGGTCTTCGACAGATGGCTGCACAGGCTGAGCTATAGTAAGGTTGTTCACTTGCGGAAAGTCTTCGTCGCGCGGAGATCCATACAGAGGATTAGACGCCACGGTGAAACCAGACAAGGTATCAACAAACTGGAAGCTGCTCATAGCTATCAACAACTGTCAGCTGACTTCGATGCTCGATTCTGATCAAATCTACTTTAACTCTGCTTCAACCCCTTGGTCGTCTTCAATTTTCACCTTCAGAATCAAAAAAACGGCTGGATAAGAGCTCTGACTAGCTGGCGAATAGTATGCAATATGATGCGAAGATGCCTATGCAAATGCAATGCAATGCAACAAACACGGGATCACAGCTCCCACACAATCTAAATACTGCTGCACTGCTGACGGAGTGCGGTTGCTCTGAAGAGAAGACCAGAATAACGAGTAGGTTGGAAGTTAAGTTTCCTGCACAAAAAAACCCCCCACTCACAGGTGTGAACCTATATCTGACAAGGTACGGCATCCTATGCGGTCGTCAGCGTCACAGACTTTCAAGACTGACGATACGATTCCCAGAAGGAGTGGCATCATCAAGTCCTGAAGAGGCCTCACTTAGCTAACTTCCAAATGATCGGTCCCCAGAGTCGACAATTCACCAAACCAGCAACCGTCTCAACCCAAAGGGTTGAAAGTGAAGCCAACCGGATGAACCTCGTCTGAGCGTGGATTTCATGAGACACTAGTGCCTACAAAGCAAGCACGCGCCCACTAATTTCCACTCTAAGTCTAGGGTGCACTCAAGCCCAGGTCCGGCTTCTCTCAATCATAGAACACCCGTAACACCCCAACAGCAACAGATAATATTGATAAATAAGCCCCAATAGACAAGCAAACGAGCGCTAGGATTGACTCTCTCTTAGGGGACGTTGGATCCCCAAAATTGACTCGCTTTCGGGACGTTGGATCCCTAGGAAACTATCAAGTCCCCAGCAGAGTCGCCAGCTGCTGGGGATTGCCCCAAACAGCCAGGAAAAACCTCAGGCGAAGGGAACCGTTGGAGTCCCCAGCAGAGTCGCCAGCTGTCGCTACTGCGAAAAATCGGCGCCGGCTGACAGAAGAGTCGCCACCGTGCGTTATTTATCCCTCAGAGCGGGAAAGGAAACGCTCGAAGTAAACCTCGCAAAAAACGGGGAAAAGGTATGGTCATCGCAACCATAGCCTGGGTTCGGGAGTCGGTTACGCAAGGGGAAGGTATTAGCACCCCTCACGTCCGTCGTACTCGACGGGATCCACGCTTGCTTGGGTTGTCTACTGGATGCAAAACAATCTATCTACGGCTGCTAAATCTAAACGGAAGGGAATTGACTCGATAGAGCATCGCACTCTATGCCTACGTATTCTCAAGAGAGAAAGTCAGAGTCAACGTAGTTCGGGACTACAGGGAAAATTGGCTCGCCAAGACCTCGCGTCTTGTGCCTACGTACTTCCATACTGCTTGGAAGATTAGAGCTTTACGTAGTTCAGACTAACTACGGCTAAACAAAACATTCTCACACAACAGTGAGAAAAACAACTGGCTTCACAGGGTCGGGAACCTATGGGCAAAACTATGGCTTGGTCTCAAATGCACTCGAGCAAGAGAGAAAAAGGGTACTCAATTAATCGTCAGCGGGAAAGTCTCGATCGCACAGCCGCGAGAGAACAACAAGTTAGTCGTTAGTGTGCTCGCTAGGATATCGCATCCTATGCCTACATATCTTCGTCTGGTACGAAGAATCAGAGCAGCTGTAGTTCGGCTACTTCGGGACCACAGCTCAAATCTCGTTTTATTAATTTCTGAAAAATGGTTACAATGGGTGGATACTGAAATAAATCTCCTAAGAAACGCTATCCTATTCTATCCTAAAAAATCGAGTGAAAATAGCCCCCTAACAAGTGGGCTTCTAAACTATCCTAAAAGTCGTAAAATAATCTCTATGAAAAAATCTAAAGAAAATGAACTCTAAAAATATTAAATCGACACTTTAATATTTTTTCCTTTTTCTTCTTTTCTTTTCAACATATTTTTCCCTTTTCTCAAAATATTTTCTCTATTTTTTCACATATTTTCCAATATGTTTTTTCTCACAATTTTTCAAATATACTTCTTTTCTTTTCTTTTTCTATTTTTTCACTATATTTCTTTTTCTTTTCTTTTTTCTATTTTTTTCAAATATAATTTTCTCATAATATTTTCTTTAAGAAATTCTAAACAAAAGGCATAATAAAAAAGGTAAAATACAAGAAAGGGGGGGAGGACTGCTACAAGGGTGTTAACAGAAAAATAAAAACAATGAGGGCCCAGCCCATTCTCTTTCAAACAGACACGGAGGGGGGTGTAAGCAGAAATGATAAAAAAAAAGATAAACTGGGCCCGGCCCAGTCCCAGCAAAAACGGGGGGTGTACGGTCAAAAGATTTGGGCCTTAGGCCCAGTTCCCTAACCCATCTTCCTCCTCACCCTCTGAACAACCAGAGAAACCCTAGAGTCTCCTTCTCCTATTACCAGCGCCGCCGTCAACCTTCCCTCCTTTCTCCGTCATTCTCTATCCTCTCAATACCTCCGTTCCTCTCACCATCTCTCAGTCTCAAAATCTCTGAATCTCCTTTCTTGATCCTCCCTCGTCCTTCTCCTCTTTCTTCCATCTCCGTTCAAACCAAGACAAACCACCAATCCTTCTTCCCTCATTGAATCGCCACATTAATCAAAACCCCAGCTTGAAGAGGATCTGACGAAGCACAAAGAACATCTTTGAAGCAAACTTCTGATAACGGATGCGCGTGTGGAAGATCCACTTTGAGTCTTGACGAGGGCGATGGGAGTGTCTTCATGAAGCTTTGAAGCTTTGACCGGTGAAAGGTTATTGAAGCGGAGAACGATCCTCATGTGAAAAGAAGAATGCTCGCTGATGAATCTGGAAAACGTACGAACTATTGAGGATCCTGAGGAGTCGTTAAACTTCTGGAGAATTTTTTGAAGATTGTGGTTGATCTGGAGTCTATTGAAGATGATGAAGAACTTTCTGGAGTTTTACCTTGAATATTCTTCCTTCTGGAAATCTGGTGATGCTCGTTTGGTGAAGATCTTGGAGGAAGCTATGGCGTTTGCTGTTGACGAAATCTTCTGGAGATGAATAGACGAGGGTTTACGGATTTAGGGGTTGTTCTTCTGGGGATTTTGGTGAAGGTTCTGTTGAGGGTTGATGTTTGTTGAACGGAGAAGATAAAGGTTCTTGGATCTGGGGATTTTGGTGAAGATCGAAGGATGATGAACTCCTGAGAAACCATTGATGAAGGTTCCTGAGTTTGATTGAAGAATTTTCTGGGATTTGGTGAGGTTGATGTATGAAGATGGTGATCGGAATCTGGGTTCTCATGGTCGCCGGAAGTTGGATGAGAGGAGGTTATGGATGATGAAGGGAGGAGGAGAGATGAATGTCATCGGTATCTGGGTTGTTTGATGATTCCGGCGATGGCGCGGTGGCCGCCGGCCATGCAGGCCGGCCGGTGGCTCTCTTCCGGTGGTTTGCTGTGGTGTGGACACGTGGGGAGGTAATGGAGGAGAGGGGCGCATGTGGGACGCGTGTCCCCATGCGTGGCAGAGAGAGATGGAGGCTGAGGGTGAGGTGGCGTCTGGTGGAGTGGAAAGGTGGGCCATCCCCCGTGCTCACACGTGGCTCTTGATATTTAAATGCTGAAATTCGCTGGAGGCTTCCAGAAGCTTCTGGAAGTTGCTGGATTGAACTGGACTTTTGCAGAACGAATCTGGACAAAAAAACTGATTCTGGGCCTGCGAATGGATGGGCCCAATACGAAAATGGTAACCAAAGACTGCAAAAAACAAACTGATTAATACCAAAATGATAAACCTAATTGATTACAACTAAAGTAATTAATCCTAATTAACTAAGACCTAATTACTAAACTAAACTCAATTAATCCTAAAACTCAATTAACTATTAATCTAATAATACTCTAATAAAATTCTAATAAAACTATATTAAATTCTAAAAAAGACTATTATTGATTTAAATTCTATAAAAGAAGAAAAATCTATTTAACTCTATTATTCTGAAAAATGAATTAAAAATATTAAAACTATTTAAAATCTATTTAAATTCTATACTATTAAAAGAAAATATTCAAAAAAATCAATTAATACTCCAAAAATGCCGAAAAATGATATTAAATTCTATTAATATTCTAAAACTAAAACTATTCTATATTATTTAAAAGAAATCTATATTATCCTATTTAAAATCTACAAAATCTATATTAATATCTAAAATGATTAAAAATCTATTTAAAAATCCTATTAAATCCTAAAAATGATTTAAAAGCTATTTAAACCCTAAAAAATGCTAATAAAACCCAGAAAAATCACAATAAATCCCAGAAGAACAAAATATACGATTCTACCTATTCAAACTGATAAAAAACACTTGAAACACGAGACGAGAGCTATGATCCCTGATAAAATCAAAACAAATGAAAATATGCAATGTATGCAATATGCAGATGCGAATGCGATTATGCGTCGAAACCTCGAGCCAGATACGAGACCCGGTTGGTCAAATTTTGGGGTGCAACATATTCCAGTAGGAAAATCCAAGAAGAAGAAAAGGCTTAATGATATTTATAAAAGCACCAAGATTCCTTATACCACATCCTATTACTCAAACCTTCTGCTCACGGCGTCAAAAGGTTATGCAGCAACATCGAAGGAGTGTTCGGATAGGGAGGGAAGGAATAAGTCACTGCGGATTAATAAAACTCGTCAGTTTTGTTCTGATGTCCTAGGTGGTGAGTCTATTACTGATACAGATGTGGAAAGAGGAAATGTGCATTGTAAAAGGGCAATTGAAGATGTACCAACCAAGTTGAAAAAATACCTGATGGATTTAGGGATTCAGGGTGATGATGTCAATGGGCTGGGAATAACTCTTAGGAAAATGGATAGTGAGGATAAGGTTGTTAGATTAGGCAAGAAGGTTGTAGCTACCAGTGGATTATGAATATAGTGTCCTACAATGTTCGAGGATGCTGCAGTTCGTTGAAGAGAAGGAGAATCTCTCAAACTATTCAGAGAGGTAATGCTGACATTTGCCTTATCCAGGAATCTAAAGTAACGCATATGGAGAACGGGTTAGCTCATAGCATTTGGAGGAGTTCTGATGTGGATTGGTCAGCCCTTAACTCTAATGGCAAATTTGGTAGAATTATTACCTTGTGGAATAGGTCAAAGCTTACAACATTATTTAGTTTTTGCGGTGCTGGTTACTTGGGCATTCAGTTCCTGTGGAAGAATCAAAACATTACTGTGATCAATGTCTACGCTCCGTGTGGCTCTGCTGGCAGAAGGAAGGTTTGGAGGGAGCTTGCTAAAATTAAAAGTAATTTATCTGGAGCTCGATGGATCGTGGCGGGAGACTTTAACGAGGTTAAGTTTGATGAGGAAAGAAAAGGTTTAAGTGGTAACAGCATGAAGGATATGGAGATTTTCAGAGAGTTTATTGTTGAGATGAATTTGACGGATCTCCCGGTGATAGGTAATAAGTTTACTTTATTCAATTCCAATGGTAATTGCAGAAGTAGATTGGACAGATTTTTGGTGGATGATACTGCAATATCAATGTTGTCTCTGGTAAATCAATTGGTGGGCGATAGAGATATTTCAGACCACAGGCCTGTGTAGTTGAAGTCGAACTTTGTGAATTGGGGGCCAAAACCTTTTAGGTCCTTCAATTGTTAGTTTTCTCATAAGGATTTCATTCCATTTGTTAAGCAGTCGTGGAGTTCCTACCATGTCTCAGGTTCTTACTGTAACATTCTGATAAAGAAATTATCTGCCTTAAAAAGTGACATTCGGATCTGGAATCGTAATGTTTTCGGCTGGCTAGACTTAAAGTTAGAAGAGAAGGTCTCTAACCTTAATTCGTTAGAGCTGGACAGTGACTTGATCTCTTTCTCCAACAGCGAAGAGTTGAACAAGGATAGATTGAGAATCCAAGAGAAGATGTGGAAGAATCTCACGTTAAAAGAAAGTATGTTAGCTCAAAAATCCCGCTTAAAGTGGCTTCAAGATGAGGATCAAAACTCCAAGTTTTTCCATGAATCGTTAAAATCAAGATACCGTTCGAACTGCATATCAACTATTAGAGTGGGAGAAGGGATAGAGGAAGATCTTGAAGCCATTAAACGCGAAGCAGTGAAGTACTTTAAGGAGATATACAAGACGAATTCAGCGCCAAAGTTTACAATCGATTTCGACCATGTGGTTTGCTTAGGTGAGGAAGACAGGATATGGCTGGAAGCTGATTTTAGCCCTGCAGAAGTCAGATCTGCTGTCTTCAGTTGTGACGGTAATGAATTCCCCGATACCAATGGTTTTAATTTCAAATTCATTAAGTCTTGTTGGGAGATTGTGGGTGACGATTTCTCGAATTGCATTTTGGAATTCTTCAAAACTGGTTACCTTCTAAAATCCTTCGCTTCTTATTTCATCTCGCTTGTCCCGAAGACTAAAAATCCTCAACAATTCGAAGACTTTAGACCTATTAGCCTCGTCAACTGTGTGCTGAAGGTTATTTCAAAGATGCTCGCGAGCAGGCTCAAGAAGGTTATCCATAAGATTATCTCTCCTTCTCAAACTGCTTTCATCCCGGATCGGCAGATTTACGACGGTGTATTGCTGGCTAACGAGTGTCGCACCTCGAAAAATTCACAGAGAATATTTCGGAGAAACGACCCTCGCGCGAAAGGCGCGGAAATGCGGTTCGACAGAGTCGCCACCGAACTTTATTTATCCCGAATAAACGGGAGAGGAAAATATCGAGAAAACCTCTTGAAACGAAAGGATAGGAACAGGGCTGTTGCAACCAAGTTCCGGGTTCGGGAGTCGGTTACGTGAGGGGAAGGTATTAGCACCCCTCACGTCCGTCGTACTCGACGGGAACCTCTTAAGGTAATTGTGGGGAGTGTTGTTTAGGTTTACTTGTTTTCTTCTCGTTATTAAAGGTAGAATTGGTAGGTTAAAAGGTTAAAGATGCTAAAGAGAGATGGGTGGTTAGGGGATAGGGTGCTCGCAAAGGATTGGGGCCCTTGTGCCTACGTATGCTCATTCGGACAAGAATGAGAAATCAGAGCGTCGTAGTTCGACTACGGGAAAAGATGGGGGGAAACGAGAGATGGATAGAAGGGTGCTCGCCAAGATCATCGCAATCTTGTGCCTACGTATCTTATATTCAAGAATGAATAAAGAATCAGAGCGTCCGTAGTTCGTGGTAACAACCACGAAAATATGAGGTTGAATAGATTGGGAGTTTGGGAAAGAGACGAAAGGGTGACTGACAAGCAACCCAAGAGCGTGCCTCGAGAGCTTGCCACTCAAGAATTCAAAGAATGCGAGATTCCAAGAACTCAATTCTTTCGGGGTTTTTGATCTGGATAAGTTGAATGTTTTGAAATTGAAAGAATAAACTAATAACAACTCGAGGGCGCGCCTCGAGAGTTACTCATTCGAATATCCAAAGAATGCTAGATTCTGAGAATATCCCTCTTTCGTAAATTTTAAGAATGTTTGTGAAAGGATTGAATCGAAGAATGGCATGCGAGGCCAAAAGGGAGTTGTTTTGAAGTAGCTCGACGACATGTCGAGGATTTGTTTGAAGATGGAGCCGACTTGACGACGTGTCAAGTGTTAGGGTTGTGAGAAGCGATATCAGTCCCTGAGGGTGCTCCTAATATCGAGATCACGAGGAATTGTGAAAGAAATGGGTTGCGAATGCGGACGAGCATTCGACTTAGGAGAATGTTAGAAAATGATTGAATTTGAAAGAGTCGAAAGGTTGAGTGAATAACAACTCAAGAGCGTGCCTCGAGAATTATTCACTCGAAGACATTAGGAATGCCAGATCCCAAGTACCTCCTTCTTTCGAAGTTTGATCGAGAAAAATATTTTAAAAATGATTTGAAGCGAAATGGAGTATGAAAATAAATTGTGAACGGGTGAGAAGTGAGAACGCGAGATAGGATTTGAAAATATCAATTATTTAATAAATGAGACGTCGGCCCCACAACTAAATAATCGGGGTATTATCAAGACGCTAAATCTCGACAACACCTTTTTCATTTGGAGAATGTTTGAATGAACAATGGAAATATCACATTGAACGCTAGATTCCTATGATATTTCTTTGTCCTAAAAAGAGCGTAAAAAAAACGAAAAGTCGAACGATGCATTATTCAAGGTGTACACCTCAATAATTATTGTCTAAAAATCCAAGAAGTGCTAGACTTCAAGGATTTAGTTTTTCGTAGTTTTGATTTAAGAAAATATTTTAATGAAATAATAAAAAAAAGGGTTTGAATAAATTGATCTAGGCTTTTTTTAAAAGGGGGATCAAATTTTGAAAGTGGTTTTACTAAGGAAATAATTTGAAACAATGAAAATATTAGGATTTTAGTGTATATAAAAAATTTATAAAAGGATTTCAATAAAAAGAAAAAAAAATATCTTAATCTTGGGGTACTACCATCATTATTAATAATAATTGCCACTTATTAAATCAAAGAAAATTGCTAATTGCTTTTCCTTTTGCAAACAAACGTGATGGGAATATAGCTAGCTTATCTTAACCGAAAAAACAAACATACAGTAAATACATTACTATAATAATTAAAGAAGGTCATGATGATTTTCAATCCAAACAAACTTTGACAACCTTAAATGCAGTTCATCCTTCACATACAGACCTGCATAACCAACATAAAATCAGAATTTCCAACTTTAACCAATAACAAATTCGATTCCAATTCGACTCGAATGAAGTATCGCCAACGACATCGTATCAGCAACGCAACAACACCCTTAATTTAAAACCAGAAAGTACATTCATATAAGTGTAAAGCTCATTATTTCTCACAATCGACAACACAAATCACATGATAACCCCGATTAATGTTCATTATACCATCAAACATCTGACCAAATCAGAACAAAAAACAAAAGATAAATGTGCTCTCAAAACAAGTTCAAAAATGAAAGCAAAACCAACCCAATACGGAAACAGTTCACGCGGTCTGCATCGAGTTAAGCTGTTAGCAAACGGGATGTCGAGCTCGAATAGCTCTAAATGTTGTTGCCGCTGCCACTCGTCCGCCACCAATGTAAGTGTGCTGCCTCACTTCGCCATTGTCGACACAGAGAAGCTCACTTATGATTTTCTTTCAGCGGTGTCGCAACCTTGTTTAGCTCTTATTGCAATAATTCACGACGGTGACTCGCGGATGAGCTTGAACTCTGGCCGTTTTGAATCTTCAGATGAAGTGGAGTTTTACCTGTTTACCAGTTTCAAGAACACCAACCTGACTTCTATCGACACGAATTTGTGACAAACGAGTTGTTCTCTTTTGACATCGTTCTTGAACTTCGATGCGTAATCAAACAGATTTAAGACTTAAACATAATTGATTCCCATCTCACATCTGATTCAAAACCTGCACATAAAATTAACAACAGACAGCGACACAATCTTTATGAAAACGGAATTGAACGCAAGTTCTTTTGTTGATGTGGTTAGACTTGAATAAAAAAGAAAAGTGCCAGGATCATGTCGTTGTGTTGCTCTGTTGCTGCGGTGATTCTTTTGCTGCGACAACTTTGAGATAATTGCTAGTGTGTTCACGGTTATTGTTGAACAGAGAAAAATGCCATAACACTCTGAGCTGTTATGATGGAAGTTGTTGATGCGAAAGCCTCATAGTTGCACTTGTTGTGGTTGCAAAGCTAATGGCGTAGACGTCATTAACTTAGAGCTTTGACAGTCTCGAAACAGAACCACTGAATCTACATCACTTCCATTGCTGAATCGAAACATCGCGAGAGAAAAAGAAATGTTATACTGTTGTGGATTGCGTCCAACTTATGATGACGAACCAGAAGGATCCAAACCTGTCAAAGAGAGAATAATAAACAATACCTAACAACATTTGGGACTAACATTCGACATCGCACAACGAGTGAAGAAATGAAAAGAAATTCACAGAAAACCAACTAGCAAATGCACAAGTCTAAGTAGTAAAACATAGCTTAATGATCAAGTGTACAACAAGTTTAAGAATAAATCCAAACAGAAGCAATAAACAACATTGTAACCAAAACAAAAACACAAAACTTCCTTGAATAGTAAAGGAAACTGTTGCAGGGATGATCCTCGTCTCAGGTTATTGAAGTTCGATTGAAGAAAGCTTTAAACCTTTTCAATGCTTCCACAATGATAACTCCAGACTTGCAACAAATAGGAAAAGTAGGAACATAAGCGAGATATGTCATTACAGCACATCGTTAACCCCGGACAGCTCAAGCCAGAGCATGCGCCATACTCGCTGTTGTTGAATCCACGGATTTGTTGCTGCTGCCGTTAAAATTTAATCATCATGGGTATCGTCACTGCTTGTATTTGTTGCTATAAGTGAATTCGCGAACAAGGGTTGCTACACTGTGAAATTGATTCTCTGATGAGAAGGAGCCATCACCAGTTGAACGACAAAATCGAGCTTAGTCACCGGGTCGGGGCTTTGCGTTGAAACAATGGAGGCGGTGGTGATTCCTTTGTTGGGATTTAATGAGGAGTGTTTTTGAGCAAATGGAGGGTGATAAGGAAGGAGAATAGGAGCTGGGTCGCGCGAAGGTTTAGTTTGGGTGTGGAGAAAAAGATGATGATGATGATTTTTGATCGGCAATGTAGTTTGCTGAGGGAGGGAGATGAACAATAATTTTTTAGGGTTTTCTGCGTTTGAAAGAGACGCCGCTAGGGTTGATGAACAGTGCCTCGCCTGCCTTCTCAACGAGTTTCCCCCCTTTCCTTATAGTGACTAAATGTGGGCCTCCAACCATTTGGGCTTTTTGATTCTCTCAACCCCTTTTTTAATTCTCAGCAATTTTTCAAATAATTAGAAATAAATGAAGTCTAATATAAATTAATAACTAAAATATTAACTAACAAGACTAAATAATAAATAAATATTAACAAAAGAGTTAAATGTTAACAAATGTAATAGAATATAAACTAAAAAACAAAAATAAATACTAATTACTTTAAAAATATTTTTAGTAATATATATTTTTTTTTTAAAAAAGAAAAGTTTAAGAAACTGAAAATAAATAAATAAATAGATAAATTTCAGGCCACGTGTCACGCTTTAATTGGTTAAAAAGAATTTTTTTAAAAAAACGTCCAATTTCGGGTGGACACGTGTCTAATAGCGCGAAACAATAAATGCGAAAATATCTACAAAAGGGTAGGACAAATTTAGGGTATGACAGACGCCCCTATCTAATCGACTTAAACCCAGGAGAATGAACTGCATTGGCGTTCACATTCCTGAGGTAGAAGTCTATTAGATATAGAAAGACCCTGAATTTGTCCGAAAGAAAGAGAGATGCTTGAGAATTGAAAATGCTGGATGATGTAAACCTCTGAGTAAGCTGTAAATAACTGGCACAAGTCGTCATCACCAAAAGGATGATGGGATGAAACACACACAGCTACTACCACCAAAAGGATGGCAAAGCAAAACACTATCGCACAATCTATCATTAATGATCATGATAGATCCTCCACCAAAAGGATGACGGAGCGAGATAAACAAAATTCGCACAATCCATCATTAATGACCATGATAGACCCCCCACCAAAAGGATGATGGAGCGAAACACAAAACAAATCGCACAATCTATCATTAATGACCATGATAGACCCCCCACCAAAAGGATGACGGAGCGAAACACAAATAAACGATCGTACAATCTGACATCGACGAAATGTCAGACCCACCACCAAAAGGATGATGGAGCGAAACTCACCAAAACATCGCACAATCTGATATCGACGAAATACCAGACCTACCACCAAAAGGATGGTAGAGCGAAACTCACACCAAAACATCGCACAATCTGATATTGACGAAATACCAGACCTACCACCGAAAGGATGGTAGAGCGAAGACACAAACAAAACATCGCACAATCTATCATTAAAGACCATGATAGACCCCTCACCAAAAGGATGACGGAGCGAAACACAAAATACATCGCACAATCCGATATCGACGAAACACCAGACCTACCACCAAAAGGATGGTAGAGCGAAAACACAAACAAAACATCGCACAATCTATCATTAATGACCATGATAGACCCCCCACCAAAAGGATGACGGAGCGAAACACAAATAAACTATCGCACAATCTATCATTAATGACCATGATAGACCCCCCACCAAAAGGATGACGGAGCGAAGCACAAATAAACTATCGCACAATCTATCATTAATGACCATGATAGACCCCCCACCAAAAGGATGACGGAGCGAAATACACGCCAAACAATATCACACCATCTGACATCGACGAAATGCCAGACCTACCACCAAAAGGATGGTAGAGCGAAAACACAAACAAAACATCGCACAATCCGACATCGACGAAATGCCAGACCTACCACCAAAAGGATGGTAGAGCGAAAACACAACGCACACGTCGCTATCACCAAAAGGATGATAGGACAACACAAATTTGAGGTTTACCAACACCACAAGGATGCAGGCTAGGTTGAACTGACGAAGCTCGACTATCACCAAAAGGATGATAGTAAGGCAATTGACAACGGTCACGCTTGCTGGGTACAACTCATTGGGGAACCCCCGAGAAGAAGATTGAATTGAAATGAATCAACGGGGTACGCCCACCGTTTTGTTTGGAGATCATCGTTTTGCCGAAATGGTTTCATGGTTACGCCCATGAATTCTGAAGAGGATGCCCCTGATTGGGCTGAATTTATCTTGATGCCTTGTCTTGTTCAACAAAAGGCTGAACAACTTCGTGAGGAATGCTCATGGTTTTGCTGAAGATGCCCCTGCTCGGGCTGGATCTTGCTTTGAGCTTCTTGGATTTGCCCAACAAAAGGTTGAATAACTTCGTGGGGAACGCCCACAGTCTTGAATGGTATGCCCCTGACTGGGCTGAATGTTGATTTGCATATTTGATCAACCACGAGGTTTGAAATTCGTCATGGGAGACGCCCATGGTCTTGAAAAAGATGCCCCTGACTGGGCTGAGTCTTGCCTTGAATAACTTCAAATTTTGTGGGAGAAACCCACAATTGCAGAAGATTGCCCCTGACTGGGTTGATGACTACTTTGAAGCTCTTGAAAATCGTGGGGTAAACCCACCATCTTGCGGAAAATGCCCCCCAATTGGGCTGATGATGGTCTTGAAAATCTTCGGGATTGATCCTGGACCTTGACTTGCATATATGACTGCTGGATGCTAAATGATATTCCATATGAGTGGACGTGCAAATGCAAATGCTGACGAGCGGAGATGCAAGAGCTGGGGAAGTATGGTATGATTGGAGTATGATGCAGGACACTTATGATGTTGAATGCGATGCGTATGATGCACATGATGCAGACGGGTAATTGAAAATGCTTGTGAAGACGCCAGCGTGGTGGACTTTTGGTAATTGCCAATGCGGATTGGACTTCGGATGGTGGGAGGGATTGACTTCCTCGACACGCAGTTTGCTGAAGACACCATGATTGAAGCAGAAGATGATGCTCCGGATGCCCCAAGTCTGGGTACTTGGTGATTTGTTGTCAATTTCCTTCAGAGAAGGTTGCAACTCTGCTTGTTGGTCAAGACGACCTGGTCTTGTCCCAGTCTGAACTTGCTAGTGGTTTGCCCCGGATTAACCTGTTCTGACATATGGAATTTGAACTCGGGTGACTTGCCCTTGTTCGAGCTGTTGAGTGATTTGCCCCAGCCTGTGGGTTCTGAGATAGTCTTGCTTCGTGTACACCACTGAAAGTCAAGCTCCTCCTCGATCGCTCCTTGCTGGAGTTTCTTTGAATACCTAACACTGATTTGTAGTTTAAAATTGTACATTCACAGATGGTAATATTAATGCAAAGTTTGGGGTAAGTTTTGAAAAAGTGTGTCATTTATTGAAGTGTCGTGATAGTGTGAGACGAACGGATTGTTAGCCCAAACGTTGTGCTAATTTTGATTGGTGTAGAAAAAATAGCAAGGATAATGACACCAATGCCGATGATTAACAATCATGTGAGGAGTCAGGTTACGCAACCTTGCAATAGTATGCTTTCAGAATAAACCTCGTCTCAATTAGGTCTTTCAAGGGTTATAACGTGGTCTGGTTCACGGTTATGAAAAAAAAGGTCATTAGGCCCAAAGTATGATTTGTACCCACCCCTTCTTCTTAATGATCTCCAGTCCTACGCTCAGTTAATTCTACACTTGTCTGGACGGTGTAGGCTTGAAGGTTCAAGATTTGCTGGACGTGGCAGTCACCTTATTTGGTTTTTTTTTATGGATGTCAGTGCCCCTTTGATTTGGGTGGCCACTGAATCCTTTTTGTTTTTGTTGAGGATTTCGGGGTCCTCTTTTGCTTTTGTCTTTGGTCCCTAACTTTTGCATGGATTGATTCTGCTTGTCAGATCCATCGGGATTGCCTTGATTTTGCCTAAGTCCCCTCTGAGGTGTTTGACTTAGCTGGCTTTTGATTTTTTTGATTTTGTTGTGAATGCCATAGCATGAGTTTTTGATGGACAACCGTCTTTTAGATATTAATTCGAATACGGGATTGGATTAACTGAACACTACCCTGCCCCAGGTTGAGTGTAAGGGTTTGAATATCCGAAGGAAACTGCTACTTCTAGGCTCGAAGTGGTTTACTAGGGATTAACTCCTTATAACTCTGGTGTTTTGGGGAATTGAAGCAATGCCTGTACATCATTGACGAGATTCTATCTGAAAGTATATGAGTTCGCAATTATGGGTATCTCGTTTTCATCATCCTCCCTCAAATCAAGCTAAACAACAGTGAATAGAGTGGAGTGAATAAATGTGTCGGTGATAAGTGAAAAATGAGTGAATATGACATAACTAATTCAAAACATGCATAAACGATACATTAATGAAAACCAAATACGAATGGCAATTGTTCAAAGCATACAATACTTAAATAAACAAAGACAAAACATAAGAAACCGCGAATAATGAAATGGCAACACGACTGCCTTCTTCGGGGAAATAAACTTGACTGGAATCGATCTGATGTTGGCACTAGTTGACTGGTGGCATCGGATTGTTGATGATATTCGGGGACTTTCCATTGAAGTTGATAGCATCTCTGTCGATCATGTCTTGAATTATATGCTTGAAAGCCCTGCAGTCCTCAATGGTGTGACCTGGAGCGCCCTTATGAAACTCACAATGAGCATTTGCGTCGTAATCGGCAGGAAGGATGGTTTGAGGAGCTAAGTCTCTCGGAACAACAGCCTTCTTCTCCATCAACTGAGCAAAGATTTTGGCATATGTCATTGGTAGATGATCAAAGACTCTATCCGGTCTCCATGTTCTCTGCGGACGCTGTGGGCGAGCACCTTGTCGTTGTTGAGTAGCTTGCATCTGCTGTTGCTGAGGAGGATACTGATATCCTTGCTGGTTGTAGGCTTGCTGCTGAGGAGCCTGTTGCCGTAGCATCTGAGCTTGCGCTGCATGAACAGCTGGCTGATAAGGCATTTGAGCATATTGCGCAGCAGCAACATATGGATACTGATAACAGGGAACTTGATAAGGCATAGGAGGAGCTTGTTGAGAAGCTTGCCCTTTCTGCACAAAGATGGCGTTTGTTTCGCCCTCCTTCTTCTTGTATCCATTAAAAGGCCTCTTGGCATTAGCCTGACTGTTAGAACCTCCTGGGATCTTCCCACTCTTCAGCCCTTCTTCAATTCTCTCACCGACGATCACCAAGTCAGAGAATCCAGCGGAGACATTACCGATCAGCTTTTCGTAGTACTGGCCTTGCAAGGTACCCATGAATATGTCAATCAACTCACGGTCAACAAGAGGTGGATGCACCCTTGCGGCTAGCTCTCTCCATCGTTGCGCGTACTCCTTGAAGGATTCATTGTCCTTCTGAGTCATACTCTGAAGCTGAGTACGATTTAGAGCAAGATCGGTGTTGTATTTGTACTGCTTGACAAATGCATCAGCTAGCTCGGCCCAAGTGCGCACACTATTACGCTCCAGCTGCATATACCATTCGAGTGATGCCCCAGACAAGCTGTCCTGGAAGCAATGGATCATGAGCTTCTCGTCTCTGGCATAGGCAGCCATCTTGCGACAGTACATCTCCAGATGAATGTTTGGGCAACTGAGACCTTTGTACTTTGAAAATTCGGGCACCTTGAACTTTGGAGGAATGACAACATCAGGCACCAAGCACAATTCCAGAGCACTGAAAGAATTTGAATTGTGCCCCTCCATGGCTCGGAGTTTCTCGGCTAGATCTCGGCACATCTTCATGGCTTCCGAATCCTGAGCGGCAACAGGACTGGAAATGGGGATAGCAGCATGATAGTTCTGAACGTCGTCATACTGATCCATCAGAGTATCTTCGATATGTGGAGCTGGGATCTGCACAGCAGTAGGCTGGGCCTGCGGGATGGCTCCAATGGTAACTCCAGGCGCTGGGATTGGTTGAGAAGTGTTTCCTTCGACTGCGTTGTTGAAGTTCAACGGCATCCCATGAGAATTCGGAATTGGGACCAAAGGGACAACAGTAGACCCTTGTCCATTGACGACAGCGGCGGCTTCACGCTGTTCTTCCTCTCTCCTGGCTGTGAGGATGGCTTCGAGGATCTGGTCGATCTTTCCTTTCATGGAATCCAACTCTTCCCTGAAGGCGACTTGCTCTTGTTGAATCTGCTCCATCATTCGTCTGGTATTGGCTCTAGTTGCGTACTGGTGTCGGGGAATCAGCTTGATTTACTGGAGAAGAAGGAACGGAGACATAAGATTCTGTTGAAGGACTGGAAATGCAAAATGCACAACATATGAAATGCAATGCGAATGATATGCAAGATGCAATGCAAGATACAAGATCCAGGATCACAGGATCACGAGTTCAAACAACTCCTGAAGCTGGTAACTGTAATAGATAAGTAACCATAATTCCTGCTCAAAGAAAAATCGACAAGTAAACCCTATATGGGAAGATCTAGACACTCTACCCATAAACCCACTCACGGGATGGTTTCTATGTTTGGTTCCCAGGATCACGGACACTAGTCGTATTAGCGTCACGCAACAGGCTAGCTGTATTACGACGATAATGACGATAAGGTCTCTCCTGAGCGGGGTCCTCGGGCTAGGCGCACAAGGAGTGAGTCCTTGGAGACTAACACTACACGACCACCAATATCGGAACTGGTGCTAACAAAAGGTTCCCAGAATCACGGACCCTTCATTAATCAAGTTGTGCAACAGGCTAGCTGCGTTGCAACGAGATCTACGAATAGGTCTCCTCTGGAGGAGCTTTCATGCTAGGCCCATAAGGAGCAAGTCCTCGGAGACTAACACTACTCGACTACCAATTCTACACTATGTGTTCTCTCTGCTTTTACCAAAGCTCGGGCGTAGAGCCTTACTCAAGATGTCATCCCAAGAACCAAGAGGCGACCAAGATAACAAGCACAAATAAAATCTACAAGAGAACAAATACAAAAAGAAAACAAATAAAAAACAAACACTCCTCGCAAACCAAAAGATAGGCTCGACTCTCTCTTTGCATGGAGTAAAACGCCCCCAGCAGAGTCGCCACCTGTCGCACCTCGAAAAATTCACAGAGAATATTTCGGAGAAACGACCCTCGCGCGAAAGGCGCGGAAATGCGGTTCGACAGAGTCGCCACCGAACTTTATTTATCCCGAATAAACGGGAGAGGAAAATATCGAGAAAACCTCTTGAAACGAAAGGATAGGAACAGGGCTGTCGCAACCAAGTTCCGGGTTCGGGAGTCGGTTACGTGAGGGGAAGGTATTAGCACCCCTCACGTCCGTCGTACTCGACGGGAACCTCTTAAGGTAATTGTGGGGAGTGTTGTTTAGGTTTACTTGTTTTCTTCTCGTTATTAAAGGTAGAATTGGTAGGTTAAAAGGTTAAAGATGCTAAAGAGAGATGGGTGGTTAGGGGATAGGGTGCTCGCCAAGGATTGGGGCCCTTGTGCCTACGTATGCTCATTCGGACGAGAATGAGAAATCAGAGCGTCGTAGTTCGACTACGGGAAAAGATGGGGGGAAACGAGAGATGGATAGAAGGGTGCTCGCCAAGATCATCGCAATCTTGTGCCTACGTATCTTATATTCAAGAATGAATAAAGAATCAGAGCGTCCGTAGTTCGTGGTAACAACCACGAAAATATGAGGTTGAATAGATTGGGAGTTTGGGAAAGAGACGAAAGGGTGACTGACAAGAAACCCAAGAGCGTGCCTCGAGAGCTTGCCACTCAATTCTTTCGGGGTTTTTGATCTGGATAGGTTGAATGTTTTGAAATTGAAAGAATAAACTAATAACAACTCGAGGGCGCGCCTCGAGAGTTACTCATTCGAATATCCAAAGAATGCTAGATTCTAAGAATATCCCTCTTTCGTAAATTTTAAGAATGTTTGTGAAAGGATTGAATCGAAGAATGGCATGCGAGGCCAAAAGGGAGTTGTTTTGAAGTAGCTCGACGACATGTCGAGGATTTGTTTGAAGATGGAGCCGACTTGACGACGTGTCAAGTGTTAGGGCTGTGAGAAGCGATATCAGTCCCTGAGGGTGCTCCTAATATCGAGATCACGAGGAATTGTGAAAGAAATGGGTTGCGAATGCGGACGAGCATTCGACTTAGGAGAATGTTAGAAAATGATTGAATTTGAAAGAGTCGAAAGGTTGAGTGAATAACAACTCAAGAGCGTGCCTCGAGAATTATTCACTCGAAGACACTAGGAATGTCAGATCCCAAGTACCTCCTTCTTTCGAAGTTTGATCGAGAAAAATATTTTAAAAATGATTTCAAGCGAAATGGAGTATGAAAATAAATTGTGAACGGGTGAGAAGTGAGAACGCGAGATAGGATTTGAAAATATCAATTATTTAATAAATGAGACGTCGGCCCCACAACTAAATAATCGGGGTATTATCGAGACGCTAAATCTCGACAACACCTTTTTCATTTGGAGAATGTTTGAATGAACAATGGAAATATCACACTGAACGCTAGATTCCTATGATATTTCTTTGTCCTAAAAAGAGCGTAAAAAAAACGAAAAGTCAAACGATGCATTATTCAAGGTGTACACCTCAATAATTATTGTCCAAAAATCCAAGAAGTGCTAGACTTCAAGGATTTAGTTTTTCGTAGTTTTGATTTAAGAAAATATTTTAATGAAATAATAAAAAAAAAGGGTTTGAATAAATTGATCTAGGCTTTTTTTAAAAGGGGGATCAAATTTTGAAAGTGGTTTTACTAAGGAAATAATTTGAAACAATGAAAATATTAGGATTTTAGTGTATATAAAAAATTTATAAAAGGATTTCAATAAAAAGAAAAAAAAATATCTTAATCTTGGGGTACTACCATAATTATTAATAATAATTGCCACTTATTAAATCAAAGAAAATTGCTAATTGCTTTTCCTTTTGCAAACAAACGTGATGGGAATATAGCTAGCTTATCTTAACCGAAAAAACAAACATACAGTAAATACATTACTATAATAATTAAAGAAGGTCATGATGATTTTCAATCCAAACAAACTTTGACAACCTTAAATGCAGTTCATCCTTCACATACAGACCTGCATAACCAACATAAAATCAGAATTTCCAACTTTAACCAATAACAAATTCGATTCCAATTCGACTCGAATGAAGTATCGCCAACGACATCGTATCAGCAACGCAACAACACCCTTAATTTAAAACCAGAAAGTACATTCATATAAGTGTAAAGCTCATTATTTCTCACAATCGACAACACAAATCACATGATAACCCCGATTAATTCTAATGTTAATTATACCATCAAACATCTTACCAAATCAGAACAAAAAACAAAAGATAAATGTGCTCTCAAAACAAGTTCAAAAATGAAAGCAAAACCAACCCAATACGGAAACAGTTCACGCGGTCTGCATCGAGTTAAGCTGTTAGCAAACGGGATGTCGAGCTCGAATAGCTCTAAATGTTGTTGCCGCTGCCACTCGTCCGCCACCAATGTAAGTGTGCTGCCTCACTTCGCCATTGTCGACACAGAGAAGCTCACTTATGATTTTCTTTCAGCGGTGTCGCAACCTTGTTTAGCTCTTATTGCAATAATTCACGACGGTGACTCGCGGATGAGCTTGAACTCTGGCCGTTTTGAATCTTCAGATGAAGTGGAGTTTTACCTGTTTACCAGTTTCAAGAACACCAACCTGACTTCTATCGACATGAATTTGTGACAAACGAGTTGTTCTCTTTTGACATCGTTCTTGAACTTCGATGCGTAATCAAACAGATTTAAGACTTAAACATAATTGATTCCCATCTCACATCTGATTCAAAACCGGCACATAAAATTAACAACAGACAGCGACACAATCTTTATGAAAACGGAATTGAACGCAAGTTCTTTTGTTGATGTGGTTAGACTTGAATAAAAAAGAAAAGTGCCAGGATCATGTCTTTGTGTTGCTCTGTTGCTGCGGTGATTCTTTTGCTGCGACAACTTTGAGATAATTGCTAGTGTGTTCACGGTTATTGTTGAACAGAGAAAAACGCCATAACACTCTGATCTGTTATGATGGAAGTTGTTGATGCGAAAGCCTCATAGTTGCACTTGTTGTGGTTGCAAAGCTAATGGCGTAGACGTCATTAACTTAGAGCTTTGACAGTCTCGAAACAGAACCACTGAATCTACATCACTTCCATTGCTGAATCGAAACATCGCGAGAGAAAAAGAAATGTTATACTGCTGTGGATTGCGTCCAACTTATGATGACGAACCAGAAGGATCCAAACCTGTCAAAGAGAGAACAATAAACAATACCTAACAGCATTTGGGACTAACATTCGACATCGCACAACGAGTGAAGAAATGAAAAGAAATTCACAGAAAACCAACTAGCAAATGCACAAGTCTAAGTAGTAAAACATAGCTTAATGATCATGTGTACAACAAGTTTAAGAATAAATCCAAACAGAAGCAATAAACAACATTGTAACCAAAACAAAAACACAAAACTTCCTTGAATAGTAAAGGAAACTGTTGCAGGGATGATCCTCGTCTCAGGTTATTGAAGTTCGATTGACGAAAGCTTTAAACCTTTTCAATGCTTCCACAATGATAACTCCAGACTTGCAACAAATAGGAAAAGTAGGAACATAAGCGAGATATGTCATTACAGCACATCGTTAACCCCGGACAGCTCAAGCCAGAACATGCGCCATACTCGCTGTTGTTGAATCCATGGATTTGTTGCTGCTGCCGTTAAAATTTAATCATCATGGGTATCGTCACTGCTTGTATTTGTTGCTATAAGTGAATTCGCGAACAAGGGTTGCTACACTATGAAATTGATTCTCTAATGAGAAGGAGCCATCACCAGTTGAACGGCAAAATCGAGCTTAGTCACCGGGTCGGGGCTTTGCGTTGAAACAATGGAGGCGGTGGTGATTCCTTTGCTGGGATTTAATGAGGAGTGTTTTTGAGCACATGGAGGGTGATAAGGAAGGAGAATAGGAGCTGGGTCGCGCGAAGGTTTAGTTTGGGTGTGGAGAAAAAGATGATGATGATTTTTGATCGGCAATGTAGTTTGCTGAGGGAGGGAGATGAACAATAATTTTTTAGGGTTTTCTGCGTTTGAAAGAGACGCCGCTAGGGTTGATGAACAGTGCCCCGCCTGCCTTCTCAACGAGTTTCCCCCCTTTCCTTATAGTGACTAAATGTGGGCCTCCAACCATTTGGGCTTTTTGATTCTCTCAGCCCCTTTTTTAATTCTCAGCAATTTATCAAATAATTAGAAATAAATGAAGTCTAATATAAATTAATAACTAAAATATTAACTAACAAGACTAAATAATAAATAAATATTAACAAAAGAGTTAAATGTTAACAAATGTAATAGAATATAAACTAAAAAACAAAAATAAATACTAATTACTTTAAAAATATTTTTAGTAATATATATTTTTTTTTTAAAAAAGAAAAGTTTAAGAAACTGAAAATAAATAAATAAATAAATAGATAAATTTCAGGCCACGTGTCACGCTTTAATTGGTTAAAAAGATTTTTTTTTAAAAAACGTCCAATTTCGGGTGGACACGTGTCTAATAGCGCGAAACAATAAATGCGAAAATATCTACAAAAGGGTAGGACAAATTTAGGGTATGACAACGAGGTGGCTGATTTTACAAAGAGATTCAATAAGGATTGCTTTTTCTTCAAAGTAGATTTTGCTAAAGCTTATGATTGTGTGGATTGGCGTTATTTAGATGCTTTGCTTATAAAGATGGGGTTTGGAACAAAGTGGATGAAATGGATTTGTGGTTCTGTTTTTAATAGTTTCGTATCCATTCTCATTAATGGCAGACCGTTGAAGGACTTTAGGGCCGGCAGGGGTCTGAAATAGGGCGACCCTCTTGCCCCTTTCCTGTTCGTTATAGCAGCAGAAGGGTTGTCTAGCTTGGTGAAAATAGCGGTTGCCGGTAATATGCTCTCCCAATTCTTGATTCATGGCCAACCAACAGTGAGTATTTTCTAATTTGCTGACGATACTCTTCTCATTGGAGACGGGTCGGCGTCTAATATTTGGGCTTTCAAAGCTATTCTTAGGGCCTTCGAGCTAATTTCAGGTCTCAAAACCAATTATTCCAAAAGCTGTTTGTATGGGACTCATATTGAACCTGACTTTTTAGTGGCTGCTGAAGATTTTCTTCATTGTAAATCCAGAAAGATGCCTTTTAACTTCCTTGGTATCACAGTTGGAGGTAACCATCGGAGATACTCTTTCTGGAAACCGGTTCTGCTATGTCTTAAGAATAAACTTTCCATCTGGAATGGGAGAAACTTATCTATGGGGGGTAGAGTCACCCTCATTAACTCGGTTCTTGCAAATCTGCCTATCCACTATATGGCTTTCTTCAAGGCTCCTCAAAAGGTCGTGAAGGTTTTAATAGCGATCTAACGGCGGTTCTTATGGGCTGGGAACTCGAGCAATTCTTTTATCCCTTGGGTTTCTTGGAATTCAGTTTGTAGATCTAAGGAAGATGGCGGCGGTATGGGTATTAAGTATGTGGGTCGGTTCAACAGTGCCTTGTTAGCAGAGTGGCTCTGGAGGTTCCAAACTGGCGGCAATGAAATATGGAGAAACACCCTCACTATCAGATATGGTAACCTTAGCATTAAGACACAGACTTACTCCAATGTTGTTAGTTCGAAATCCGAATCGTTGTGGATGAAGGATATTATGACCAATGCGTCACTAAGATCTCAGTCCAACTTCTGCAAGTTCACGATCTGCTCAATTGGTGAAGGTAATGATGCGGCGTTCTGGAAGTCAATCTGGATCGACAACATACCGCTAAAAGTCAGATTTAATGGCTTGTTTCACTGCTGCCCTTTGAAGTCAGTGTCAATCCGTAACATGGGATACTGGGAGGATGGGCAGTGGAATTGGAACCTGAGAAATTCGTTGTTGGATTCAGACAATCCCCCTGAACCAGATTGGTCTGACTGCTGTAAGTTGCTGGAAAATATCTTAGTTATCCCGGGTGAGTCCGACAAATGGCGGTGTAGTCTTCATGAATCTCTAATTTTCAAGGTTAGCTCTCTTTATCCAATCCTATATCCCTCTCTATCTGAACAAGACATTGGCTCAGATTGTGCTTCCCATATTGAGTCCATCTGGAAGACGGTTATTCCGGTGAAAGTGCAAACGCTCAGTTGGAGATTGACGCTTAATAGATTGCCTACGAGATCTAATCTATCGAAGAGAAGGGTGTTTGATTCCGAGCAAGATTTGGATTGTGTGTTTTGTTCTAGTAGCCTGAAGGACGTTTCTCATCTTTTTTTCTCGTGCTATAAATCTACTCAGGTTTGGAACAAGATCTGTGAACGGGCGGATATAGACATAATTTCGAAAAATTGTTGTTATTCTCACGCTAAGGTGTGGAACACAAGCCTTAGAGGTCGGTGTCAAGCGAATAGAGTTAATTCGATCTGGTTTATTACTTGCTGGAATATCTGAAGGTATAGAAACGATTGTATTTTTAATAATGTAGTTACTGAGGTCGACAATATTGTTTTCGATGTTAAACTCAATTCTTGGAATTGGTTAATTCTAGACAGGAAGGGGAGCAAGCCGTGTTGCTTGTACGATTGGTTCAAATTCTCTTTCGACTTCTTGTAATTGTATCTTGGTTTGAGATTTCCTTAATCTCCTTTTTAATATTATCTGCTTATAAAAAAAATGAACTATAGGACAATTATATGTAAATTGGATGAAAAATTATTGTTTAAGTTTATATTTAAAGTTTATTTTTTAATATATTACTACAATTATATTTGATATATATTTTAGAAAATATGTGATACTTTTTTTTTCTGTTTATAAGTTATAAGTCAAATTTAAATGTATAATTTAACTATTTTATTTTAATTGTGTAAAACTTTTTTTTTACTATGGTTTGAAACAAATTTATGTAAAAAAAATCGTATTTATAATTTTTATGGAGTAAAAAATTATATAATATATTTTAGGTTTGAAAATAAGTGGATAGATAAAAAAAATTAATGATTAATATATGAAAAAGAAAACATGAAAGTGATTTGTAGAATATAAATAATGGTGTTTTTTTATTGCGAAGTTTTGAAGAGTGTCACATTAGATTTTAACTGATGTGACATGAAATGTGATACATAAATATAATTATTATCGAGATATATTTTAGAAAGAAAGTGAGACATTTATTTATCTATTTGAAAATTATAAATCAAATTTAAAAGTATTATTTAATTATTTTATATTATGTAATATAATTCTCTTTTTTTATTATGGTTTAAATTTTATTTATAAAAAAATATTTTATTATAATTTTTATTAAGTAAAATATTATATAATGTATTTTAGCATAAAAAAATAAATACGCAAAAAATTAAAAGTAATGTTTATTATATGAAAAAGAAAATTGGGAAATAATTTGTAGAATATAAATAATGTGTTAGACTTATATAACTTTTTATGGGCTACAATCAATTGTTGTTTAGTTTGTGAAAATCCCAAATTAGGCCGTGACAAAGTAACAACATCAGGCATAGCATAATTAATATTATCAGATGCGATGATAGACTCAACAACATTAAACTCAAGGAATTTTGCATACATGGACTCCACAATTTTATTACCTCTACCACGACAAAAGGATATGTATCCTTTAGATCTATCCGGATATCCAATGAAAAAACAACGACTTATTTTTGGGTCAAGCTTTGTCTCAAAAGGATTATATATTTAAACCTCCGCAGGGCAATCCTAGACATGGAGATGGTTCAAACTGAATTTTCTACCTGTTTGAAACTCAGAAGGTGTTTTTGGAACTGATTTACTAGAAAATCTATTAAGTATATAGAGGGTTGTTTTCAAAGCGTCTCCCCAATAAAATTGTGGTACATTACACCTACTCATCATGCTTCTCATCATATCCTTAAGGGCGCGGTTTCACCTTTTGGCTACACCATTTTGTTCGGGAGTACCAGGCACAGTGTATTATGGAACAATTCCGCAATCTTGCAAGTATTTTGCAAAAACCTCATGTGTTGCCCAGTAGACTCATATATACCATAATACTCTACACCATGGTTAGAACGTATCACCTTTATCACTTTTCCTAGTTGCTTTTTAACCTCAGTTTTAAAGATTTTAAACTTTCAAGTGCTTCTGATTTTTCCTTAATCAAGTAGAGATAGCCATACCGGGAAAAATCATCAATGAAATAATAAAAGAATTGTTACCATAAGTAGTAGGAGAAAGGGGACCGCTAATTTCTGTATGAGTAATTTCCTAAAGATCTAAACTTCTAGTTGAACCTTTCTCATTAGTTTTATTAAATTTTCCTCTAATACAATTCACACGAGTCCCAAAATTATTGAAATCTAAGGAAGGTAAAATGTCATCTCTAATTAACCTTTCAACTCTTTCTTAAGAGATATGGCCTAAACACATGTGCCACAACAAAGAGGATTTTCTCTAATTCTAGACCTTTTAGCAATGAAGCTCTCAATAATCAAGATGATTAAATATTATCACAATCCAAAGGCAACTCATACAAACCATCCAACCAGATACCATTACCAACAACTTGAGAATTCAACATCAAATTTATTTTTCCATCATAAAAGGTAAACTGAAATTCAAGTCTATCAAAACAAGACACTAAAATTAAATTCCTCTTAAAAGAAGGACTAAATCACTTCTTCCTTCTTAAGTTTCACTTGTTCAGCTACACACTTGGTAAAAAGGTTATGTACGGTCCATTTATCACCAAAGGTTTATAGGAAATTTTAATTTGAGTGAACTCAGCAGGTAGGTAGTTTAAGGCATGAGACACAATGAAATTCTCATTTAGGTCAATGTTATGGGTATTCAGTTTGGTTTGGACATGAACCATTCTAAAAATGAACTCTCTGGCACCCATTGTTATCCTTTTTCATGTTTGTGAGTTGTTTCATCAAGATTCGGCATTGTCAGATACCTGGAACCTTTTTCCAATACCAGTAAGATATTCTTTAACATTATCTTTGTCAGGAAATCCTCTTATCAAATGTTCAGAAATGGTCCTTATAATAGCACACAAGCTAAGTCTTTCACTCCTCTCCCACCCAGCTAATTTTTCTTCCTCTTCAAGTGCACTCGGATCATTGATCACAGGTTTGGTTTCACGCAGTGTCATGTCAAGATGAGGAATCCCTAATGAAAACATTAAGTCTTTCTACCATTTATTAAAATTAGACCCATTCAAGATCTCAATAGAAGCAAAACAGTTGTTAATAGAGAAAGTCATTGTTGAGACAAAATAGGAATGCATTAGAACAAATAATAAAGACAAGATATAGCTTTAATGAGCATAATTTATCATGAAGAGACCAACATTATCAAACAATCCCCTCTGGGTGGAATATGCAAAATCCAAGTTACAACCAAGGTCAGAACCTCTGATGGGTTACTCAATGATCATACATTGAGTTCGAAAATCTATCTCCTTTGGGTAGATAAATTCTCTAAACTAAAACACCTCCAACAACTTCATCTATAAATTTCAAGAATAAGCTACTCAGTGAGCATACATTGAGTTTATAAATTTATCTCCTTTGGGTAAATAAATCCCTTTGACTCAAGCATCTCCAATATCTATATCCTTAATCAACCACAATCTCTACATACAATTGTCCACCTTTGGAAAGACAATCATAGTAATGACTTAAAATCATTCCTCAAACTACAAAGAGACTTTTATAAATTAAAATGAATGATCCCGCTTTAGTGGTAATCACACACAATAATCTATAGAATTTCTTGCATAGGAATCAAATTCTCTTGTCAAAAATTATGAACTAATTATGAATTTCAACAATATAGCATTCTCAATAAATTTTGTCTTCAACGGTATCAATCTCGATATTATAGGAATAATACATAGTATTTTAAAATATTTGACAAAACAAATGTATCACAAATTTATATATATAAACTAATATTTATTTAATAAAATGTCCAAGACAAAATAATAAAAATTTAGAGATATACAGTACTTGTTGTTCGGGAGATAATTTGTTTGGTTAGTTTTACATATAATTTTAATTAGTTTAATATATTTAATTGAAATAATTAAAACAATTATATATACTGTAATTTCATAATTCAAACATGCCTTCATTTTAGGAACCAAACAATTATATATATATATATATATATATATATATATATATATATATATATATATATATATATATATATATATATATATATATATATATATATATATATATATATATATATATATATATATATATATATATATATATATATATATATATATATATTACAGAAATTTCCCTATTACTTAGTAAATATTCAAGCGATATATTATAACTCTCTTTTCAATAAAAATAACCTATTTCTAACATGATATATATTTATTACTATTCATCGTACACTTTTAATTTCATTATATATAATTCAAAACAGTAACGCAGCAATTTCAATTAAAATTAATACTGAAAAGATTTTCAATTTCATATATAATTCATCATATATTATATATAATATATAGTAGCAATTTCAATTAGCCATACAGTATTATAGCTAATTATATATCAATTTCAATTACTGTATCGCAAATAGCATTACCATGTACTGTTCATATTGTTTCATAATAATAATGGATTCAATTAATTTTTATATAAATTCAACTAAACTAATTTAAAGTAGGAGAGTGTATATATAAGATGCAATATAAACTATAAAATCATCAGCTTTTTTTCCCCTCCCAGTCTAACCTTTTTCCTTGACACACTCCAAACCGGCGGCACTAATTATCTTATAATTTGGATGTAACTGATTAATCAATTATTCTATCGTATGTTTTATAGCTATCGCGGTTTTAATTGATTTTTTACAACTTTAATCAACATAAAAAATTATAATTCTAGTCCCTATCTATTATAGATTCAAGATTAAAATCCACACTTTATCCACACCAATCAGATTTCAAATATTCATTCTTTAGTTATAAAAAATATCACTTAACTAATAACATAGCTTATATATGCACCCCATCAGAATCACGATTAATCTATTTTTCACAAACTAAACAATAATTAATTGTAGTCCATAAAAAATTAGATAAGTCTAACATAATGGTGTTTTATAAAAATAAATATGAATCGAACGTTATGCTAAGATAAATATAAAAATATTTATTATAAAATGTAGATATTGATTTTTTTTATTATAAATATTTTGTAATTCCGACGATAAGATGAAGATGATAAAGAGTAAAATTTTAAATGAAAAAAAATATGTTTGAATTATAGAAATGCAAATAACATATTTTAATTTAATTTTAAAATGTGAAATAAGTGTAATAAAATTTAATTTTTTTTAATATGTTTTTTTTCAATATCTTTTAGAATTTTTGTTCTCATTATTTCATGGATGGAAGACGTTTCACACTCAAATAACTGACACTTTATCTAATTATGTATGACAATCAACACTAAAATTCTAGACTAAACTCTCTATTTTTTTTATATCATTAATTTGCAATATTTACAATTGATTTAATTCAATAGCAATTTGATTTAAATAGTATTTTTGACTTTTTTTGACATAATTTTTTTTTGTTGAGATATTTAAGAATTGATTAATTTAATTTTTTTTAAATAACTCAGATCTCATGGTTTTTTTGTTGAATTATTTGAAAGTTGATTAGTTTAGTTGTTTTATCAAGTTTTTGAAAAATTGATTAATTTAGTTTTTTTATCTAGTTATTTAAAAATTGATTAATTTAGTTGTTTTATCATGTTATTAAAAAATTGATTAATTTAGTTTTTTTTATCGACTTATTTGAAAATTGATTAATTTAATTTTATTTATAGAGAATAAGCTTACGTAATAGAAAATAGAAAATTGAATGAAAGTTTAATAGTGTGAATTTTAAATAAGGTGAATATATAATTTGTATGTGTATGTAACTTATAGTAATATGTGTGCTTATGTAACATTATATATGAAATGAAGATGTAAAGAAAATAAATCAATGGATATAATAGATTTTAAGTTAGAGGAATAATAGAATAAGATGACTCATGGAATATCACAATAGAGATTTTTTAATTAAATGAGATTTATACATGAAAGTTACACTTATTTCTACAATAAATAAAATTCTTTTAATTAAATGAGATTTACACATGAAAAGATACACTTATCTCTACAATGAATTAGAGAAGGTTTAGAATATTGTGTTTTGAAGAGTGTCACATAAATTTTTTAATGATGTGGCAAATTAAAGAATGAATTGTCATCAAAATACCATGTGGCTTAGATTATATTATAAGAGATTAATTGTTATACACCGTTTATGTAAAAAGTTTTACACTATTAATACATCACAATCTTCTATTGGTATTATTTTTCAAGTGGTTAAATTTAAAGTCGAACTTTTTAAACAAATTAACAGTTGTGATTAACTTACAGTGTAAAAAATCTTTTCATTGTTCGTGTATATCAATTAAATTCATAATACAATAGATATGATATTATCCAAATATTTAATACTTTGAAATTGACAAATTATGCTCTCACTTTATGTTTTCAAATCTTTAGTGAATCAATGTTTTTTTTGCCTTGTATATGGAGGACTTGTTGTGATGTAAACAATGCAGTGGGGCTATTAATACTACTTAACTACACCGGCGTCTCCAAACTATTTCTTGTTTATTTCCAGTAAAAGACACCTCCAATTGTATAGAAACTATGTTCGGCGATGCTACCTATATAGTAAAAATGTTACATGAAATAGACAAATATATAAAACTAACACGTTTCAAATAATCCAACTTTTGTATATGTAAGCGCTTACATAACTTCATAAAAAATGAAAGGAAGAAAATAAATAAATATATATAAGCGCTTACATACCTTACCAATCATTAACCCTTCCAAGTTTCAACCATGGCATCAGAAGATCAAAAGCTTCACTTTGTGTTGTTTCCAATGATGGCACAAGGTCACATGATCCCTATGATGGACATTGCTAAAATATTAGCACAACATCACAATATTGTTGTTACAGTATTAACAACTCCACAAAATGCATCTCGTTTCTCCTCAATCTTTCAACGTTTTCTTCAATCTGGCTTACAGATTCATTTAATCCAACTTCGATTTCCTTCCAAAGAGTCTGGATTACCAGAAGGCTGTGAAAATCTTGACATGCTAACTTCACTCGGTGCAGCATCAGATTTCTTCAATTCATCAAAGTTTCTACAACAAGAGGCTGAGAAAATATTTGAAGAGTTAACACCGCGACCAAGTTGCATAATCTCTGATATGTGTTTACCTTATACTATCCACATAGCTAGAAACTACAATATTCCAAGAATTTCGTTTGTTGGAGTAAGTTGCTTATATCTCTTGTCTCTGCATAATTTATATGTTAGTAATATGACACAAACCATGGCTAATAACGAATATGAGTACTTTGATTTGCCTGGTGTTTCTGAAAAAATTGTAATAAATTTAGCACAAACAGGACTAGGATTAAAGGGTGAAGCTTGGGACCAGTTTAATATTGATATGCTTGAAGCTGAAATGGGTTCGTATGGAAAAATTGTGAACTCTTTTGAGGAGTTAGAACCAGCATTTGCAAAGGATTATAAGAAGGTAAACAATGACAAAGTTTGGTGTATTGGACCTGTATCACTAAGTAACACTGATAGTTTGGATAAAGTTCAAAGAGGTCATAATAATAAGAATGTTTCTGTTGATGAATGGATTCATCTCAAGTGGCTTGATTCTCAGAAGCAAGAGAGTGTTATTTATGCATGTCTTGGAACTTTATGCAATGTAACACCACCGCAATTGATAGAGCTAGGTTTAGCATTAGAAGCAACAAAAAGACCTTTCATTTGGGTTATAAGAGAAGGAAATCAATTAGAAGAACTGGAAAAATGGACTGAGGAAAGTGGATTTGAGGGTAGAATCAATGGTAGAGGGCTAATAATTAAGGGTTGGGCTCCTCAGTTGTTGATATTGTCACATCCTTCAGTTGGAGGATTTCTAACACATTGTGGTTGGAATTCTACCATAGAGGCAATATGTGCTGGTGTACCAATGGTTACATGGCCACTTTTTGCAGATCAATTTTTGAATGAAATATTGATTGTGCAAATATTAAAAGTAGGTGTGAAAATTGGAGTGAAGAGTCCAATGAGATGGGGTGAGGAAGAGGAAACAAGTGTATTGGTGAAGAAGGAAGATATTGAAAGAGGAATAGAGAAGTTAATGAATGAGACAAATGAAAGGGAAGAAAGAAGAAAAAGGATAAGAGAGTATGGTGAGATGGCTAAAAAGGCAGTAGAGAAAGGAGGATCTTCTAACTCTAATGTTACTTTGTTCATCCAAGATATCATGGAAAAAAATAAAGAAAATGGGGAGAAAGTGCATGATTCTGAAATAAATTCATATGGTGTAATAACAAACACTTTTGAGGATTTGGAGAAAGAATATGTAAGAGAGAGTTGTTGAAAAGATATCATGCAGCAACAATGAAACACTTGTCCTTTTGTTGTCATTATTTGTCTTCTTTTTCTACTATCGCATGTTCCACAGTGCAAGCATGAATGTAAGTTATAAATTAATGCGTTGCATTAATATTATTTGAGCTATATGAACAACATTGCATTCCTCCTTTAAATAGTATTTACCATGAATAGTTCCACTTCTAATAAATTACTTCTAATGTTTGATTTGGATTTTTATTGGATTCTTACTTGAAAGGTTTACTTTGAAGTTCAAATGAATATAATTCATTTGTATTTTGAATGAAAGTCAATATTGTAAAAGGTAAATTTCGTAACGAATTTATACCTCGGTCATAGTATCTACTGTGGTAAAATATATTCATGTATATACTTCTTTTTTTTTTAACTTTTAAGATATATTTCACTTTTGTTAGTGAGAGAAAATGTGAGATGTTTTTTTTTATAAATTAAAATTAAATAGCATTTCACTATGGTCATTTTTTCCAACCGAGGAGAAATGTCTCTCTCAGGTACATGCTTTGAATCACATCGCTGACAATTTAGTTTTTCATTAATTTTTATTGGCGTTGAAGATCAATCTCAAGATTCAAACCAACCATTTATTTGATAAAATGAAACTTGACATTTTTATCTTTATTCATTTTTACTAAAAAAATTTGCCATTGAAGATCAATGTTAAGGTTCAAACATATCGTTTTCAATAAAGTGAAACTTGACATTAATCTTCCAACAAAGATTTTTTAATATATTATTTTAGCATCTTCAAAGTCTAATGGTCTATGATACAACAACACAACAACAATGAAAAATGAAGTTTAGAGACATAATGAATTAGGTTTAGTGAAAATGTGAATTACCGTGTTGAGCTTTTATATAGACAAATTTGTAAAATCTTTCCCCGTGCTCAGTAAAAGTAATCGTGGTGAAATGGTTTAAATATCAGCATGGTTGTTAATAGTAACAATGGACAGGTTTTTGGTGGATGATACTGCAATATCCATGCTTTCTCTGTTAAACCAATTGGTGGGCGATAGAGATATTTCCGACCACAGGCTTGTGTGGTTGAAGTCGAATTATGTGAACTGGGGGCCAAAACCTTTTAGATCCTTCAACTGTTGGTTTTCTCATAAGGATTTCATCCTGTTTGTTAAGCAGTCGTGGAACTCCTACCATGTGTCAGGCTCCTACAGTAACATTCTGATAAAGAAGCTGTCTTCTTTTAAAAGCGACCTTCGGAGCTGGAACCGTAATGTTTTCGGTTGGCTAGACTTAAAGATAGAAGACAATGTTTCTAACCTTAATTCGTTAGAGCTGGATAGCGAATTGATTTCTACATCCAACAACGAAGTTTTGATCAAGGAAAGATTGAGAAATCAGGAGGATATATGGAAGAATCTCAGGTTAAAAGAAAGCATGTTGGCTCAAAATTCCCGTTTAAAGTGGCTTCAAGATGGGGATCAAAATTCCAAGTTGTTCCATGATTCTTTAAAATCTAGATATCGTTCGAATTGCATATCTGCTATCAAAGTGGGAGAAGGGATAGAGGAAGATCCTGAAGTCATTAAATGTGAAGCTGTGAAGTACTTTAAGGAGAGATACAAGACTAAATCATCACCAAAGTTTTCGATCGACTTTGATCATATTGTTTGCTTAGATGAGGAAGACAGGATATGGTTGGAAGCTGATTTTTGTCCTGCAGAAGTCAGATCTGCTGTTTTCAGCTCTAACGGTAATAAATGCCCAGGTACCGATGGTTTCAATTTCAAATTCATAAATTCTTGCTGGGAGATTCTGGACGTCGATTTTTCGAATTGCATCTTGGAATTCTTCAAAACTGGTTATCTTCCGAAATCCTTCGCTTCTTCTTTTATCTCGCTTGTCCCGAAGACTAAAAATCCCCAACAACTCGAAGACTTTAAACCGATTAGCCTTGCCAGTTGTGTGCTGAAGGTTATATCAAAGATGCTCGTGTGCAGGCTCAGGAAGGTTATTCATAAAATTATTTCTCCCTCTCAAACTGCTTTCATCCCGGAACAGCAGATCTACGATAGTGCTCTGTTGGCTAATGAGGTGGCTGATTTTGCAAAGAGATTCAATAAAGATTGTTTTTTCTTCAAAGTAGATTTTGCTAAAGCTTATGATTGTATGGATTGGCTCTATCTTGATGCTCTACTTGTAAAGATGGGGTTCGAATCTAAGTGGATGAAATGGATCTGTGGTTCTGTTTTCAATAGCTTTGTTTCCATTCTTATCAATGGCAGTCCTTCGAAGGACTTTAGGGCTAGCAGAGGGCTGAAACAGGGTGACCCTCTCGCTCCTTTCCTATTCGGTATAGCTGCAGAAGGGTTGTCGAGCTTGGTGAAATCAGCGGTTGCCGGTAATATTATTTCCCAATTCATGATTCATGGTCAACCAACAGTGAGTATTCTCCAATTTGCTGATGACACTCTACTCATCGGAGATGGGTCGGCGTCTAATATTTGGGCTTTCAAGGCTATTCTTAGGGCCTTCGAGTTAATTTTAGGTCTCAAAACCAACTATTCCAAAAGTTGTTTGTTTGGGATTCATGTAGAACCTGACTTTTTAGTGGCTGCTGAAGATTTTCTACACTGTAAATCGGGAAAGTTACCTTTTAGCTTCCTTGGTATAACTGTTGGAGGCAATCATCATTGATACTCTTTCTGGAAGTCGGTTCTGTAGTGTTTGAAGAATAAATTATCTAACTGGAATGGGAGAAACTTGTCTATGGGGGGCAGAGTCATACTCATTAATTCGGTTCTTGCAAATCTGCTTATCCATTATCTGGCTTTCTTCAAAGCTCCCCATAAGGTCGTGAAGAATTTAATAGCGATTCAACGACGGTTCTTATGGGCTGGGAACTCGAGCAATTCATTTATCCCTTGGGTTTCTTGGAATTCTGTTTGTAAATCTAAGGAACATGGCGGTCTGGGTATTAAGCATGTGGGTCGATTCAACAGTGCGTTGTTGGCAAAGTGGCTTTGGAGATTCCAAACTGGCGACAATGAAATATGGAGGAACACCCTTACTAACAGATATGGTAACCTCAGCATTAAGACGCAAACTTACTCCGACGTTGATAGGTTGAAATCTAATTCGCTGTGGATGAAGGATATGATGACCAATGCGTCTCTAAACTCTCATGCCAACTTCTGTAACTTCACGGCCTGCTCTGTGGGTGAAGGTATCGATGCGGCATTCTGACAGTCAACCTGGATCGGAAACATGTCGTTGAAAGTCAGATTCAATGGTTTGTTTCAGTGGTGCTCTATACCTCGGTCATAGTATCTACTGTGGTAAAATATATTCATGTATAAACTTCTTTTTTTTTAACTTTCAAGATACATTTCACTTTTGTTAGTGAGAGAAATGAGAGATGTTTTTTTTTTATAAATTAAAATTAAATAGCATTTACTATGGTCATTTTTTCCAACCGAGGAGAAATGTCTCTCTCAGGTATATGCTTTGAATCACATCGCTGACAATTTAGTTTTTCATTAATTTTTATTGGCGTTGAAGATCAATCTCAAGATTAAAGCATACCATTTATTTGATAAAATGAAACTTGACATTTTTATCTTTATTCATTTTTACTAAAGAAATTTGCCATTGAAGATCAATGTTAAGGTTCAAACATATCGTTTTCAATAAAGTGAAACTTGACATTAATCTTCCAACAAAGATTTTTTAATATATTATTTTAGCATCTTCAAAGTCTAATGGTCTATGATACAACAACACGACAACAATGAAAAATGAAGTTTAGAGACATAATGAATTAGCTTTAGTGAAAATGTGAATTATCGTGTTGAGCTTTTATATAGACAAATTTGTAAAATCTTTCCCCGCGCTCAGTAAAAGTAATTGTAGAAGCAAGTTTCATCTCAAAGTTTTGATGACGTCAACATCAAGATCAAGAATAATTCATCTGTGCAAAAAGGCAAATGCTTTCAAAAGACCAAGATCAAGTGGAATGGAAGTGATCAACATTCAAAGCTTCATGAACATTTGACTGATCAACTGTCAAGTTTTGGACACAAGCTATGGTATATCAAAATTCATTAATTTAATTGATATACAAGTGTTCAACATATTTATCATTTGATCACATTGCATTAGCATTTTTTTAAACTATTAGAATTGGTATAACACTATTTTTATAAGTATTTTTCTGAAAAATAGTAGTGTTAACCGATTAACCATATAGGTTAACCGGTTAACCATTTCAAATTTTGAATATTTTGATATAACGTTCAAGTGTTAACCGATTAACCATATAGGTTAACCGATTAACACTGAACGTATTTTGAAAAATGGCTTTGTTTCAAGTTCAAAAATGGTTTGAAAATTATACCAGTTCATATTTTGAAATGTACTCAAATATACCTGTTGGAAAAGGTATGTTTACACATATAAATTCTGAGTTTTTCAATTTTGAAAAAAACCTCCAACATTCATTTTCAAATATTCTTAGAATCAAATTCACCATTTTCAAAATCCTTTCTAAGTGTTCATAATTGCATAAAAGTTTCATATTCATCTGTTGAACACTTGTGTTGAAAATTATAAGAGTGAATTTTGATCATTTGGAGAAGATCAATTTTGACATTGATATTATTATTCACAAAACAAAATCATTACAAGTATTTGTATTCTGACTTGTGATCCAGGATTGTTGGACACAAGGGTGAGTGTTTACAAGAGGATTGTTCTTGTACACTTGTTGATTTTTATTGTTTGATAGTAGGCCTCACCGATTGATGGTGTGATAGGTTGTACTTTATTAAACAATAGTGAAAACTCTCTTTCGTGTTGAAAGGGGAGTGGAGTACTCTCGGATTGTGAGGGGAACCACTATAAATCTTGGTATCCACTGTCCTTTTACTTTCTACTGCTTTCATAACCAAGAACACAAACCAATAAAATTTCAAGAAACCATAAAAACCGGAAAAAGTTCTAAAGTCCTAATTCACACCCCCCCCCCCTCTTAGGCATACTCTGTACTTACAATTGGCATCAGAGCAGGTTAAGGTAACCTGTTCCTATCGATCCTAATGGCTTCCGCTAGTACTAACCCGGTTTTCAAAGATGGTGGAAGTAGTAACAAGCCACCACTCTTTTCTGGAGAATACTTCGACTTTTGGAAAATCCGTATGAAGGCACATCTTGAGGCTCAAGGAGATGGTATATGGGAAACCGTAGAAACTGGTCCACATGTCCCTACAAGTGTGGTAAATGGTGTTGGAACTCCAAAGATAAAATCCTCATATGATGAAGATGACAAAAAGAGAATTTTGAATGAGAAGAAAGCAATCAACATACTTCAAAGCGCTCTCAGTATGGACGAATTCTTCCGCATATCACAGTGTCAATCGGCAAACAGATTTGGGATACCTTGGTAGAAACGCATGAAGGAACAGCAGAAGTAAAAAGATCAAGACTTAACACGTTAAGTCAAGAATATGAGATGTTCCGTATGCAGCCCGGTGAATCCATTGTTGCCTTGCAAAAAAGGTTCGTTCATCTAACAAATCATCTTATTGCTCTCGGGAAGACCTTCACCAATGATGATCTCAACTTAAAAGTCCTAAGATTCTTGACAAGAGAATGGCAACCGAAGGTGACCGCCATTTCGGAAAAGAAGAGTCTTTCAACAATGACATCCGCTTCCTTATTCGGGAAACTTCAAGAGCATGAACTGGAACTTGGAAGGCTTGAGAAACATGAAAGTCAAGACAAGAAGTGCAAAGGAATTGCCTTGAAGATTGACACAATGGATGATAAAAATGATGAATCTTCCGAAGACGAAAATTTCATGCTTCTAGTAAAGAAGCTTGGTAAGTTTTTTAATAATAATAAAATTTCTTCTTTTTCTAAAAAGAATAGACATTTCAGGAAAAAGGAGGCACCCACATCAAACCAAGAAATTACATGTTACGAATGTGGGAAACAAGGTCACATAAAGCCAGATTGCCCGAAACTCGCAAATAAAGGAAAATTCAAAGGCAAGAAGGATTTCAAAACGAAGAAGGCTTATGTCGCATGGGACGACAACGAAGGGAGTTCATCATCGGAATCAAATAGCGATGAATGCGCAAATATGGCTTTAATGGCCTCTCACCATTCCGATGACGAAAATGAGGTTAGTAGTAATTTCTCTGTCTATGATAATGATGCACAAGAAGTTATAGATGAACTTCTAAAAGAGTGCAAGACTTTGTATAAAGACATCTCATCACAAAAGAAAAGAATTTTACTTTTAGAAAAACAAAATTCTGCCTTCTTGAAAAATATTGAAGATGAAAAACAAAAAGTGATGGATGAAAAACAAAGTCTTGTATGTAATAATTGTGAGTCTTTGTCTTTTCAAATTGTTCAACTTAAAAGAGTTTTAGAAAGATACGAAAAAGGTCAAATTGGCTTGGAAGAAATTCTTAAACATCAAAGGTATCCTAATGATAAAAGTGGATTGGGATATTCTAAATTTTCAAAACCAAGCACCAATAAGACCATTTTCGTAAGAGCAAGTGAACAAATTGTTAAAGAAGAGACAAGCACTTCTAAAATTCAGCATCAAAATCATAACAAGAAAAGAATTGATAAGAAAAAGAATTATATTCCTAGGTATAGAAGTCATTTTCAACCTACGTGTTTTTACTGTGGAATTAAAGGGCACACACCTAATGCCTACTATGTACGTAATATTGGTGTTGCAAAGGGGCATTATGTGTGGGTTGAAAAGGGTACTAACTATCAAGGACCCAAATCAATTTGGGTACCTAACTCTACCTAATTTTGTTTTGTAGGTATGTTTGAAGACAACCACAAATCAATGGTATCTTGATAGTGGTTGCTCGAAGCATATGACGGGAGACATAAACAAATTTTCAAGTCTATCATTAAAGGCCAAAGGATACGTCACTTACAGTGATGATAATAAGGGAAAAATTCTTGGAGTTGGAACCATTGGTGCACCTCCATGTACAATCATCGAAGACGTTCTTTATGTGGAAGGCCTTAAACACAACCTACTTAGCATAAGTCAATTGTGTGACAAAGGGTTCCGAATCAACTTCACAAAGGAGGAATGCTTGATAGAACATGAAGTCACTTATGACATTTTGTTAAAAGGTAAAAGATATAATAACATTTTTATGATTTCTTTTGATGACTCTTCCTTGAAGGTAAAGTGTCTTATGGCGAAAAACAACGAGGCATGGCTTTGGCATAAAAGGTTTGCTCACGTTCACATGGAGCATTTAAACAAGTTGATAAAGCATAATCTAGTTGTTGGTCTTCCGAAGATAAAATTCATCAAGGATAAGTTATGCGATGCATGTCAAAAGGGAAAACAGACCAAGACAACTTTCAAATCCAAGCAAGTGGTTTCTACATCAAGACCACTTCAATTGTTGCATATGGATCTTTTCGGTCCATCGAGAACAAAAAGCTTCGGAGGTAATTTCTACGCCTTAGTTATTGTTGATGATTTCTCTCGATACACTTGGACATTGTTTTTAGTGCAGAAAAGTGATGCTTTTAAAGCATTCAAGAAATATGCAAAGCAAATTAAGAATGAGAAATCACTCACCATAGCCTCTATAAGAAGCGATCACGGTGGAGAATTCCAAAATTCAGGCTTTGAAGAATTTTGCGAAGAGTATGGAATTTCTCATAATTTTTCAGCACCAAGGACGCCTCAACAAAACGGTGTCGTAGAACGAAAGAATAGATCACTGGTAGAGCTTGCAAGGACAATGCTCAGCGATGCAAATCTTCCTAAATATTTTTGGGCAGATGCAGTTAGTACAACATGCTTCGTAAGCAACCGTGTCAATATTTGACCACTCCTCAAAAGGACTCCGTATGAGTTGTTCAAGGGAAGAAAACCGAATATAGCATTCTTCCACATATTCGGATGCAAATGCTTTGTTCTCAACAACAACAAAGATAATCTCGGTAAGTTTGATGAGAAATCCGACGAAGGTATATTTCTTGGTTACTCTCTTTATAGTAAAGCATTTAGAATTTTTAATAAGTGAACACTTACTATTGAAGAATCCATTCATGTTTCGTTTGATGAGACTAACCCCTCGAAAGAGGATAATATTATTATGAATGATGATGATGATATAGTAGGTTCTCCACAACAACAAGAAGAGATTTCAAAGAATCAAGAAATACCACAAGAAGATGTCACTCAAATCATTGAAGAACATCAAGATCTTCCGAAGGAATGGAGAACGCATAGAGATCACCCGATAGATAAAGTTATTGGTGATATTAGCCAAGGCGTTGCAACTCGACTTAATCTAAAGGATGCTTGTCTCAACATGGCTTTTGTGTCTCAAATTGAACCAACCAAGATTGATGAAGCCTTAGGCGACGACCAATGGATTGTAGCGATGCAAGAAGAACTCAATCAATTCGAAAGGAATCAAGTTTGGAGTCTTGTACCAAGACCAGACCATAAGCACATCATAGGAACAAGATGGGTGTTCAAGAACAAACTTGACGAGAATGGGATCATAGTTCGTAACAAAGCAAGATTGGTCGCACAAGGCTACAACCAGGAGGAAGGAATTGATTTTGATGAAACGTTCGCTCCGGTAGCAAGGTTAGAAGCAATTAGATTACTACTTGCTTACGCTTGTTCTATGAATTTTCAGTTGTTCCAGATGGATGTCAAAAGCGCTTTCCTAAATGGGTACATTAATGAGGAAGTCTACGTAAAACAACCTCCGGGTTTTGAAGACTTCAAGAATCCCTCACATGTCTACAAACTAAAAAAGGCACTCTACGGACTAAAACAAGCACCAAGAGCATGGTATGACCGCCTTAGTAATTTCTTATGTGAGAAGGGATTCACAAAAGGAAAGGTTGACAAGACATTGTTCATAAAGAAGATCAAAGGAAACACTTTATTGGTTCAAGTCTATGTCGACGACATCATCTTCGGATCAACAAACAAAGAGCTTTGCGAAGAATTCTCACTTATGATGCAAGGAGAGTTCGAGATGTCCATGATGGGAAAATTGAATTATTTTCTTGGACTACAAATCAAGCAAACTAAGGATGGCATCTTCCTCAACCAATCCAAGTATTGCAAGGAATTGTTGAAGAAATTCGATATGGATAGTTGCAAGGTAATGTCCACTCCAATGGGATCCGGAATGTACGTTGATCAAGATGAATTCGGTACTCCAGTTGATATAACAAAATATCGAGGTATGATCGGTTCATTACTATATTTGACGGCAAGTCGTCCTGACATTATGTTTAGCATTTTTTTGTGTGCACGCTTTCAAGCAAGTCCGAAGGAATCGCATCTCACAGCCGTAAAGAGAATCATAAAGTATCTCAAAGGGACAATGAACGTCGGATTATGGTATCCTAAAGGTAGTATTTGTTCTTTAGTTGGTTACTCTGACGCTGACTATGCAGGATGTAAGACCGATAGAAAAAGCACAAGCGGTACATGTCACATTCTCGGGAATGCATTAGTGTCATGGGCCTGCAAGAAGCAAGCATGTGTGGCACTCAGTACAGCCGAAGCGGAATATATTGCAGCAGGAAGTTGCTATGCACAAATTTTGTGGCTCAAGCAACAACTCCTCGATTACGGTATAGATCTCGGCTGCATCCCTCTTAGATGTGATAATACAAGTGCCATCAATATTACAAAGAACCCGGTCATGCATTCAAGAACAAAACATATAGATATCCGGCATCACTTCCTTCGAGATCATGTATTGAATGGAGATGTAGATGTTAATTTCATCGACACGCACAATCAACTCGCCGACATCTTCACCAAACCTTTGGCGAAAGAACCATTCTACAAAATTCGGCGAGAACTTGGGATTCTTGATGAAGGTGACATCTGACCTTTTCTCTAATATGTGTATGCATTATTTGTGTTGATTTCTTTTATTGCATTGTTTTCTAGTTTTTGATGTTTTATGTTTTCATTTATGTTTGAACTCTGTTTTTAATTTGGCTTTGTAACTCGTACAATATTCGCAGTATTGCTATCTTTTAATTTCAGTATGCTTTGCTTCCATTTTATTGTGATTGCTTGCATTATTGGTCTATCTAGTTTTCTTTCTTGAAAGCTCCTTCCTTTTTGCTTATGACAAAGGGGGAGAAGAGCTTTGGCTTTCTTATGTCTATGTGTGCAGAATTTTTGCCTATGTATTCGATAGGGGGAGTTCATGGACATAGGGGGAGAAAACAAGATCACTGCTAATCATCGTCAAAAATTGCACAAGATCATTTTGGTTGTCATCATCAAAAAGGGGGAGACTGTAGAAGCAAGCTTCATCTCAAAGTTTTGATGACGTCAACATCAAGATCAAGAATAATTCATCTGTGCAAAAAGGCAAATGCTTTCAAAAGACCAAGATCAAGTGGAATGGAAGTGATCAACATTCAAAGCTTCATGAACATTTGACTGATCAACTTTCAAGTTTTGGACACAAGCTATGGTATATCAAAATTCATTAATTTAATTGATATACAAGTGTTCAACATATTTATCATTTGATCACATTGCATTAGCATATTTTTTAAACTATTAGAATTGGTATAACACTATTTTTATAAGTATTTTTCTGAAAAAATAGCAGTGTTAACCGATTAACCATATAGGTTAACCGGTTAACCATTTTAAATTTTGAATATTTTGATATAACGTTCAATTGTTAACCGATTAACCATATAGGTTAACCGATTAACACTGAACGTATTTTGAAAAATGACTTTGTTTCAAGTTCAAAAATGGTTTGAAAATTATACCAGTTCATATTTTGAAATGTACTCAAATATACCTGTTGGAAAAGGTATGTTTACACATATAAATTCTGAGTTTTTCAATTTTGAAAAAAACCTCCAACATTCATTTTCAAATATTCTTAGAATCAAATTCACCATTTTCAAAATCCTTTCTAAGTGTTCATAATTGCATAAAAGTTTCGTATTCATCTGTTGAACACTTGTGTTGAAAATTATAAGAGTGAATTTTGATCATTTGGAGAAGATCAATTTTGACATTGATATTATTATTCACAAAACAAAATCATTACAAGTATTTGTATTCTGACTTGTGATCCAGGATTGTTGGACACAAGGGTGAGTGTTTACAAGAGGATTGTTCTTGTACACTTGTTGATTTTGGTTGTTTGATAGTAGGCCTCACCGGTTGATGGTGCGATAGGTTGTACTTTATTAAACAATAGTGAAAACTCTCTTTCGTGTTGAAAGGGGAGTGGAGTACTCTCGGATTATGAGGAGAACCACTATAAATCTTGGTATCCACTGTCCTTTTACTTTCTACTGCTTTCATAACCAAGAACACAAACCAGTAAAATTTCAAGAAACCATAAAAACCGAAAAAAATTCTAAAGTCCTAATTTACCCCCCCCCCCCTCTTAGGCATACTCTGTACTTACAATTGGCATCAGAGCAGGTTAAGGTAACATGTTCCTATCGATCCTAATGGCTTCCGCTAGTACTAACCCGGTTTTCAAAGATGGTGGAAGTAGTAACAAGCCACCACTCTTTTCTGGAGAATACTTCGACTTTTGGAAAATCCGTATGAAGGTACATCTTGAGGCTCAAGGAGATGGTATATGGGAAACCGTAGAAACTGGTCCACATGTCCCTACAAGTGTGGTAAATGGTGTTGGAACTCCAAAGATAAAATCCTCATATGATGAAGATGACAAAAAGAGAATTTTGAATGAGAAGAAAGCAATCAACATACTTCAAAGCGCTCTCAGTATGGACGAATTCTTCCGCATATCACAGTGTCAATCGGCAAACAGATTTGGGATACCTTGGTAGAAACGCATGAAGGAACAGCAGAAGTAAAAAGATCAAGACTTAACACGTTAAGTCAAGAATATGAGATGTTCCGTATGCAGCCCGGTGAATCCATTGTTGCCTTGCAAAAAAGGTTCGTTCATCTAACAAATCATCTGATTGTCTCGGGAAGACCTTCACCAATGATGATCTCAACTTAAAAGTCCTAAGATCCTTGACAAGAGAATGGCAACCGAAGGTGACCGCCATTTCGGAAAAGAAAAGTCTTTCAACAATGACATCCGCTTCATTATTCGGGAAACTTCAAGAGCATGAACTGGAACTTGGAAGGCTTGAGAAACATGAAAGTCAAGACAAGAAGTGCAAAGGAATTGCCTTGAAGATTGACACAATGGATGATAAAAATGATGAATCTTCCGAAGACGAAAATTTCATGCTTCTAGTAAAGAAGCTTGGTAAGTTTTTTAATAATAATAAAATTTCTTCTTTTTCTAAAAAGAATAGACATTTCAGGAAAAAGGAGGCACCCACATCAAACCAAGAAATTACATGTTACGAATGTGGGAAACAAGGTCACATAAATCCAGATTGCCCGAAACTCGCAAATAAAGGAAAATTCAAAGGCAAGAAGGATTTCAAAATGAAGAAGGCTTATGTCGCATGGGACGACAACGAAGGGAGTTCATCATCGGAATCAGATAGCGATGAATGCGCAAATATGGGTTTAATGGCCTCTCACCATTCCAATGACGAAAATGAGGTTAGTAGTAATTTCTCTGTCTATGATAATGATGCACAAGAAGTTATAGATGAACTTCTAAAAGAGTGCAAGACTTTGTATAAAGACATCTCATCACAAAAGAAAAGAATTTTACTTTTAGAAAAACAAAATTCTGCCTTCTTGAAAAATATTGAAGATGAAAAACAAAAAGTGATGGATGAAAAACAAAGTCTTGTATGTAATAATTGTGAGTCTTTGTCTTTTCAAATTGTTCAACTTAAAAGAGTTTTAGAAAGATACGAAAAAGGTCAAATTGGCTTGGAAGAAATTCTTAAACATCAAAGGTATTCTAATGATAAAAGTGGATTGGGATATTCTAAATTTTCAAAACCAAGCACCAATAAGACCATTTTCGTAAGAGCAAGTGAACAAATTGTTAAAGAAGAGACAAGCACTTCTAAAATTCAGCATCAAAATCATAACAAGAAAAGAATTGATAAGAAAAAGAATTATATTCCTAGGTATAGAAGTCATTTTCAACCTACGTGTTTTTACTGTGGAATTAAAGGGCACACACCTAATGCCTGCTATGTACGTAATATTGGTGTTGCAAAGGGGCATTATGTGTGGGTTGAAAAGGGTACTAACTATCAAGGACCCAAAGCAATTTGGGTACCTAACTCTACCTAATTTTGTTTTGTAGGTATGCTTGAAGACAACCACAAATCAATGGTATCTTGATAGTGGTTGCTCGAAGCATATGACGGGAGACATAAACAAATTTTCAAGTCTATCATTAAAGGCCAAAGGATATGTCACTTACGGTAATGATAATAAGGGAAAAATTCTTGGAGTTGGAACCATTGGTGCACCTCCATGTACAATCATCGAAGACGTTCTTTATGTGGAAGGCCTTAAACACAACCTACTTAGCATAAGTCAATTGTGTGACAAAGGGTTCTGAATCAACTTCACAAAGGAGGAATGCTTGATAGAACATGAGGTCACTCATGACATTTTGCTAAAAGGTAAAAGATATAATAACATTTTTATGATTTCTTTTGATGACTCTTCCTTGAAGGTAAAGTGTCTTATGGCGAACAACAACGAGGCATGGCTTTGGCATAAAAGATTTGCTAACATTCACATGGAGCATTTAAACAAGTTGATAAAGCATGATCTAGTTGTTGGTCTTCCGAAGATAAAATTCATCAAGGATAAGTTATGCGATGCATGTCAAAAGGGAAAACAGACCAAGACAACTTTCAAATCCAAGCAAGTGGTATCTATATCAAGACCTCTTCAATTGTTGCATATGGATCTTTTCGGTCCATCGAGAACAAAAAGCTTCGGAGGTAATTTCTACGCCTTAGTTATTGTTGATGATTTCTCTCGATACACTTGAACATTGTTTTTAGTGCAGAAAAGTGATGCTTTTAAAGCATTCAAGAAATATGCAAAGCAAATTCAGAATGAGAAATCACTCACCATAGCCTCTATAAGAAGCGATCACGGTGGAGAATTCCAAAATTCAGACTTTGAAGAATTTTGCGAAGAGTATGGAATTTCTCATAATTTTTCAGCACCAAGGACGCCTCAACAAAACGGTGTCGTAGAACAGAAGAATAGATCACTGGTAGAGCTTGCAAGGACAATGCTCAGCGATGCAAATCTTCCTAAATATTTTTGGGCAGATGTAGTTAGTACAGCATGCTTCGTAAGCAACCGTGTCAATATTCGACCACTCCTCAAAAGGACTCCGTATGAGTTGTTCAAGGGAAGAAAACCGAATATAGCATTCTTCCACATATTCGGATGCAAATGCTTTGTTCTCAACAACAACAAAGATAATCTCGGTAAGTTTGATGAGAAATCCGACGAAGGTATATTTCTTGGTTACTCTCTTTATAGTAAAGCATTTAGAATTTTTAATAAGAGAACACTTATTATTGAAGAATCCATTAATGTTTCGTTTGATGAGACTAACCCCTCGAAAGAGGATAATATTATTATGAATGATGATGATGATATAGTAGGTTCTCCACAACAACAAGAAGAGATTTCAAAGAATCAAGAAATACCACAAGAAGATGTCACTCAAATCATTGAAGAACATCAAGATCTTCCGAAGGAATGGAGAACGCATAGAGATCACCCGATAGATAAAGTTATTGGTGATATTAGCCAAGGTGTTGCAACTCGACTTAATCTAAAGGATGCTTGTCTCAACATGGATTTTGTGTCTCAAATTGAACCAACCAAGATTGATGAAGCCTTAGGCGACGACCAATGGATTGTAGCGATGCAAGAAGAACTCAATCAATTCGAAAGGAATCAAGTTTGGAGTCTTGTACCAAGACCAGACCATAAGCACATCATAGGAACAAGATGGGTGTTCAAGAACAAACTTGACGAGAATGGGATCATAGTTCGTAACAAAGCAAGATTGGTCGCACAAGGCTACAACCAGGAGGAAGGAATTGATTTTGATGAAACGTTCGCTCCGGTAGCAAGGTTAGAAGCAATTAGATTACTACTTGCTTACGCTTGTTCTATGAATTTTCAGTTGTTCCAGATGGATGTCAAAAGCGCTTTCCTAAATGGGTACATTAATGAGGAAGTCTACGTAAAACAACCTCCGGGTTTTGAAGACTTCAAAAATCCCTCACATGTCTACAAACTAAAAAAGGCACTCTACGGACTAAAACAAGCACCAAGAGCATGGTATGACCGCCTTAGTAATTTCTTATGTGAGAAGGGATTCACAAAAGGAAAGGTTGACAAGAAATTGTTCATAAAGAAGATCAAAGGAAACACTTTATTGGTTCAAGTCTATGTCGACGACATCATCTTCGGATCAACCAACAAAGAGCTTTGCGAAGAATTATCACTTATGATGCAAGGAGAGTTCGAGATGTCCATGATGGGAAAATTGAATTATTTTCTTGGACTACAAATCAAGCAAACTAAGGATGGCATCTTCCTCAACCAATCCAAGTATTGCAAGGAATTGTTGAAGAAATTCGATATGGATAGTTGCAAGGTAATGTCCACTCCTATGGGATCCGGAATGTACGTTGATCAAGATGAATTCGGTACTCCAGTTGATATAACAAAATATCGAGGTATGATCGGTTCATTACTATATTTGACGGCAAGTTGTCCTGACATTATGTTTAGCATTTGTTTGTGTGCACGCTTTCAAGCAAGTCCGAAGGAATCGCATCTCACAGTCGTAAAGAGAATCATAAAGTATCTCAAAGGGACAATGAACGTCGGATTATGGTATCCTAAAGGTAGTATTTGTTCTTTAGTTGGTTACTCTGACGCTGACTATGCAGGATGTAAGACCGATAGAAAAAGCACAAGCGGTACATGTCACATTCTCGGGAATGCATTAGTGTCATGGGCCTGCAAGAAGCAAGCATGTGTGGAACTCAGTACAGCCGAAGCGGAATATATTGTAGCAGGAAGTTGTTGTGCACAAATTTTGTGGCTCAAGCAACAGCTCCTCGATTACGGTATAGATCTCGGCTGCATCCCTCTTAGATGTGATAATACAAGTGCCATCAATATTACAAAGAACCCGGTCATGCATTCAAGAACAAAACATATAGATATCCGGAATCACTTCCTTCGAGATCATGTATTGAATGGAGATGTAGATGTTACTTTCGCCGACACGCACAATCAACTCGCCGACATCTTCACCAAACCTTTGGCGAAAGAACCATTCTACAAAATTCGGCGAGAACTTGGGATTCTTGATGAAGGTGACATCTGACCTTTTCTCTAATATGTGTATGCATTATTTGTGTTGATTTATTTTATTGCATTGTTTTCTAATTTTTGAAGTTTTATGTTTTCATTTATGTTTGAACTCTGTTTTTAATTTGGCTTTGTAACTCGTACAATATTCTCAGTATTGCTATCTTTTAATTTAAGTATGCTTTGCTTCCATTTTATTGTGATTGCTTGCATTATTGGTCTATCTAGTTTTCTTTCTTGAAAGCTCCTTCCTTTTTGCTTATGACAAAGGGGGAGAAGAGCTTTGGCTTTCTTATGTCTATGTGTGCAGAATTTTTGCCTATGTATTCGATACGGGGAGTTCATGGACATAGGGGGAGAAAACAAGATCACTGCTAATCATCGTCAAAAATTGCACAAGATCATTTTGGTTGTCATCATCAAAAAGGGGGAGACTGTAGAAGCAAGCTTCATCTCAAAGTTTTGATGACGTCAACATCAAGATCAAGAATAATTCATCTGTGCAAAAAGGCAAATGCTTTCAAAAGACCAAGATCAAGTGGAATGGAAGTGATCAACATTCAAAGCTTCATGAACATTTGACTGATCAACTTTCAAGTTTTGGACACAAGCTATGCTATATCAAAATTCATTAATTTAATTGATATACAAGTGTTCAACATATTTATCATTTGATCACATTGCATTAGCATATTTTTTAAACTATTAGAATTGGTATAACACTATTTTTATAAGTATTTTTCTGAAAAATAGCAGTGTTAACCGATTAACCATATAGGTTAACCGGTTAACCATTTCAAATTTTGAATATTTTGATATAACGTTCAAGTGTTAACCGATTAACCATATAGGTTAACCGATTAACACTGAACGTATTTTGAAAAATGGCTTTGTTTCAAGTTCAAAAATGGTTTGAAAATTATACCAGTTCATATTTTGAAATGTACTCAAATATACCTGTTGGAAAAGGTATGTTTACACATATAAATTCTGAGTTTTTCAATTTTGAAAAAAAACCTCCAACATTCATTTTCAAATATTCTTAGAATCAAATTCACCATTTTCATTATCCTTTCTAAGTGTTCATAATTGCATAAAAGTTTCATATTCATCTGTTGAACACTTGTGTTGAAAATTATAAGAGTGAATTTTGATCATTTGGAGAAGATCAATTTTGACATTGATATTATTATTCACAAAACAAAATCATTACAAGTATTTGTATTCTGACTTGTTATCCAGGATTGTTGGACACAAGGGTGAGTGTTTACAAGAGGATTGTTCTTGTACACTTGTTGATTTTTATTGGTTGATAGTAGGCCTCACCGATTGATGGTGTGATAGGTTGTACTTTATTAAACAATAGTGAAAACTCTCTTTCGTGTTGAAAGGGGAGTGGAGTACTCTCGGATTGTGAGGGGAACCACTATAAATCTTGGTATCCACTGTCCTTTTACTTTCTACTGCTTTCATAACCAAGAACACAAACCAATAAAATTTCAAGAAACCATAAAAACCGGAAAAAGTTCTAAAGTCCTAATTCACACCCCCCCCCCCCCCCCTCTTAGGCATACTCTGTACTTACAATTGGCATCAGAGCAGGTTAAGGTAACCTGTTCCTATCGATCCTAATGGCTTCCGCTAGTACTAACCCGGTTTTCAAAGATGGTGGAAGTAGTAACAAGCCACCACTCTTTTCTGGAGAATACTTCGACTTTTGGAAAATCCGTATGAAGGCACATCTTGAGGCTCAAGGAGATGGTATATGGGAAACCGTATAAACTGGTCCACATGTCCCTACAAGTGTGGTAAATGGTGTTGGAACTCCAAAGATAAAATCCTCATATGATGAAGATGACAAAAAGAGAATTTTGAATGAGAAGAAAGCAATCAACATACTTCAAAGCGCTCTCAGTATGGACGAATTCTTCCGCATATCACAGTGTCAATCGGCAAAACATATTTGGGATACCTTGGTAGAAACGCATGAAGGAACAGCAGAAGTAAAAAGATCAAGACTTAACACGTTAAGTCAAGAATATGAGATGTTCCGTATGCAGCCCGGTGAATCCATTGTTGCCTTGCAAAAAAGGTTCGTTCATCTAACAAATCATCTGATTGCTCTCGGGAAGACCTTCACCAATGATGATCTCAACTTAAAAGTCCTAAGATCCTTGACAAGAGAATGGCAACCGAAGGTGACCGCCATTTCGGAAAAGAAGAGTCTTTCAACAATGACATCCGTTTCCTTATTCGGGAAACTTCAAGAGCATGAACTGGAACTTGGAAGGCTTGAGAAACATGAAAGTCAAGACAAGAAGTCCAAAGGAATTGCCTTGAAGATTGACACAATGAATGATAAAAATGATGAATCTTCCGAAGACGAAAATTTCATGCTTCTAGTAAAGAAGCTTGGTAAGTTTTTTAATAATAATAAAATTTCTTCTTTTTCTAAAAAGAATAGACATTTCAGGAAAAAGGAGGCACCCACATCAAACCAAGAAATTACATGTTACGAATGTGGGAAACAAGGTCACATAAAGCCAGATTGCCCGAAACTCGCAAATAAAGGAAAATTCAAAGGCAAGAAGGATTTCAAAACGAAGAAGGCTTATGTCGCATGGGACGACAACGAAGGGAGTTCATCATCGGAATCAAATAGCGATGAATGCGCAAATATGGCTTTAATGGCCTCTCACCATTCCGATGACGAAAATGAGGTTAGTAGTAATTTCTCTGTCTATGATAATGATGCACAAGAAGTTATAGATGAACTTCTAAAAGAGTGCAAGACTTTGTATAAAGACATCTCATCACAAAAGAAAAGAATTTTAATTTTAGAAAAACAAAATTCTGCCTTCTTGAAAAATATTGAAGATGAAAAACAAAAAGTGATGGATGAAAAACAAAGTCTTGTATGTAATAATTGTGAGTCTTTGTCTTTTTAAATTATTCAACTTAAAAGAGTTTTAGAAAGATACGAAAGAGGTCAAATTGGCTTGGAAGAAATTCTTAAACATCAAAGGTATCCTAATGATAAAAGTGGATTGGGATATTCTAAATTTTCAAAACCAAGCACCAATAAGACCATTTTCGTAAGAGCAAGTGAACAAATTGTTAAAGAAGACACAAGCACTTCTAAAATTCAGCATCAAAATCATAACAAGAAAAGAATTGATAAGAAAAAGAATTATATTCCTAGGTATAGAAGTCATTTTCAACCTACGTGTTTTTACTGTGGAATTAAAGGGCACACACCTAATGCCTGCTATGTACGTAATATTGGTGTTGCAAAGGGGCATTATGTGTGGGTTGAAAAGGGTACTAACTACCAGGGACCCAAAGCAATTTGGGTACCTAACTCTACCTAATTTTGTTTTGTAGGTATGCTTGAAGACAACCACAAATCAATGGTATCTTGATAGTGGTTGCTCGAAGCATATGACGGGAGACATAAACAAATTTTCAAGTCTATCATTAAAGGCCAAAGGATACGTCACTTACGGTGATGATAATAAGGGAAAAATTCTTGGAGTTGGAACCATTGGTGCACCTCCATGTACAATCATCGAAGACGTTCTTTATGTGGAAGGCCTTAAACACAACCTACTTAGCATAAGTCAATTGTGTGACAAAAGGTTCCGAATCAACTTCACAAAGGAGGAATGCTTGATAGAACATGAGGTCACTCATGACATTTTGCTAAAAGGTAAAAGATATAATAACATTTTTATGATTTCTTTTGATGACTCTTCCTTGAAGGTAAAGTGTCTTATGGCGAACAACAACGAGGTATGGCTTTGGCATAAAAGATTTGCTCACATTCACATGGAGCATTTAAACAAGTTGATAAAGCATGATCTAGTTGTTGGTCTTCCGAAGATAAAATTCATCAAGGATAAGTTATGCGATGCATGTCAAAAGGGAAAACAGACCAAGACAACTTTCAAATCCAAGCAAGTGGTTTTTACATCAAGACCACTTCAATTGTTGCATATGGATCTTTTCGGTCCATCGAGAACAAAAAGCTTCGGAGGTAATTTTTACGCCTTAGTTATTGTTGATGATTTCTCTCGATACACTTGAACATTGTTTTTAGTGCAGAAAAGTGATGCTTTTAAAGCATTCAAGAAATATGCAAAGCAAATTCAGAATGAGAAATCACTCACCATAGCCTCTATAAGAAGCGATCACGGTGGAGAATTCCAAAATTCAGACTTTGAAGAATTTTGCGAAGAGTATGGAATTTCTCATAATTTTTCAGCACCAAGGACGCCTCAACAAAACGGTGTCGTAGAACGGAAGAATAGATCACTGGTAGAGCTTGCAAGGACAATGCTCAGCGATGCAAATCTTCCTAAATATTTTTGGGCAGATGCAGTTAGTACAACATGCTTCGTAAGCAACCGTGTCAATATTCGACCACTCCTCAAAAGGAGTCCGTATGAGTTGTTCAAGGGAAGAAAACCGAATATAGCATTCTTCCACATATTCGGATGCAAATGCTTTGTTCTCAACAACAACAAAGATAATCTCGGTAAGTTTGATGAGAAATCCGACGAAGGTATATTTCTTGGTTACTCTCTTTATAGTAAAGCATTTAGAATTTTTAATAAGAGAACACTTATTATTGAAAAATCCATTCATGTTTCGTTTGATGAGACTAACCCCTCGAAAGAGGATAATATTATTATGAATGATGATGATGATATAGTAGGTTCTCCATAACAACAAGAAGAGATTTCAAAGATTCAAGAAATACCACAAGAAGATGTCACTCAAATCATTGAAGAACATCAAGATCTTCCGAAGGAATGGAGAACGCATAGAGATCACCCGATAGATAAAGTTATTGGTGATATTAGCCAAGGTGTTGCAACTCGACTTAATCTAAAGGATGCTTGTCTCAACATGGATTTTGTGTCTCAAATTGAACCAACCAAGATTGATGAAGCCTTAGGCGACGACCAATGGATTGTAGCGATGCAAGAAGAACTCAATCAATTCGAAAGGAATCAAGTTTGGAGTCTTGTACCAAGACCAGACCATAAGCACATCATAGGAACAAGATGGGTGTTCAAGAACAAACTTGACGAGAATGGGATCATAGTTCGTAACAAAGCAAGATTGGTTGCACAAGGCTACAACCAGGAGGAAGGAATTGATTTTGATGAAACGTTCGCTCCGGTAGCAAGGTTAGAAGCAATTAGATTACTACTTGCTTACGCTTGTTCTATGAATTTTCAGTTGTTCCAGATGGATGTCAAAAGCGCTTTCCTAAATGGGTACATTAATGAGGAAGTCTACGTAAAACAACCTCCGGGTTTTGAAGACTTCAAGAATCCCTCACATGTCTACAAACTAAAAAAGGCACTCTACGGACTAAAACAAGCACCAAGAGCATGGTATGACCGCCTTAGTAATTTCTTATGTGAGAAGGGATTCACAAAAGGAAAGGTTGACAAGACATTGTTCATAAAGAAGATCAAAGGAAACACTTTATTGGTTCAAGTCTATGTCGACGACATCATCTTCGGATCAACAAACAAAGAGCTTTGCGAAGAATTCTCACTTATGATGCAAGGAGAGTTCGAGATGTCCATGATGGGAAAATTGAATTATTTTCTTGGACTACAAATCAAGCAAACTAAGGATGGCATCTTCCTCAACCAATCCAAGTATTGCAAGGAATTGTTGAAGAAATTCGATATGGATAGTTGCAAGGTAATGTCCACTCCTATGGGATCCGGAATGTACGTTGATCAAGATGAATTCGGTACTCCAGTTGATATAACTAAAATATCGAGGTATGATCGGTTCATTACTATATTTGACGGCAAGTCGTCCTGACATTATGTTTAGCATTTTTTTTGTGCACGCTTTCAAGCAAGTCCGAAGGAATCGCATCTCACAGCCGTAAAGAGAGTCATAAAGTATCTCAAAGGGACAATGAACGTCGGATTATGGTATCCTAAAGGTAGTATTTGTTCTTTAGTTGGTTACTCTGACGCTGACTATGCAGGATGTAAGACCGATAGAAAAAGCACAAGCGGTACATGTCACATTCTCGGGAATGCATTAGTGTCATGGGCCTGCAAGAAGCAAGCATGTGTGGCACTCAGTACAGCCGAAGCGGAATATATTGCAGCAGGAAGTTGCTGTGCACAAATTTTGTGGCTCAAGCAATAACTCCTCGATTACGGTATAGATCTCGGCTGCATCCCTCTTAGATGTGATAATACAAGTGCCATCAATATTACAAAGAACCCGGTCATGCATTCAAGAACAAAACATATAGATATCCGGCATCACTTCCTTTGAGATCATGTATTGAATGGATATGTAGATATTAATTTCGTCGACACGCACAATCAACTCGCCGACATCTTCACCAAACCTTTGGCGAAAGAACCATTCTACAAAATTCTGCGAGAACTTGGGATTCTTGATGAAGGTGACATCTGACCTTTTCTCTAATATGTGTATGCATTATTTGTGTTGATTTCTTTCATTGCATTGTTTTCTAGTTTTTGATGTTTTATGTTTTCATTTATGTTTGAACTCTGTTTTTAATTTGGCTTTGTAACTCGTACAATATTCGCAGTATTGCTATCTTTTAATTTCAGTATGCTTTGCTTCCATTTTATTGTGATTGCTTGCATTATTGGTCTATCTAGTTTTCTTTCCTGAAAGCTCCTTCCTTTTTGCTTATGACAAAGGCGGAGAAGAGCTTTGGCTTTCTTATGTCTATGTGTGCAGAATTTTTGCCTATGTATTCGATAGGGGGAGTTCATGGACATAGGGGGAGAAAACAAGATCACTGCTAATCATCGTCAAAAATTGCACAAGATCATTTTGGTTGTCATCATCAAAAAGTGGGAGACTGTAGAAGCAAGCTTCATCTCAAAGTTTTGATGACGTCAACATCAAGATCAAGAATAATTCATCTGTGCAAAAAGGCAAATGCTTTCAAAAGACCAAGATCAAGTGGAATGGAAGTGATTAACATTCAAAGCTTCATGAACATTTGACTGATCAACTTTCATGTTTTGGACACAAACTATGGTATATCAAAATTCATTAATTTAATTGATATACAAGTGTTCAACATATTTATCATTTGATCACATTGCATTAGCATATTTTTTAAACTATTAGAATTGGTATAACACTATTTTTATAAGTATTTTTCTGAAAAATAGCAGTGTTAACCGATTAACCATATAGGTTAACCGGTTAACCATTTCAAATTTTGAATATTTTGATATAACGTTCAAGTGTTAACCAATTAACCATATAGGTTAACCGATTAACACTGAACGTATTTTGAAAAATGGCTTTGTTTCAAGTTCAAAAATGGTTTGAAAATTATACCAGTTCATATTTTGAAATGTACTCAAATATACCTGTTTGAAAAGGTATGTTTACACATATAAATTCTGAGTTTTTCAATTTTGAAAAAAACCTCCAACATTCCTTTTCAAATATTCTTAGAATCAAATTCACCATTTTCAAAATCCTTTCTAAGTGTTCATAATTGCATAAAAGTTTCATATTCATCTGTTGAACACTTGTGTTGAAAATTATAAGAGTGAATTTTGATCATTTGGAGAAGATCAATTTTGACATTGATATTATTATTCACAAAAAAAAATCATTACAAGTATTTGAAGGTGAGATAATACTTAGAAGGGGGGGTTGAATAAGTATGAAAGATTAAAACTAGAAACAGAAACACAATTATTTTTATCCTGGTTCGTTGAACTCAACTACTCCAGTCCACTCTTCCTAGAGTGATTTGCCTTTCTCAACAAGGACTTAATCCACTATTTAATCAAACAGATTACAATAGTAACACCTAAGAACAACTGTTCTTAGTCTTCTCAAGAGCTACTGATTCTAACTGAATCCTCTTAAGGAAAACCTTTACAAACAATGTAAATTAAATACAAGAGTATGAATGCTTCTAAAAAGCTTTTATCACAACAGTGATTTTTCTCTGAAGTTTAAGTACAATTAATTCTTAGAAGAATATGAAAGAATGAGAGCTTTTAATGTTATAATTTATTCTCAGCAAGATGTCTTCGTGAAGAATTTGATGGAGTCTTCCTTTTATAGGCAGCTGATCCAAGGAGAGCTGAGCATTGAAAAGAGTGTCTCAAAAAGGTCTGACCCTTTTTGTCTTTACATCAAGTGACTTTTCCTAGAAGTAGAAGGCACAGAAAAATCCTTTTTGTCTGTGTTCTTGTGTCTAGCACAAATGAGGAAAGAGACGTTTGACTAACTCCAACGGATATAATCTTTGAATAATTTTTCTTCAGTTTTCAGCAAGTTCATCAGAATCTGATTGAGTCAGAGTCTTCTAATGATGTACAGAACTTTGCTGTATCAGAGTCTTCTGCAGCATGTGTGCTTTCAGCGTGTTGATCATCAGAGCATATTTGTCACAGAACTTCAGTACTGGGCAGCTTTAGTACTTTCAGAAACTTCTGTAGAAACTATGCTTTGAGAAGCTCTTCATACAATATTCTTCTTTGCTTCAGATGCATCTGCTTGCTTCAGATTCTTCTGGAGCTTCTGCTTCAGAGTCTTCTAGAGCTTCTTGCTTCAGATCCTTCTGGAGGCTACGCTCAGGAACTTCTGTAAGCAGCAGTCAGAATCTTCTAATGAGTGCATCTGGCGCTTCAGAGTTAAGATAACTTCTTGTATACAATTCAGATTTGCTTCTGGAGTGTTAATTTCATTATAATCTGCAGTAAAACTCTCAAGCAAATTTTAGAGTATATAATTCTTAAATACAAAATTTCATAACAGTTATCATCAAAACAAAGAGATATTATTAAGAACCAATCTGTGTTCTAACAATCTCCCTTTTTTGATGATGACAAAAAGCATTAGAAATTTTGTTTAATTGGAAAAATTAGAATTATAACTCCCCCTGAGATGATGAATCTCCCCCTGAGTTAAATACAATTTAGGAATAGAAACTTCCCTTTTTACTTGAGTATTCTTCAGAGTTAGATCTTGTTTGTTCTTTTTAACATTTGAAGATTCAGAAAGTCTTGCAAAAAATTAATATTCAGAGTTTGATAATGGCCAAGTGATCTGAGAGACTCAGAGTTTCTTTTATAGAATATACTTATCAAATGTTCTGAAACAGTCAGATTAAAATGTTAGATAGAATAAATATGTCTGAAGTTTCATTCTGATGAAGTTATATTAAACAGTTCAGATCTATATTTTCTCCCCCTTTTTTGTCATAAGCAAAAAGTAAAAAAAAACGTTTAAAAGGACAAGTAAAAGGAAACAGTAATCTAGACAATTCAATGGAGAAAAATTTGATTCATTCATTTGATCATATCAAGAGTACATAGGCAAATATCAGATGATATATCAAATAGAGTACAAATGCAAGCAACAGATGCAGAAACATTAGAATGAAAAAAAATCTAAGAGTGTTTGGACAAAAGCATCTTCAATAGATCTGTAATCTCAGAGGATGATTGCTCTTGCTTGGACATCCACTTAGCCATAGTTTCATTCTTTTCATCTTGCTTTGACATCCATTCTGTCATATCCTCAGATTTCTTATCCTGCTTAGCCATCCAGGATTTTATCTCTGACTGTCCAGCTTCCAAAGCAGCAATCTTGTCTTCAAAATCTGGATGTTCGTTCTTTATCTCAGATGAAGAAGTATGATTAGGTTCTGTAGCCTGAACAGAGTTAATTTCCATGGTTTCTGTAGAGTCTGGAGCATTTGAAGTAGAAGAAGGATCTACCAGAGTCATAGCCAATTGATTCTCTTCAGATGCAATTTCAGTAGATTCTGTTGATGGTGGAGGAGCATCTAAAAGAAGCAGAGGTTCAGATTTGTTGACAGTCCAGAACAAAGTCCTTGCAGCCTCAGCAAATCTGAGCTTTGCATCATCAGAACAGACGTTCTTCAGATTAGAAGCTACAGAGTTGAATCTGTTAATGAATCCATTCCAGATGATGTCAGATTCTTTGGCATCCATTGTTGCTGAGCATTTCTTCTGTACAGTACCTAAATACATCTGTATTTCTTGCAAAAATGTTTGAAATAAATGATTAACATTAAGTCTGGGCTTTGGGCGTAACAAGGTTTCCAGAGTTACATGTTTAGGTTGGGGAGTTGGTGGAAAAATTGATTTTTGGATGGAGATTAGAGGAGGGGGATAGTATGGAATGAATGGTATCTCAGGTTTTTGAGGTTGGGATCTGTTTAAAGCATTTAACAGATGAGGTTTTGGTCTGGTGTGATTGGTAACTGCATTAAAAGGTTCATTTGAGTAGGGTTTGAAAGCAGATTTTGGTGGTGCATCAGATGCAACAGTGTTATCAGATGCAATTGGCAGAGCTGAAACAACAGCTTTATCAGATTTTGCAGAACATGATATTGTTGCTAAAAATCCTACATCTGACATAGATTTTAAGTAATCAAGAATCACAGATGGAAGGGTCATTGTTAGTTTTGGTTTCAGAGGGTTGATGGGGTCAGATGGTTCAACTCTGTCATAAAAGTGTTTTAGTTTGAAACCATAGGCCAAATTATGAAACAGAGAGGACACTTGGGCACAAGATATGGAAGATCTTGGATTAGAATTGGGGATTAAGATCTCAGATGAAGGTGCAGGTGTGGGAGTAGAAGGCTCAGATTGGTTTACCTCAGAGTATTTTCCAGATGGAGAGATTAGAAAATCTGGGTGGATTTCTGATTCTGAGGAGTTAGAAGATGTGGTTGGTGTGCATGAAGTAGAAGATACTTGAAACACGGTTTTTAAGGGTGTGACATCAAGAACTTCTGTGTGAGGTTCAGAAGTATTGGTTTGTTCTGAAGGAATTTCAGATAGTTTTGATGGTTGTTCTGAGATAGGTGAATCAGAAGGAATAGTTATTGGTTCTGATGAAACTGGAGCAGAAGTTACTTTTGTAGGTTCAGAGGTAACAGGTGCAATGGGTTCAGAAGGTGGATTGTTTGATGGTGGATTTTCAGATGCTTTTTCTGGTTGAGATTTTTGTTGTTTTTCTGGTTGTTCAGATGATTTTGTAGGTTGTTGTTCTGATGGTTGTTTCTGAGAGGATTTTGTTTGTGGAACAAACTGTTTGATATGAATTTTAGGTTGAGAAGGTTTTGGTACAGAAACTGTTGGTGTTGGAATTTTTTGTGTTGTAGTTTGAGTTGGAACAGGTGTTTGTTTTTGTGGTGATTTAGAACTAGGAGCAGTAACAGAAGTGGTTTGTGTTGAAGGTGGTTTTGGTACAGACTTAAGATTAGAATCATTTATAACAATCTTTGCAGAAGAGACAGAAGATTTAGTACCTTTTATTTTGATCCTCTTGGTTGGTACAGAAGCAGCGTCTTCAGATTCTTTTCTCTTCAAGAGCTTCTTTGGCTTCTCAGCAATCTTTACTTTCTTCTGAACAGGTTCAGATGATGCTACTGGCTGAGTCCTTTTCTTCTGAAGTTGTGCTTCTTCTTCTGCTACATCTGGTAGTGGTTGTCTAGCTAGCTGAATGACATTAGCAGGAACAGGTTTTCCATCCTTCTTGCATTGATCAATATACATCACAACTATATGTCTGGGCTCTTCAGCAAAGAATAAGGGAAAGTCATCTACAGGAATCCTCTTATTCAATTCAGACATATTCAGCTTCTTGGGCGCTGTTGTGAGTTCATCAACAATTTTGAGTCTCTGAAGACTTTTAGCATTCAGAGGTTTTCCCATTATAGATTCTAATTCCACTGTGACTCCAGCAGCTTACAGAGCAGTTACCAAACCATTCTCAGTAATAAGATCTGAGATCAACCTTCCAAAGGGGATCCAAGTTCTGATCTTCTGTCCTTTCTCTTTCACATATTCTCTAGATGCATTGATATGGTTCCACAGATGCATAAAAAGAATGTATGGAAGATCTACCTTGGTGCTCTGACTAAGGCAATACATGAAATAGAGCTGTTCATTATTGACGTAGTCTGGAGAGTTAGTTGACTTCCTGTGGTGGATGCATCCCATAAAGATCTTGGCCCAGATCTTGTAGTCAGGCTTCAGATCTTTGAATTTGTTAGAAGCTTGACCAGCAGTCATTACTTCTTCATATACTTCATCCATGTCCACACGCCCAGCTGGCAAGTGAGAAACACCATCTGTTTCTTCATATCCAATTAGTTTTCTTATCAGATCTTCTGTGATAATAATTTCTTTTCCCAGCACAGAAGATAAGATGAACTTGGGGTAAACTGATGCATGGATCCAGAATTCTTTCACAAGGAGAGGGTAAACTGGTCCAAAGAGCCTATCAAAATACTTAACCCATCCTTGAGCTCCAATGATGGAACGAAACTCAAACCCATTTTCTGCCAGAGAATCAAACTCAACCATAGAATCACATAGAACTTCCAATTTATCAACAGGCGTAAGAAGAGTTCTTTTGGGAGGAGAATAGGGAGCTATACCCATGTTTTCAGAAGTTACAGCAGCCATAGAAGATTGGAATTGAGCAGCTGTTGATGATGAAGTTTCCGTTGAAGAATGTTTTGTCACACACTTAGGTTTAGGGTTTTTATGCAGAGAAAAGAGGAGATGAAAACGCATGTAAATTCTGAGAGTGTGAAAAGTGTGAAAGTGAATACAAACCAAGTATTTATACTAAAACACTTAGGCAAATCAACAGTCAGAAATATGCACGTTTTAACAAGCATTAAATAAAGAGAATAATAATCATTTCAAAACATTAATTGCTTCTGACAATTTGGAGGGAAAATTAAGATTTTCACTATTCAAACTTCACCTCAAACGTCTCTTCAGTTATGTACACGCCACCTCTTCAGATTTGGTATGACACGTGTTTGCTTGCATGTTTTCTGAATTCTCTTAGAAATGAAACGTTAGTCAACGTCCAGATCTTCTAAAGATTGTTAGTTCAGAGTTTCACAAAAGAAATATTGATCAGAATAAAATAAGCAATCAGAAGAAATACTTCAGAGCATTAAGCATTTTTGCATCTGTAAAAATTTGCTTCTGATGAATATCATTCTGGACAAAAATCCATACCAATATTTTTCAGAATAAATTTGAATCTATCTTCAACAAGGGGTTTTGTAAAAATATCTGCCCATTGATGATCTGTATCAACAAAAGCTAAATTTATGATTCCCTTCTGAACATAGTCTCTGATGAAATGATGCTTAATTTCTATATGTTTTGCCTTAGAATGTAAAATGGGATTCTTGGACAAACATATAGCAGAAGTATTATCACAAAAGATAGAAATGTTACTTTCAAAAATTTGATAATCTTCTAGTTGACTCTTCATCCAGAGCATCTGCGTGCTACATCCAGCAGCAGCAATGTATTCAGCCTCTGTGGTTGAAAGTGCAATTGTGGGTTGCTTCTTGCTGTACCAGGAGATTAGATTTCTTCCTAGAAATTGACAACTTCCAGAAGTACTTTTTCTTTCCACTCTGTCTCCAGCGTAGTCAGCATCACAGAATCCAACTAATTTGAAATCATCAGATTTTCTGTAACACAAACCCACATTAGAAGTACCTTTCAGATACCTTAGAATCCTCTTGACAGCTGTCAAGTGTGATTCTCTAGGATCTGATTGGAATCTAGCACACAGGCAAACACTGAACAATATGTCAGGTCTAGAAGCAGTAAGGTAAAGAAGAGAGCCAATCATACCTCTGTAGAGCTTCTGGTATACTTTCTTACTTACCTCTTCCTTGCCAAGTGAGCTAGTAGGATGCATTGGAGTCTTTGCCAGCTTGCTGTCAGACATGTTAAATTTCTTCAGAAGTTCTTTAACATATTTTGTCTGATGTATGTAGGTGCATTCTGGAGTTTGATTAATCTGAGTTCTCCCATCATGCTCATTTCAAATTCTGCCTGCATACATGTAGCAAACTCCTTTCCAAGCATAATATTTGTTGATCCAAAAATGATATCATCTTGCCACTGGAGCATATGTCTCAGTGTAATCAATACCTTCTTGCTGACTATACCCTTGAGCAACCAGCCTTGCCTTATTCCTTTCAACTTCTCCTTTCTCATTTAGCTTATTTCTGAAGACCCGTTTTGTACCAATTATATTGAATCCTTGAGGTCTTTGAACTAGATCCCATACATCATTTCTGCTGAATTGATTTAGCTCTTCTTGCATGGAAATAATCCAATCATTGTCTTGCAGAGCTTCATCTACAAAAGATGGTTCAATTTCTGACACTAGTCCAAATAATGATGCTTCAGTTGATCTTAGAAAGGATCTTGTTCTGATGGGACCATCCTTCTTTCCAATAATGACATCCTCTGGATGAGAAGCTTTAATTCTGGATGATGATCCTCTAATAGTTGACTCTTCAGAAATGTTTAGATTATTCATCTGAGAGGTTAAAGGAATAGCATCTGGCGTTGCTTCTGGTTCCTTCACTTGAATTTTGTCTGCTTCTGGAACTTCAGAGTCAATGAAGACTACTTCCCTATCTGCAGAGTTATCAGACTACTTTGGCTTTTCAGAGCCAAGCTTATCATCAAATCTGACATGAATAGATTCTTCCACAATCTGTGTCTCAGTGTTGTATACTCTGTAGCCTTTGGAGCGTTCAGAATATCCAAGCATGAAACACTTCTGTGCTTTGGAATCAAACTTGTTCATATTTTCCTTAGTGTTTAACATATAACAAATACATCCAAAAGGATGAAAATATGAAATGTTGGGCTTTTTGTTCTTCCACAGTTCATAAGGAGTCTTCTTCAGAAGAGGTCTTACAGACACTCTGTTCTGAATGTAACAGGCTGTGTTGATTGCTTCTGCCCAAAAGTGTTTTGCCAGATTTGTCTCATTGATCATGGTTCTGGCCATTTCTTGCAGAGTTCTGTTTTTCCTTTCTACAACCCCATTTTGTTGTGGAGTTCTAGGACAAGAAAAATCATGAGCAATGCCATTTTCAGAAAAGTATTTTTCAAAATATTTATTTTCAAATTCACCACCATGATCACTTCTGACTTTTATAATTTTGAAATCCTTTTCATTTTGGACTTGCTTGCAGAAGTCAAAGAACACAGAATGTGACTCATCCTTGTGTTTTAAGAACTTTACCCATGTCCATCTACTATAGTCATCAACAATGACTAATCCATACTTCTTGCCTCTGATGGATGCAGTTTTCACTGGTCCAAACAGATCAATATGAAGTAGTTCTAGTGGTTTGGAAGTAGAAACAACATTTTTTGATTTAAAAGATGTTTTTGAAAACTTCCCTTTTTGGCATGCTTCATAAAGAGCATCTGAAGTGAACTTCAGATTAGGGAGTCCTCTGACAAGATTAAGTTTATTAATTTGAGATATACATCTCATACTAATATGGCCCAATCTTCTGTGCCAGACCCATTGCTCTTCATTAACAGACAAGAGGCATTTAACATTTTGAACTTTAAGTTCTGAAAGGTTTATTTTATAAATGTTGTTTTTCCTCTTACCACTAAATAGGATAGAGCCATCCTTTTGACTAATAGCTTTACAACATTTTTTATTAAAGGTAATATCATAACCATTGTCACTTAATTGACTTATGGAAAATAAGTTATGCTTTAACCCTTCAACAAGTAAAACATTAGTAATAGAGGGAAGTTTACCATTTCCAATAGTGCCAGATCCAATGATCTTGCCCTTCTGGTTCCCTCCAAACTTCACATCACCTCCAGATCTAAGTTCCAGGCTTTGGAACATAGACTTTTCTCCTGTCATGTGTCGTGAGCATCCAGAGTCCAGGTACCATGATTGGTGTCCTGACCTTGCTGCTAAGAACATCTGCAACAGGGATTATTTTACTTTTAGGTACCCAGATCTTCTTGGGTCCTTTAGGGTTAGTGGTTCTGGAGGTTTGTCTAAACTTATGTTTTTCAACATAATGTTTATTCTGACTAACCTTGGGTTTAAACACATAAGTATTCTTCTCAGAGCTTGTGTGTTTAATGTCATTTAAGTGACCAAACTTAAATTGAGAGTACAGAGGTGTTTTCTTGATGAAAAGTTTGTCAACAGATTTCGGATTTCTTCCAGATGAAGATTCATATCCAATACCTCTTCTGTTGTTTCCACTAACACCATAGATCATAGAAGCCATCTTGCTTCTGTCTATGCTCTTAGTAAGGAATTTCTGAAAACTAGAGTCATATTTTTCTAAAATGCTTTCACATGACTTAGTTTCAGATTCAGATTCTTGTTGAGTTGTTTCACAGTCATTTTTGATTTTCAGATTAATTTCTTTTTGCTCAACAAGTTCTGTCTTCAGAAGATCAATCTCAGATTCAAGATTGCTTTTCAGCTTCTTGCATTTGAGTTTGATATTGTTGTAACTTTTCAGAACTTCTGATAAAACCTTTATCATTTCTTCTTTAGTAAGTTTAGCCATTACCTCTTCAGCATCATCATCAGATTCAGAGTCTGATCCATATCCTGAGGTTCCTTCCTCTTGATCTTCTGTGCTGGCCATCAGTGCAACATTAGCACATTCTTCTTCTGATTCAGAAGATGATTCAGATTCATCTGAGTCATCCCATGTTGCCATCATAACCTTCTTCCTTTTGTTAAACTTCTTCTTGGGTTTTTCTTTTTGAAGTTTTGGGCAATCATTCTTGTAATGCCCAGGTTCTTTGCACTCATAGCACACAACTTCTTTCTTGCCAGATCTTCTGTGCCCAGAAGATTCCTTTCTGTTATCAGATCTTCTGAAGTTGTTGAATTTCTTTCCCTTATGCTTCCAGAGTTTGTTGATCCTTCTGGACAGCATGGATAATTCATCTTCTTCTTCAAAGCTTTCTTCAATAACCTGCAAAGCTTTAGCAGATTTGTTAGATTTTAAGGCAACAGATTTACCTTTTTCTTTCTTCTGAGGTTCATCTTCCTCAAGCTCAATTTCATGGCTCCTTAGTGAGCTGATGAGTTCTTCTAACGAGATCTTGTTCAGATCTTTAGCCATCTTCAAGGCAGTCACAATAGGTCTCCATCTGGTAGGTAGACTTCTGATGATTTTCTTTACATGATCTGATGTAGAGTATCCCTTGTCCAGAACCTTTAGCCCAACTGTGAGGATCTGAAATCTGGAGAACAGGGCTTCAACAAATTCAGAGTCTTCCATCTTGAAGGCCTCATACTTATGGATTAGAGCTAGAGCTTTTGTCTCCTTGACTTGAGAATTTCCCTCATGAGTCATTTTTAGGGATTCAAACATATCAAAAGCAGTTTCCCTGTTTGTAATTTTTTCATACTTAGTATGGGAAATTGCATTCAATAATATAGTCCTGGCTTTGTGATGATTTCTAAAATCTTTCTTCTGAGCATCTGTCATAGATTTTTTGTCTATCTTCTTGCCATTCCCATCTATGGGATGGACATATCCATCTATGACTAGATCCCATAGATCAGCATCATATCCTAGGAAAAAAACTCTCAATTCTGTCTTTCCAGTAATCAAATTTCTCCCCATCAAACATAGGGGGTTTGGTGCTGATCCCGTCCCTTTCTTCATATTTATTGTTAATGTTGGATATTGTATTATCAACCATTGTAACAAATAAACATATATCAAAGAATTTCTCTCTGGATCTTTACTGTCACTGTTAAGTGGTAGCACACACAGAACCGGAGCTCTGATGCCAACTGAAGGTGAGATAATACTTAGAAGGGGTGGGGGGTTGAATAAGTATGAAAGATTAAAACTAGAAACAGAAACACAATCATTTTTATCCTGGTTCGTTGAACTCAACTACTCCAGTCCACTCTTCCTAGAGTGATTTTCCTTTCTCAACAAGGACTTAATCCACTATTTAATCAAACAGATTACAATAGTAACACCTAAGAACAATTGTTCTTAGTCTTCTCAAGAGCTACTGATTCTAACTGAATCCTCTTAAGGAAAACCTTTACAAACAATGTAAATTAAATACAAGAGTATGAATGCTTCTAAAAATCTTTTATCACAACAGTGATTTTTCTCTTAAGTTTAAGTACAATTAATTCTTAGAAGAATATGAAAGAATGAGAGCTTTTAATGTTATAATTTATTCTCAGCAAGATGTCTTCGTGAAGAATTTGATGGAGTCTTCCTTTTATAGGCAGTTGATCCAAGGAGAGCTGAGCGTTGAAAAGAGTGTCTCAAAAAGGTCTGACCCTTTTTGTCTTTACATCAAGTGACTTTTCCTAGAAGTAGAAGGCACAGAAAAATCATTTTTGTCTGTGTTTTTGTGTCTAGCACAAATGAGGAAAGAGACGTTTGACTAACTCCAACGGATATAATCTTTGAATAATTCTTCTTCAGTTTTCAGTAAGTTCATCAGAATCTGATTGAGTCAGAGTCTTCTAATGATGTACAGAACTTTGCTGTATCAGAGTCTTCTGCAGCATGTGTGCTTTCAGCGTGTTGATCATCAGAGCATATTTGTCACAGAACTTCAGTACTGGGCAGCTTTAGTACTTTCAGAAACTTCTGTAGAAACTATGCTTTGAGAAGCTCTTCATACAATATTCCTCTTTGCTTCAGATGCATCTGCTTGCTTCAGATTCTTCTGGAGCTTCTGCTTCAGAGTCTTCTGGAGCTTCTTGCTTCAGATCCTTCTGGAGGCTACGCTCAGGAACTTCTGTAAGCAGCAGTCAGAATCTTCTAATGAGTGCATCTGGCGCTTCAGAGTTAAGATAACTTCTTGTATACAATTCAGATTTGCTTCTAGAGTGTTAATTTCATTATAATCTGCAGTAAAACTCTCAAGAAAAGTTTAGAGTATATAATTCTTAAATACAAAATTTCCTAACAGTTATCATCAAAATAAAGAGATATTATTAAGAACCAATCTGTGTTCTAACAGTATTTGTATTCTGACTTGTGATCCAGGATTGTTGGACACAAGGGTGAGTGTTTACAAGAGGATTGTTCTTGTACACTTGTTGATTTTTATTGTTTGATAGTAGGCCTCACCGGTTGATGGTGTGATAGGTTGTACTTTATTAAATAATAGTGAAAACTCTCTTTCGTGTTGAAAGGGGAGTGGAGTACTCTCGGATTGTGAGGGGAACCACTATAAATCTTGGTATCCACTGTCCTTTTACTTTCTACTGCTTTCATAACCAAGAACACAAACCAGTAAAATTTCAAGAAACCATAAAACTAGAAAAAGTTCTAAAGTCCTAATTCACCCCCCCCCCCCCCCTCTTAGGCATACTCTATACTTACAATTGGCATCAGAGCAGGTTAAGGTAACCTGTTCCTATCGATCCTAATGGCTTCCGCTAGTACTAACCCGGTTTTTAAAGATGGTGGAAGTAGTAACAAGCCACCACTCTTTTCTGGAGAATACTTCGACTTTTGGAAAATCCGTATGAAGGCACATCTTGAGGCTCAAGCAGATGGTATATGGGAAACCGTAGAAACTGGTCCACATGTCCCTACAAGTGTGGTAAATGGTGTTGGAACTCCAAAGATAAAATCCTCATATGATGAAGATGACAAAAAGAGAATTTTGAATGAGAAGAAAGCAATCAACATACTTCAAAGCGCTCTCAGTATGGACGAATTCTTCCGCATATCACAGTGTCAATCGGCAAAACAGATTTGGGATACCTTGGTAGAAACGCATGAAGGAACAGCAGAAGTAAAAAGATCAAGACTTAACACGTTAAGTCAAGAATATGAGATGTTCCGTATGTAGCCCGGTGAATCCATTGTTGCCTTGCAAAAAAGGTTCGTTCATCTAACAAATCATCTGATTGCTCTCGGGAAGACCTTCACCAATGATGATCTCAACTTAAAAGTCCTAAGATCCTTAACAAGAGAATGGCAACCGAAGGTGACCGCCATTTCGGAAAAGAAGAGTCTTTCAACAATGACATCCGCTTCCTTATTCGGGAAACTTCAAGAGCATGAACTGGAACTTGGAAGGCTTGAGAAACATGAAAGTCAAGACAAGAAGTCCAAAGGAATTGCCTTGAAGATTGACACAATGGATGATAAAAATGATGAATCTTCCGAAGACGAAAATTTCATGCTTCTAGTAAAGAAGCTTGGTAAGTTTTTTAATAATAATAAAATTTCTTCTTTTTCTAAAAAGAATAGACATTTCAGGAAAAAGGAGGCACCCACATCAAACCAAGAAATTACATGTTACGAATGTGGGAAACAAGGTCACATAAAGCCAGATTGCCCGAAACTCGCAAATAAAGGAAAATTCAAAGGCAAGAAGGATTTCAAAACGAAGAAGGCTTATGTCGCATGGGACGACAACGAAGGGAGTTCATCATCGGAATCAGATAGCGATGAATGTGCAAATATGGCTTTAATGGCCTCTCACCATTCTGATGACGAAAATGAGGTTAGTAGTAATTTCTCTGTCTATGATAATGATGCACAAGAAGTTATAGATGAACTTCTAAAAGAGTGCAAGACTTTGTATAAAGACATCTCATCACAAAAGAAAAGAATTTTACTTTTAGAAAAACAAAATTCTGCCTTCTTGAAAAATATTGAAAATGAAAAACAAAAAGTGATGGATGAAAAACAAAGTCTTGTATGTAATAATTGTGAGTCTTTGTCTTTTCAAATTGTTCAACTTAAAAGAGTTTTAGAAAGATACGAAAAAGGTCAAATTGACTTGGAAGAAATTATTAAACATCAAAGGTATCCTAATGATAAAAGTGGATTGGGATATTCTAAATTTTCAAAACCAAGCACCAATAAGACCATTTTCGTAAGAGTAAGTGAACAAATTGTTAAAGAAGAGACAAGCACTTCTAAAATTCAGCATCAAAATCATAACAAGAAAAGAATTGATAAGAAAAAGAATTATATTCCTAGGTATAGAAGTCATTTTCAACCTACGTGTTTTTACTGTGGAATTAAAGGGAACACACCTAATGCCTGCTATGTACGTAATATTGGTGTTGCAAAGGGGCATTATGTGTGGGTTGAAAAGGGTACTAACTATCAAGGACCCAAAGCAATTTGGGTACCTAACTCTACCTAATTTTGTTTTATAGGTATGCTTGAAGACAACCACAAATCAATGGTATCTTGATAGTGGTTGCTCGAAGCATATGACGGGAGACATAAACAAATTTTCAAGTCTATCATTAAAGGCCAAAGGATACGTCACTTACGGTGATGATAATAAGGGAAAAATTCTTGGAGTTGGAACCATTGGTGCACCTCCATGTACAATCATCGAAGACGTTCTTTATGTGGAAGGCCTTAAACACAACCTACTTAGCATAAGTCAATTGTGTGACAAAGGGTTCCGAATCAACTTCACAAAGGAGGAATGCTTGATAGAACATGAAGTCACTCATGACATTTTGCTAAAAGGTAAAAGATGTAATAACATTTTTATGATTTCTTTTGATGACTCTTCCTTGAAGGTAAAATGTCTTATGGTGAACAACAACGAGGCATGGCTTTGGCATAAAAGATTTGCTCACATTCACATGGAGCATTTAAACAAGTTGATAAAGCATGATCTAGTTGTTGGTCTTCCGAAGATAAAATTCATCAAGGATAAGTTATGCGATGCATGTCAAAAGGGAAAACAGACCAAGACAACTTTCAAATCCAAGCAAGTGGTTTCTACATCAAGACCACTTCAATTGTTGCATATGGATCTTTTCGGTCCATCGAGAACAAAAAGCTTCGGAGGTAATTTATACGCCTTAGTTATTGTTGATGATTTCTCTCGATACACTTGGACATTGTTTTTAGTGCAGAAAAGTGATGCTTTTAAAGCATTCAAGAAATATACAAAGCAAATTTAGAATGAGAAATCACTCACCATAGCCTCTATAAGAAGTGATCACGGTGGAGAATTACAAAATTCAGACTTTGAAGAATTTTGCGAAGAGTATGGAATTTCTCATAATTTTTCAGCACCAAGGACGCCTCAACAAAACGGTGTCGTAGAACGGAAGAATAGATCACTGGTAGAGCTTGCAAGGACAATGCTCAGCGATGCAAATCTTCCTAAATATTTTTGGGCAGATGCAGTTAGTACAACATGCTTCGTAAGCAACCGTGTCAATATTTGACCACTCCTCAAAAGGACTCCGTATGAGTTGTTCAAGGGAAGAAAACCGAATATAGCATTCTTCCACATATTCGGATGCAAATGCTTTGTTCTCAACAACAACAAAGATAATCTCGGTAAGTTTGATGAGAAATCCGACGAAGGTATATTTCTTGGTTACTCTCTTTATAGTAAAGCATTTAGAATTTTTAATAAGTGAACACTTACTATTGAAGAATCGATTCATGTTTCGTTTGATGAGACTAACCCCTCGAAAGAGGATAATATTATTATGAATGATGATGATGATATAGTAGGTTCTCCACAACAACAAGAAGAGATTTCAAAGAATCAAGAAATACCACAAGAAGATGTCACTCAAATCATTGAAGAACATCAAGATCTTCCGAAGGAATGGAGAATGCATAGAGATCACCCGATAGATAAAGTTATTGGTGATATTAGCCAAGGCGTTGCAACTCGACTTAATCTAAAGGATGCTTGTCTCAACATGGCTTTTGTGTCTCAAATTGAACTAACCAAGATTGATGAAGCCTTAGGCGACGACCAATGGATTGTAGCGATGCAAGAAGAACTCAATCAATTCAAAAGGAATCAAGTTTGGAGTCTTGTACCAAGACCAGACCATAAGCACATCATAGGAACAAGATGGGTGTTCAAGAACAAACTTGACGAGAATGGGATCATAGTTCGTAACAAAGCAAGATTGGTCGCACAAGGCTACAACCAGGAGGAAGGAATTGATTTTGATGAAACGTTCGCTCCGGTAGCAAGGTTAGAAGCAATTAGATTACTACTTGCTTACGCTTGTTCTATGAATTTTCAGTTGTTTCAGATGGATGTCAAAAGCGCTTTCCTGATTGGGTACATTAATGAGGAAGTCTATGTAAAACAACCTCCGGGTTTTGAAGACTTCAAGAATCCCTCACATGTCTACAAACTAAAAGAGGCACTCTACGGACTAAAACAAGCACCAAGAGCATGGTATGACCGCCTTAGTAATTTCTTATGTGAGAAGGGATTCACAAAAGGAAAGGTTGACAAGACATTGTTCATAAAGAAGATCAAAGGAAACACTTTATTGGTTCAAGTCTATGTCGACAACATCATCTTCGGATCAACAAACAAAGAGCTTTGCGAAGAATTCTCACTTATGATGCAAGGAGAGTTCGAGATGTCCATGATGGGAAAATTGAATTATTTTCTTGGATTACAAATCAAGCAAACTAAGGATGGCATCTTCCTCAACCAATCCAAGTATTGCAAGGAATTGTTGAAGAAATTCGATATGGATAGTTGCAAGGTAATGTCCACTCCTATGGGATCCGGAATGTACATTGATCAAGATGAATTCGGTACTCCAGTTGATACAACAAAATATCGAGGTATGATCGGTTCATTACTATATTTGACGGCAAGCCGTCCTGACATTATGTTTAGCGTTTGTTTGTGTGCACGCTTTCAAGCAAGTCCGAAGGAATCGCATCTCACAGCCGTAAAGAGAATCATAAAGTATCTCAAAAGGACAATGAACGTCGGATTATGGTATCCTAAAGGTAGTATTTGTTCTTTAATTGGTTACTCTGACGCTGACTATGCAGGATGTAAGACCGATAGAAAAAGCACAAGCGGTACATGTCACATTCTCGGGAATGCATTAGTGTCATGGGCCTGCAGAAGTCAGATCTGCTGTTTTCAGTTCTGACGGTAATAAATGCCCAGGTACCGATGGTTTCAATTTCAAATTCATAAAGTCTTGCTGGGAGATTCTAGACGTCGATTTTTCGAATTGCATCTTGGAATTCTTCAAAACCGGTTATCTTCCGAAATCCTTCGCTTCTTATTTCATCTCGCTTGTCCCGAAGACCAAAAGTAGCCAACAATTTGAAGACTTTAGACCGATTAGCCTTGCCAGTTGTGTGCTGAAGGTTATATCAAAGATGCTCGTGTGCAGGCTCAGGAAGGTTATTCATAAAATTATTTCTCCCTCTCAAACTGCTTTCATCCCGGAACGGCAGATCTACGATAGTGCTCTGTTGGCTAATGAGGTGGCTGATTTTGCAAAGAGATTCAATAAGGATTGTCTTTTCTTCAAAGTAGATTTTGCTAAAGCTTATGATTGTGTGGATTGGCTCTATCTTGATGTTCTGCTTGTAAAGATGGGGTTCGAATCTAAGTGGATGAAATGGATCCGTGGTTCTGTTTTCAATAGCTTTGTTTCCATTCTCATCAATGGGAGTCCTTCGAAGGACTTTAGGGCTGGCAGAGGGCTGAAACAGAGTGACCCTCTCGCTCCTTTCCTATTCGGTATAGCTGCAGAAGGGCTGTCGAGCATAGTGAAATCAGCGGTTGCCGGTAATATGATTTCCCAATTCATGATTCATGGTCAACCAACAGTGAGTATTCTCCAATTTGCTGATGACACTCTACTCATCGGAGATGGGTCGGCGTCTAATATTTGGGCTTTCAAGGCTATTCTTAGGGCCTTCGAGTTAATTTCAGGTCTCAAAACCAACTATTCCAAAAGCTGTTTGTTTGGGATTCATGTAGAACCTGACTTTTTAGTGGCTGCTGAAGATTTTCTACACTGTAAATTGGGAAAGTTACCTTTTAGCTTCCTTGGTATAACTGTTGGAGGCAATCATCATCGATACTCTTTCTGGAAGTCGGTTCTGCAGTGTTTGAAGAATAAATTATCTAACTGGAATGGGAAAAACTTATCTATGGGGGGCAGAGTCATACTCATTAATTCGGTTCTTGCAAATCTGCTTATCCATTATCTGGCTTTCTTCAAAGCTCCCATAAGGTCGTGAAGAATTTAATAGCGATTCAACGACGGTTCTTATGGGCTGGGAACACGAGCAATTCATTTATCCCTTGGGTTTCTTGGAATTCTGTTTGTAAATCTAAGGAAGATGGCGGTCTGGGTATTAAGCATGTGGGTCGATTCAATAGTGCGTTGTTGGCAAAGTGGCTTTGGAGATTCCAAACTGGCGACAATGAAATGTGGAGGAACACCCTTTCTAACAAATATGGTAACCTCAGCATTAAGACGCAAACTTACTCCAACGTTGATAGGTTGAAATCTAATTCGCTGTGGATGAAGGATATGATGACCAATGCATCTCTAAACTCTCATTCCAACTTCTATAACTTCACGACCTGCTTTGTGGGTGAAGGTATCGATGCGGCGTTCTGACAGTCAATCTGGATCGAAAACATGTCGTTGAAAGTCAGATTCAATGGTTTGTTTCAGTGGTGCTCTATAAAGACGGTGTTCGTTCGTGATATGGGATACTGGGAGGATGGGCAGTGGAATTGGAAGCTGAGAGATTCGTTGGTTGACTCAGACAATCATCCTGAACCAGATTGGTCTGACTGCTGTAAGTTGCTGGAAAACATCTCAGTTATTCCTGGTGAATCCGACAAATGGCGGTGGACTTCTCATGAATCTCTATCCTTCAAGGTTAGTTCTTTTTATTCAGTCCTATCTTCCTCCCTACCTAATCAAGACATTGGTTCAGATTGTGCATCCCTTATTGAGTCCATCTGGAAGATGGTTATTCCGGCGAAAGTGCAAACTCTTAGTTGGAGATTGGCGCTTGATAGATTAACTATGAGATCTAATTTATTAAAAAGAAGGGTTTTTGATTCCGAGCAATATTTGGCTTGTGCATTTTGCTCTAGTAGCCTGGAGGACGTATCGCATCTTTTCTTCTCGTGCTCTAAATCTACTCAGATTTGGAACAAGATCTGTGAATGGGCGGATATAGACATGATCTCGGAAAATTGTTGTTATTCTCATGCTAAGGAGCGGAACAAGAGCCTTAGAGGTCGGTGTCAAGCGAATAAAGTAAATTCGATTTGGTTTATTACTTGCTGGAGTATCTGGAGGTCTAGAAACGATTGTATATTCAATAATGTAGTTACTGAGGTCGACAGTATTGTATTCGACATAAAACTTTATTCTTGGAAGTGGTTGATCCTAGGTAGGAAGGGGAGCAAGTCGTGCTGCTTGTATGATTGGTTCAAATTTCCTTTTGATTTTTTGTAATTGACCCTTGGTTTGAGATTTCCTTAATCTCCTTTTAATATATTCTGCTTACCAAAAAAAAATAGTAACAATGGTGAAAAATAGTCCTTTTAAATTAAAACATAATAAGTTGTATTTTATTTCCTTCATAACAGAACAACCCCATAGCAAAAACCTTCTAGAACAGATCAACTCCCTAACAAAAATCCATTTTCACTAAACTCATTTCTTTATTAACATTCATCATATCCAATACTAATCAAGGAAAGAAAAGACAAAACTCACAATAAGGATAAACGAAACTCATTTCTTTGAGTCTTCTTATTCGTCTTTACGGCACATGAAATATTTCACCACTATTCATGTTACATTAATGTTGTTGTTGTTTTTGTTTTGAGGCCCTAAATCCTATAGTTTTAATGTTGCATGTTCTTGCGTTTTTGTTGTTGTTTTTGTTGTTTAGTCGTTGTAACTTTAAAAAAATTATTATTATATGTTGTTGTGATTGAAAGTGAGATTGAACTTTTTGTTATGTTTTTGTGTTGTTTAGAATGTTATATGTTGTTGTTGTAGTTGGTATCTTTGTTGTTGTGACTTAGCAATGTTTTGTTTTTAAAAATGTGAAGTAGTAAATATTTTGTACTTCGCAGAGTTTAATTTAGACATGCATGATTTTACAAGTATTTGATTTAAGTTTCATAATGTATTATGGATGGTAGTTTGATGAAATTTTATAGATTAAGTCTGTTGTATGAGAAAGAAGTTCTTGAATTTCTTAAATCCATAGAAAGAAAGCTTCCTGATAACAATGGAATCTTTTATTGTCCTTAAGTTATACGTGGAAATATCAAAAAATTTGAAAAGAAAGTAATATTCAATCACCTATGTTGTGATGGAATTGCACTACTAGAAAAAAAAAATGTCGCAGCAGTTTATTTTTACTATTACGACGGTTCGAACAGTTGCATTAGTTGAGTTGTGATGGTTTTTGTTCTAGTACAAAATCGTGTGTCGCCAGCATGATCTGAGATAGTTTGAAAAACTTCCACTCCAATCATCATTTCTATTTACGACGGTTAGTAAACTATCTTAGATAGTTATTTGCCACGGTTTTAAATTGTCGTAAATTTTACTTAGTATTTCGTTTTCATTACTGATTGTGGCAGTTTTAAAACAAATTAAGGAGGTTTATAACCCCGCTAAATTAATTAATTCTAAAATTAAATAAAAAATAACACTATTGAGTTGATAAATTACTATAAAGAAAATTTATTGACTAAATAGCAAATCAAATATCTATCATATAAGAAGATCTTACGCTTTAGAAATTCCATTTTTGCCCCCTTTTCTTGATTTGGCCCTCAATCATCCATCTTTCTTTTAATTCTTCTTTTTCTTGGCACTGTCATCACATCTTCTTACAGAAGATGGCTTTTCAAAATTTTCTTTTCTGCAGCTGACTTAGAGAAAACTATGATTTCATATACCTACATTTTCATTGTCCCAAACTTCATCTTTATTTTTTTTCCGACCTAGATCACCTTCATCTTTGCTTTCCTTTTTCTTCAGCAATTTATTTCTTTATTTTGAATCCTGTTTCCTTCATCCATTCTTTTTTATTTCTACACCCAAAAATGTCCAACCATGTCTACCTATGTCATCAACTCCAGCCTCCAAACCTTCGGATCCTCCAAAACCCTATCTTTTCACATCCATACTTCTTCTTTCACGTTAAGGGTGTCCTATGGAAGCCTCCAAATATGGATGTTTTTTTTTTGTCTTTGTTAGATCTCTGATTCTTTGTCTTTCGTGTCTCTTACGAAGGCGAGATTTTTTCCAACAAAAATCTCATTTTCACAGCTTCGCAGAAGGAAAAGGAGATGGTTGTCAAAGATGTTAATTCATGAAAACTGAGACGGCGGACGGTGAGAAGGTTATTGGAAAATTTTGGATATGTGAGTTTTGAGGAGGTATAAGTGATCGATGATGTTGTTTGGTACATGTATTCACTATGTTTCACTGCAAATGGCATCGAAGCTTCTCAAAGGTATGTTCTTTAAATTATACTAACGAGTTCATCTGTATTTTAAAGATTACTACATACTCCCAAAGAGACTAATATTTACTCCCAAAGATTGAATGTTCTCCATTGCTACAGGGGCAACAATGCTATGAACCATACAATATGATAACGCATGCTAACTATACTTTTGACACTTAAACATTTATCTGAGTTTCGAAATGATCTATATCCATTTCATTCACTTGTGTATGTCATGTGTAATTTTTGATTATATGCCCTTTAATTGATGCACTCTAAATTGGCTTCTAGTGTGATAGTGAGGTTCTTTCTTGAACATTGATAGTGAGATTCTACTATTAGGACATGGTGTTTTCTGACTTAATAGAGTGTGAATTAAGTTTTTATTGATGGAATATGTGAATTATGACTTTCTATGTTTTCTGTTTTTGTTGAACTTGGTGGAAAAAATGAAACTGATGTATTTTATGTTATATGTTCTATTTTAAAATGAAAATGTTGATATACATTTGCTTTAACATGATTCTGAGTCAAATTGCTTTTCTAATATTCTAATTTTGAATTTGAGTTATTTTATATGATTCTGTTATTCTATCACTACGCCAAAAATGACTTTTAGCAGCGCAACAAAAGACAGCGCTTTCTAAAAAAGCGCTGCTAAAGGGTCATGAAAAAAAAACAAAAAAATAGCATACCTAAGACAGCGCTTGTTAAAAAGGCGCTGCTCAAGAGGGGGTCAAAGAAAGCGCTTTAAAAAAGCGCTGCTAAAGGGGGGGGGGTCTACGAAAGCGCTTTTAAAAAAGCGCTGCTAAAGGGGGTCCTAAGGCAGACCTATAGCAGCGCTTTTAAAAGCGCTGCTAAATGCCAAAAAAAGCGCTGCTAAAGGGGGTCCTAAGGCAGACCTATAGCAGCGCTTTTAAAAGCGCTGCTAAAGGGGGTCCTAAGGCAGATCTATAACAGCACTTTTAAAAGCGCTGCTAAATGCCAAAAAAAGCGCTGCTAAATGGGGTCCTAAGGCAGACCTATAGCAGCACTTTTAAAAGCGCTGCTAAATGCCAAAAAAAGCGCTGCTAAAGGGGGTCCTAAGGCAGACCTATAGCAGCGCTTTTAAAAGCGCTGCTAAATGCCAAAAAAAGCGCTGCTAAAGGGGGTCCTAAGGCAGACCTATTGCAGCGCTTTTAAAAGCGCTGCTAAATGCCAAAAAAAGCGCTGCTATAGGTTTAAGTAGCATAAATTTAAAAAATCCCAATATTTTCGCAGAATCAGAACAGTCTTCTTCTTTCTTATTTCCACTCGCGAATGTTGCCCTATTCAGAATTAGAACAGTCACCGTCGACGCATTCCATCCGCGCCTCCGTCGGACAGTCTCCGTCCGTCGTCTTTCCTCCGGTCATTCCGTCGTCACCTCATTCTGCCGCCGTCCGTCCATTTTTTACGGTCATATCCGTCCTCCACCAGCGCATTTCCACCATTTTAAGGTATTTGAAGTTTTTCATTTTCCATTTTTATTGTTCTCATAGTTGAATGCATTATTGGAGTTTGAATCTTTTAGTTGCTTTAGGTTGTTCTCATATAATATTTGAACTGATATTATATTCTGTTTTTAACATTCTCCATAACCATTCCATAACTATCTCACATTCCATAACTATCTCACATTCTCTTAATACATAACATATGCAGTGTAGAATTGGAAATATAATAGTTATGATGTGTTGCTATCTGTGGTATAGATTGATTAAGGTCTCATGCTTGTTCGACTCGCTATTGCCGCTAATGTTTGCATCGATTAATTTCATTGTGCGAAAAATATTGGTTAAAAAGTGTTGCTGTTAGTCTCCTTATTTCTTCTGCTAGCTACAAAAGTTGAAAAACAACGAAGGAAAACTGTTATGTGGTTCATTGTTTCAGTGAATATTTCAGTTTTGATTTGGTTGACATAAGGAGTAGGATTCAAAAGAAAGAGTCTAGCTAAACCCACCTATTTATGTCTCTTTCACATTCCTTTTGACACAATTTCATACACTTGTTGGATAGTGAAGTTTTGTAATGAAAAATAATGGAATATGAAAAAGATTCAGTATATTCCACCCATGCATTTGGAAATATATCAACATGACAGAATTAATAAAAAAAGAAGCTAGAAGAGATGCTTATTTTTATACTTTTGATCAAGAAAAATGTTTAATTTATTAAGAACAATTGGCACTATCTGGCTTTAAAACAAAACAATACAGATTATATTATACTTAGTTTATGCATTGTCACTTATTTTTTTATAGTTTTTTCTGATTATTTTATCAATCATATTTTGCAGATGAATATGGAAACTTTCCACCACTGCAGCTAAAGTATGCTGAAATTTCCATAACCTTACATCCTACATGCTAAATTTGATTTGAATATTCCAACATTTTCTCTTCAATATATATATATATATATATATATATATATATATATATATATATATATATATATATATATATATATATATATATATATATATATATATATATATATATATATATATATATATATATATATATATATATATATATATATATATATATATATATATAGATAGATAGATAGATAGATAGATAGATAGATAGATAGATAGATAGATAGATAGATAGATTTTTTTAATTTCTAACTCGAACATCTATGCTTTGTTTTTTTCTTCATTTTTGCAGATCAGGTGATGTACAGTACACATTGCAGTTTCATAAATATGTTAATCAATATATATATATATATATATATATATATATATATATATATATATATATATATATATATATATATATATATATATATATATATATATATATATATATATATATATATATATATATATATATATATATATATATATATATATATATATATATAAAGTTAAAAGAGTGACATGAAAAATCATGGCAGGGTAAATAAATATTGCTATGTGATGCTGACATTGTTGTATATAGGAATGTCCAAAGGAGTCATTGCTGGCATAGTTGTTGAAGGAGCTTTTGGGATTTTACTTTTGGCACTCATTCTCTATTTTGTGCTATATAGAAGAAAAAAAGTTGCTCATGTAACTCTTCTACCAGTCCCGGGTGCGTCCGAAGATCAATATAGTCAACTCCAACATGGTATATCATATTTTGTTGTAAACTGTATAGTGAGATTTTCTAGTTCTAAATTGAAGATTAAGTTTTCATGCAAAATGTGAAACTGTATATGAGTATTATCTGTTCCATGGATTTAGGTTGTGGAAGCAGCTTGGATAAGGCCTCCGAATCGACTACTATTGCTTCTCCGAGGTTGACAGGTATTACGGTTGATAAGTCAGTGGAGTTTTCGTATGAGGAGTTAGCGAAAGCTACTGACAGATTTAGCGCGGCAAATATAATCGGTCGAGGTGGCTTTGGATCTGTTTACTATGCCGAGCTTCGAAATGAGGTTTGTGTGTTTAGAATCTCTTTTGTATTGCGCTTTATGAAGAAAATTATTCTTTCTGGTCAAATAGAGATTCCAATCATGGTATGGATCAATTCATAAGTTATATGATTCATTTTGATAATTAACTGATATTTTATCTGAGTAATTAGTTTTAAAATTAAATCGTGCATGTTCTGTTATATTATGTAGTATTTTGATGATTTCAAGTGTGGTACTTACTCGAAAGCAAGATTGGAAGAAATTAAGGAGGAATGGTGTCAATTTATTCTTGAGTTGAGAATTCTATAATGTATCTATTTGTAAAGTTATCGGATTCGTAATTATATGTAAATTGATTGTATATGCGATGTTGTTCTGAGGATTGGACTGTGTTGTAATATATTTAAGCAGGTTTATGTGTATAATATTGCAAAGTGATGAATTATAATGTATACTTTAGTTATTGTGTATAATATTGCAAAGTGATGAATACACAAAAATAAGGCCAAAATAATTGTTATATATAAGGGCAAACTGTTGAACTAAAGACCTGGATTATAAGCAGGGAATGTATTTGTTATAAGCAGGTTTATTGAAAAATATATAAAAAATGTGATTATTTAAAAAAAAATTTCAAAATCGTGAAGAATAGACAGCGCTTTTAAAAAAAGCGATGCTAAAGGGGCAAAAAGAGGCCTAAAAAAGCGCTGCTATAGGTTAGAAAAAGAGGGGGTCTAAGAAAGCGCTTTAGAAAAGCGCTGTTAAAGGGGGGGGTCTAAGACAGCGCTTTAAAAAAGCGCTGCTAAAGGGGGGGTCTAAGAAAGCGCTGCTAAAGGGGGGAGGTGAAGTGGGATTAGGCAGCGCTTATAAAAGCGCTGCTATAGGGTGAAAAAAGCGCTGCTAAAAGTGTTGATAAAGGCCAAAAAAAAGCGCTGCTATAGGGTGGAAAAAGCTCTACTAGAAGTGCTGATAAAGGCAAAAAAAAAAAAAAAAAAAAAAAAAACGTTGTTAAAGGCGAAAAAAAAAGCGCTGCCTTTACCTTTAGTAGCGCCACTTTAGGCCGCACTGCTAAAGGCCAAAAAAAGCGCTGCTAAAGGTCTTTTTTAGCATAGTGTATATATATATATCTACCTACTATTTGATTTATTATGCATCATATATATACCTACCTACTATTTGTAGAAGATGGTTTACACTATTATATTTATTTAGGTAAAAATTTCATTGAATACATGTAAACATGGCAGCAAAAAAACACACAACTTAAAGCAACAATGCAAGATTAAAGTTCTCGTTTAAATTCGTGAACACTATTTACTCCATTGAAACAAAATTTGTAATTGACTTTATATTTTTCTTCTTGCAATATAAATAGTTTTCAATATTTGTGTTCTTCTTTGCAGAAAATAGCTTGTGTTAATTGTTTCAATTTTGTAGATATCAATTATATCTTACAATTTAGTTATTGGTTATGAATTTGAACATATATTGATTTTTGTTATCTTACAATTTAGTTATTGGTTATGAATTTGAACATATATTGATTTTTGTTTTTGAGCTAATGTTTCCTTTTGAATTTGACAGAATTTTGAGAAATACAGTACTAAAATTGTTTTTATGAAAATATATAAAAAATGGGATAGAGACATCCTGTAAACAGCATAATTGAACATTGAAATTTTTAAAAGAAATGATGGAAAATGGGATAGAGGCATCATGCAAACAGTCAAATTAAGCATTGGAAGTGAAAAAATCTACCAATTCAACTTCTCTTTAACATTTAGTTTAATGTTATTTATATATATAAATTTATTTGTTTGAATATTGTTTTCCACTATCCTTTGTGTTTTGATGCTATGTTTTAATGTTCTTCTTTCTAGATTTATATATAAGGATGTTATTTTGTACAAAAACATTTTTTTTCATCATCCTCTAATCTATGTTTTGATGTTATGATTTTACAGGTTTCCTCTAAGAAAGTTTAAGTATATATTGATATTATTTTAATTTTTTAGATTTTGTTTACTATGTTTTATTAATTCCAATTATGATTTTTTTTTTGTCTTGTGATAATGTTTGGAATAATTGATTTGATATTAAATTTGATTTAATTTTAGTTGCCTCTTATTTAAACTTATTTATTGATTTTAATTGCTCTTTATCTCATATGTTTGAAATTTAAATGCATATATCTATTTTAGATATTTTCTTTAAAATAAAATCTACACTTCGTTATATTTTTTTTAAATTACCTTAACAGTTAAGTGCATGATTTTTATGTAACCGGATACAGTTTTTAATTGTAGATTATAAACATTACCATCAGCTTCAAGAATCAATAACTGAGTTTGTGTTGTCCTATAATTCATTATACAAAAGCAGATTTTTTTACTCTTATACATGTCAAAATCACACAACTTTTTTTTCTTTCTTTTCCCATCACTAATTATTGTCTTCTTCTTCCCGTGATAAAAATATAATAAAGCGATGAAAATTATAATATTTGTATACATATTAAAACTTTAATATATTAAGAAGAAATATTTTACAACAAATTTAGTGTTCAATTATTCTACTTAAAAAAGAAAAAAAAGTTATTTAGAATTTAATAGTTGAATTTTAAAATAAAAATTCTAAATCAATTTTTTATATTTGTTATGTTAACATTTATTTTGATTTTAAGTTGTTTTATATTTTTTTCCTCTTAAAGTTTGATGTAATATGAAATTTGATATAATCTGATATTTAAATTTTTCTAATAATACATCTCGGTAAAGTCACCTCATCTCATCAAACCAAATGTTATAAATGTAAAACACATAATAACAATGACGACGACCAAGGACGACAATTATTATTATTACTATTATTATTGTTGTTATTATTATTATTATTATTATTCCCCTAGTTTGAGCAATTTAAACAATTGGTCCGTCTATTACAAAATCTGTGAATTTGGTCCCTTAAGTTAGATTCATTTTGAATTACTTGGTCCCCTATCTTTTTTTTGCTTATGTGACAGTTTCATTAATGAGGTGGCATGTACCAATGGGATCCATGTCATCAAATTCTAATATTTTAATTCTAACTGGATAGTTTAATTCAGAAACTATTAAAATTAATTTTTAAAATTAAAGAAACAAATTATAAATTGATGAAAACATTAATATAGGCTTAGGTCAATTTTTTCCCCAATTCACACCATCGTTCTTCAGAAGGATAAAAACCCTAATCCAAAGCGTCAATTGTGCACTTCGAAGCTGTGTATTTGTGTTTTAGAGGTGTTTGGTTTGACGACGATGACGAACCCAGTAAGTTAAAAGGAGAGAAACGAAGGAGTTAAATATTGTGTAAGGTAAGTATCGTTGTCCTTGTGGTAACGTTTGTTTAGTACAGTTAATGTATTCTTGTGGTCCCTTGTGTCAAATTATGTTTTGTATTGTTTATGTAATCTTGTGGTCCCTTAGTTAATCTATTATTGTCGTATTTGTGACATCGTCTGTTTCATATTGTTTATGTAATCTTGTGGTCCCTGGTGCGACTTTATGCTTGTTTGATTCTAGTTTTGTCAATTTTTTCTCAGGTCAGCTAAAACTAATAAGATTAGCCTGAGAATACATCATGGAGAAAATTAGTCGAGATACCTGTTAAGTGGTATGTAAACAGGGAAGTTACTGAGATGAATTGGAGTTTAGATGTCGATTATATGTCGTACATGGAATTAGAGGATATGATTAAGAGTGAGGGTTATGTAAATCTAAAGTGCTTGTGGTATTGGAACCCTTTCTTGTGGTCTTAGACCCTTGAACAAAATGATAAGGATATACTGCAGTTTTCAAAAGATGTTGTAGAATATGATGTAATAGATGTGTATGTGGAGCATAGTGCGGGGATACTTGAGATTATTGATGATAGTGAAGTCAATGTTAACAATGAGGCTGATGGTGATGATGTATAATGTACAAGGTTTAACAGTGCTGATGTTAATGAGGATGATATTGGAGTAGATGATGTACAATGCGTCACACTCTCATTTTCACCTTAACCATAACCTTGCATATCATAACATTTTCATCATATAGGCATCCCTCTATGTCATAATCATTCATGCTTTGCTTTGGTTCTAAAAGGTTGGGATCAAGACATCTTGGTTCTCATCAATCAAGGAAAGGAGTTGATCTTTAAAAGTAATAGACAAGAAGATATTCTCAACATAATAGCTCTCTCAAGCTAAAAGGTCCTCACACACCTCAAAGTGTTCCAATAAGGTTACATGTTCACCTAGCAACAAAAGTTTCAAGAGATTTAAGGTTGACCAATACTCCTATCTTGTGGCTCTAGACTAGGGTTTCTTGGAAAAGCAACCTATGGTGGAATTCTTGGGAAAAACATGTCTTCATGATTCAAAGTACACCTCAAGACATCCATGCAAGCATCTTGGTTCATCACAAGTCATGTCAAAAGCTTCTTAAGTGCATAGAGGAAGTTTTGTATTCATCTGGCTAAAAGTCAATTATTGCCTTCACAAAGGTCAACTCTTGGGATCCTAAGTCAAACACGAGCTTCTCAAGTCATCATTTATGATCTCATGAAGTTTTATCAAGAAAAAGTGAGTGGAATCATTTAATCAGGAGAAATTACCAAGGTTAGGGATTGTATTTTTTTCTAAGTCATGAAGAAATACCTAATTTGGTGTTGACTTGCCAAGGGCATTTCCCATACTACAACTTTGTCAATGTGGGTAGATTCCCAAAAAGTGCGTGGATTTCAAGTTATGAGGGCATAAAGTTATGAAAAATAATGTTTTGAAACTTTATACTTAGAATTTTTCTAAGTATGGAATTTCAAATTGAAGGATGAGTTTTCAAAGCTTTCTTTCTCATGGTTCTAGGCTTCAATTCAGATTTCTTGCAACATGAAAGTTGTTGGGCATCCTCCAAGCTTTATTTGGAGCACAAGAACTTTTCCATTGAAGCATCATAACTCAAGCTTTGTGGTTTTAAAGTTAGGATGATCAAGATGTCCAACTTTTTGAGGTCAACTTCAAGTGCATTTTACATGGGCTTCTAAGTCTCAAATCAATTTCCTTTCAACATGAATATTGTTCCTCTTGTTTCAAGCTTTCCATCCATACCAAGAGCTCCCTAATTGGACCAAACAATATCAAGTTATGGTCTTGCAAAGATGGTGTTTCAAAGATGTTAAAAGTTCATAACTTAGAAAATTTTCTAAGTTTACTTGGGACAGATTTTGGACACAACTTCAACTCAATTTTTCTCATTGATCCAAGGCTTGTTTTATCTTTCCATCAACACGAAATTTTTTCATCATACTCCTAGCTTTCATTTGATACCAAGATCTCATCTAGAAGAGCCAAATTTATCAAGATACATTCACACAAAGTGGGCTATATGGACATGTTTTATGGCATGCCATGTTGTTGGTTTTGGCCAAGGTTTGGAATCACTTCTTGCAGCACACATTTGCCTCCAATTCCCACGTATGCTTCACTCTTTTTCTTTGCTATAACATTGCCTCATATGGCCAAACACACACATTTCTCATGCATCCCAACCAAGCTTGCTAAACCACTCAACCTTTTCTGACCTCTCTCTCCACACACAAAGAAACCACAAAGGACCACTACATGAGGCTTGGCTCATGCCCTTTTCTTTCCACTCTCAATTTTCAAATTTTGTCAAAATCATTAACCAAGGTTTTAAACTATAGTAAAGCTCTCTTTTAACCGCAAAACCTACTATATAAGCCATAAAACCCTAAAAAAAAAGAGGAGAAATCATTTGGCAGCCAAATAGAACCCTAGAAACTCACTCTTATTGAATTTTTTCCTCTCTTTGAATCCCTTTTCTACAAAGAATGTTTCATCATTTTATCATCACCATCATCATTTTTAAAGCTTAAGGATGCAAAAGGAGGAGTTTGGTTGACGCTTGAGGCAATATCAGAAGCTGCATAACTTCATTTTTTTGGTAACTTTCTCCTTCCATTTTCTCCCATGTTACACGTGCATTAGGAGTGTTTTTTTCATATTTAAAATTATAAGATCATTTAGAGCATGTGTCTATTGGTGTTGTTCTTGTTGGCTCAAGTTTCAGTTTGAGCATCAAATCTTCGTGGCTTATTTTCATGATGATAGAGCATTTTTAAATGATTTTTGAAATTAGATTCGTAACCAACATGAAATGCTTGAGATTGGTGTTTTGTTTTGCAAGTTTTGATGATATTTTGGTCTGAACTCTGGCGTGTGCAACCAGAGAAGATGATTGGAGCTTTGCTCCGACGTCTAGGGTTTTTTGCTGAGTTGGATTCTGGCTGATGTGTCCTGCCACATCTTTAAATGATGTGATGCATTTCATGTTTTAGTTTTTGGATTCTGAGTTTTATTTTCAAATAAATCTGGGCCTAGCATATTGATATTGGCACCCCCTTATTTTTTGCCCACCACGCGCTTAGTTCATTTTCCTCCTTTCTTCAAATTTCTGATACACCCCCTTGTCATTTGAGTTTTATTTTATTTTATTTTTTCTTATTCTCTCATTTTGATTTAATTTTATTTGTTCCAAGCTTGATAAAAAAATTTAAAAACATGTTTAGGTATTTTAATGTCTTAAGAATTTTATCATGATTTTTATTCTATTTTTCTATTTTATTTGAACTTATTTGTGAAGTTGCTTTTACATGTTTACCCTTGGATTAGGGTTTGTGGTTTGATGATTTTTGAGACACCTCTTGAGATAATTTTTCACCATATTTTGATACATGATTGCTTGATGTTTAAGTGGTTTGTTGTGCCTTGATTGTGCTTTTTTTATTACTTTCCACGTGATTTAATTTGAGCCTCGATTCATGCTCGATTGTTGAACATCCTTGTGCTTGTTGATTTTATTTGATGACGCACTTGTGAAATTATTTTTAGGATCATTTTCTCACATTTTATTAGATGTTTTAGCATGAGATAGAGCCTTGTGTCCATATTTGTTTGATTGTCTAAGTGTTTTGGCTTGATGTGTCTTTCTGGTGTTGCTTTGAGATGAAGCAGACTTACTTTTAACCTAGTTCTTGAACTTGTGTTCTTGTATGAATCCATTTGATGTTTGATGATTTTAATTGACTTGAAAGACTATGTTTAAGCTTTTTATCTCTTTTGACATTGTGTATTTCTTGCCTTTTGAACTCCTTTGCTTGTATATGAATGTTTGAATCCTTTTGAGGTTGATAAGGGATGATGCATGCCTAGTTCTTTGCTCGTGTTTTGAGGATGATTCATATGGAAATTATTTGATATATTGGTGTTGAATATACATTAAAATTCTTATTTTTGCTCCTGAACTCCCATGTTCACATGCTATAATTGCATAAGTTTGACCATTGTGGCTTTGATTTCATGAGATAAATGTTTACATATGCCTAATCTTTGCTTTGATTCTTGATGAATACTCTTGTACATCTTTTCTCATCCCTAAAATGTATTGGCCATGAGGTGGTTTAGGTTCTGACCTTGATTTTTTTTTCATCTTTCTTGACTCACTTTATCTTAGTTTGTCCATTATTGATATGTGGTTAACTTTTTAAGGCATGTATACTTATACACCTTAGGTTTGTCTTTGCCTAATTGCTTGAGTTTGTTGTGTGACTTCTTTCGACATGTTTAGATGACTTGAATGTGTATGAGTATTCACTTGTATGCCTCTTGTTTGTTTTGATTCAAGTTTGAAACATATTTTGCCTTGCTTACTTGCTTGTTTCTTCCTTATTGGTTTGATTGAGTCTATTTTGCTTTGGTTGCTTGAAATGATTTCTTAATGATCCTTTCCTTCCATACTTGATGAATTCCTCTTAACTTCTTCATACTTTACATCTCATTTCCCCCCTTGGTGGGCATTACGTATCCGTCTCCCACATTACAATGTAATATTCTAGTTCTTTTGCTTTTATTGCTTGCTTGTTTGTTAAGAAAGATAAAATAAAATAGGTTAAAACATCTTTTCAAAATAAAGAACAAATAAATCTTGATCCAACGTCAAGTCATTTTCCAAAATCATTAAATTTCCTTAGGGTTTCTCTTCTCATCTCTTTCTCATCTCATATCTCTTATCTTCTCTTAGCTCCTCCATCAAACTCCAAATTAACCTTGTATGTATTTCACCCTTGTAAGTCGATTGCATTCTGCATCGCCATCAACCTACCTTGTTCTATTCACCACCCATTTTTTTCATACATTTTCTCTCTTTCTTTAGTCTCCTTGAGTCTAAAACCCTTGGTCTAGCACCAAGTTCCTTTTTAAAATTTTTTATCTCTTAATAAACTTGGATGGTTGTGGAGTGGTTAGGCGAAGAACTTCTCCTATCCCGAGTGCTTGACATTACCTTTAAGTTTCACTGTCATAAAACACTTACCATTCAAAATCTAAACACTTTAAATAAGAGAATAAGCATCTCTTTCTATGGAACTAAAGAGAGAGGATTAGGTGAAGACTTTTTCCTCTCCGAGTATTAGGATACTCACTTTAGAGTGTGCGATCTCGATACTTATCTTTCAATATGAACACGTGACTATATTCGCCACACCATTTTCACAATAAATCTTTTAAGATAAAGAATTTGGTACTACCCGCAAGGGGTTACTATACGACGACTTATCTCACCCTTAAAATCAACCTTCAACACATCAAGTGTGGCATCTTTTCTTGATGGCGAAAACTAATCCTTTTCAAAAAGGGCATGTTACGTCTGTTCTACCGCAATATAGGTAACGCATAAGACTCCATGAGCGAACTGCAAAACACCTAACTGCTAAAATGCGAATGATAGCATCGTCCATAAAAAACACCAACAAGCCATAATCTGAACTACGAACGCTCTGATTCTTCACTTATTTTAAGTGAAGATACATAGGCATAAGGGCCCCAATCCTTGGCGAGCACCCTTCCATTTTCTTCATCCGTAGTCCTCCGAACTGCGTTGACTCTGACTTTCCCATTACACGAGGGAATACGTAGGCATAGGACTGCAAAGTTCTATTGAGTCTCCTTTTTGTTTCTCACTTTTTCTTTTCCTTTTTCCTTCATTCTTTTCTTCATTTTTGTTTCTAAATCCCTCTATTTCCCTCTTAGAGAACTTTTAGAAAGCAATCCTTTAGAAAACATCCTCACACATGAGATAAGTAAATGGTTCCCATCGAGTACGATGGATGTGGGGGGTGCTAATACCTTCCCTTCACATAACCAGCTTCCGAACCCATTCATTTGGTTCCGAGAGCATCTTATCCTTTTCTCTTGGGTTTTTCTCGATGTTTTCCCTACCCCTTTTGGGATAAATAAAGTTTGATGGTGACTCTCCTGTTTTCCTTTCCGCATCTCTCGTCGTTGCATTTTTTGAGTAGCAACACAATGTATAGGGTTTAACAGTGCAGATGTTGTGGATGATAATAATGATGAAGCTGCAGGAGATGATGATGGTGTGCATGATAAGAATGATGAAGGTGCAGGAGATAGTAATGTTGATGATGCTGGAGCAGATAGCATGGATGTTGATTATGTTACAAGTGAGAGCAGTTTTGAGGATAGTGAGTTCCGTTTTAGTGAAGACTCATATGTGAGTGAGATGAACTGGACTAAGGTTCTTCCTCAAGAGACATTAGGTGAGGTTGTTAGTTGCCAAAAGAATGTAGATTAGGCTAAGAGGGTCCATGATGAAAGTGAGGACTCAGACCATTTATATACACCCCTTGGAAGTGATGATGATGAGGGACTGAAGTTTCCTACATATAAATCTGGTGGGGGATGAAATTTTAACTAGGCATGATCTTTACTAACAAAGAAGTCACTAGGGATGCAATCAAGGACTATGGAATGGAAAATCAAAAGAATGTATTCATTAATAAAAATGATTCCAAAAGGGTTATGGTGAAATACAATGATGGATGTAAGTTCTATATTAGATTTAGTAAAAGAATTTATAACCAATTTTGGCAAGTTGTGAGTTTAATTGAAGAACATACATGTTACAAGACTGCTAACAATAAAAGTGCAAAGACCAAGTGGCTTTCCAAAAGGTTTACCAACACTCTTAGACATAGTCCTCATATGAAACCAGCATGTCTCATAGCTGAAGCAGTTGAGAAATAGGGAGTGAAACTATCCCATGACCTGGTATATATGGCTAAAAGGAAAGAAATGAAGTTGGTCCAAGGGGATGGTATTGAGAAATTCTCTCATTTGAGATCTTATGGATAAGAATATTGAAATCAAACCCTAATAGTATTGTTGTAATACAATGTGGTGATATTAATGGCAACCATGATTTGAAAGAATTTATGTGTGTTTAGAAGCTTGCAAGGCATGTTTTGCAAAGACTTGTAGGCTACTAATTGGGTTAGATGCATGCTTCTTAAAAGAAGATTATGGTGGAAAGTTAATGTCAGCAATAGGGAGGGATGGAAAGAACCATATTTTTCTAATAGCATAAGTTGTAGTAGAGGCTGAAACAAAAGAATCATGGCAATGGTTTCTAGACCTTCTTCTACATGATTTGGAAGCTTACAATTAGAGGTCTTATTCATTTATATCAGATCAACAAAAGATAATTTTTTACAGTTACATTTGATTTTAAACTTACATTTTTATCAATTGTCAATTGTTTTTACACTTCCATTTTTATCAATTGTCATTTGATTCTACACTTACAGGGACTTGTTCCAGCTGTTCAAGGCATTAATGCCATATAGAGTGTAGATTGTGTGTTAAGCATTTGTATGGTAACTAGAAGAAGAGACACCCTGGGTTGGAATTCAAGGAAGTGCTTTGGACAGCTGCTAGGGCAACAACAGTTCCTACTTGGGAAAAGGAAATGCTGGAAATGAAGGCAATGAAAGAAGATGCGTGGAAAGATTTGATGGAAGTCCCTGCTAGCCATTGGAGTATATCACACTTCAACACTTATTCAAAGTGTGATTTACAAGTAACAACATGTGTGAAGCATTCAATAGGGAAATTCTGGAGCATATGGAGAAGCCTATTATCACCCTATTGGAAGGCATTAAACATTACATCACCAAGAGGATTGCAAGTCAGAAGGAATTTCTACAGGGCTACAAAGGATCCATATGCCCTAAAATTCAGTTGGTACTTAAGAAGAATAAGAAGCAAGCACAAGGGTGGAGTCCTACATGGCATGGTGATGATGACCTATCCATATTCGATGTCAACAATGGCATTGATGCTTATTGTGTTTATTTGAAGAAGGAAACTTGCTCATGTAGGAAGTGGGAATTGAGTGGTATACCTTACTGCCATGTCATTGCATGCATAAGGACCACCAAAAAACATCATAAAGATTATGTTGCTGCATATTATAGGTTCGACTTATGTACTATATTTATTTACTTCTTACGTTGAATATTAATGTATGAATTGTTAATTGTTATGGTTGGATTTTGTTTTAAATAGGAAATCAACATTTATGGAAACTTACTTCCACATTGTGTTTCCAATCAATGGACCACAATTGTGACTTGTAGATGATCAGAGTAAAGTAGCACCACCTGTTATGTGAAGAGCTATTGGAAGGCCAAAAAATAGAGAAATAAAACAAATGATGAACCTAGAAATCCCTACATACTTCCAAGGAGGGTTTCAATTGTCCCATGTGCAAAATGTGGTTCTATGGGGCATGATCAGTGGTTTTTATACGTTATTTTACCATTAGTTTTAGTTAATCGTCTTATATGTTTAGTTGCATTTTATTTCCTTTTATTTCATTTTATGCGTTGGTTTGGTATTTCTATTATTTTTAGGTTCAGGTAAACAATCAAGAAGAACCAGAGCAAAAACCAGGAATAACAACAGGAATTTGGAAGAGTTTTTGAAGGGAAATAGTGGCCTGACACGGCCACCCGTGTCACCTGACACGGCCACCCGTGTCACCTGACACGGCCCGTGTCACCTGACACGGCCCGTGTCAGGAGGATGCCAAGAGAATGAAAGTTGAGTGTTAGACAATGGGCTGACACGGACCGTGTCAGCAAGTCTGGAGCAGGAAGTGTTTTGATCAGGCAGCCAGGGGGCCAACACGGCCGCCCCTGTCAGCTGACACGACCCGTGTTGGCTGAAGCACTTCATCTTCCAATTTTCTTATTTTTGTGACCTTTGTGATCCCTGAGGGTATTTTGGGTATTTTCCTATTACTGTGTTAGACCTGGGAGTATTTAAGACATATTTTGAGAAGGAAAAAGGGACTTTTTGGACAGAGAAGAATTACACGATCAAGAATGGAGATCAAGGTGATTGGGGAACTGAAGGTTTTCATGAGCGGAAGCAATTGAAGATAAAAAAAATCCTATTATCTTGTAATGTCTAGTTTTTACTTTGTATTTTCTTTGAATATTATGAGTAGCTAAATTCCCCAATGTTAGGGGGAGTCCCTGATTTGAATCTGTAATGACTCTGATATTAGTGTTGCAATAACAATTCTTTATTTTTCATAATTGATTTGATCTCTAGTTATTCTTAATGCTTGCCCTGTCGGACCAACAGGGTTTGATTTTCGATTAACGATTAGGCTGGACCGTCGTTGTTAATACTTTGCTTTGGATCATTCTGTAGTAAATATCACCTAGGACTAGGGATACCCTATAGGAACCGGAATATTCTTGATAATTGATTTCTTAATTTCATTGGTAATTCTCTATGGACATAGGAATTAGGATGGATGGTTAAAGGTTTTCTCACTAAGGACTTAGGAGTAAACATTCTAAAGAATCGGTAATTAGTTAGTTACGATAAGTTGTTGCAGTGTTAATTCAGAGTTGTTACTGAGTCGATTCACACACTTCCCTTAGCATGTTACTCATATTTGTTGAAACCACTTAGTCACTTTCCCTCTTTTACTTGCAAATATTTTTATAATTAAACCAAACAATTTCAAAACCCCAAGTGCTTTTGTTCAACTGAATTATTATATAGCTTTTATTTTCCATGCAGTCCTCGAGATTGATACTCGGGGAATTTCCCTCGTATTACTACATTGACAAAATATTACACTTGCTATTTTTCTGATCATGTTTTTGGCACCGTTGCCGAGGAATGTCGAAATATAAGTTAATTGTAATTCAATTGAAATTTTGTTGCTCTGCGACCAAAATTTTATTTTCAGTTTTTTATTATTATTATTGTTTGCATTCTATTACTACTAATCTACGTCTAACATTTTTATGCGATGAGAATCCTCCGCTAATTTTTCTTTTGACGCAGAGATCGAAATAACTCTACACGCAAAGCACATATAAGCAAGACTGGCAAGTTCAGAAGCAGAACCTTCAGCACCAGCACCAGAAGAAGAAAGAGTCCATGTTCATTCAGAGCATTCCGACTCAGGTTCAGACTCAGATAGAGATATTGTGACTATGGCTGGAGTTTCACCAGCAAAGAGACTACTTGGTGATTACGGTGGAGCTAATGCACCGGCTGGTAGGTTAACAATTGTAAACTAACCGGTGAATGTGGCAAATTTTCAGTTGCATCCGAACAATATCACCCAACTTGAGAGGAAACCTTTCACCAGAAAGGTTAATGAAGATGCCAACAAACATCTGCAAAGATTTTTTATTATGAGCATTACCGTCAAGATAGATGGGCACACTGATGAAGCAAATAAATTAAGAATGTTTTCGTTCACTCTCTCTGAAGATGCTGAAGAGTGGTTTTACTCGTTACCCGCAGGAAGTATTGCTACTTAGGAAGAAATGGAGAAGACCTTTCTTAATGAGTATTTTCCCTCCTCTGTGTATATTCGTAAAAGATATGATATCATGAATTTTAAACAAAAGGAGGGAGAATCACTGGGAGATGCGTATAAAAGGTTCAAACGATTATTGGTTGCATGTCCTACTCATAACATGGATCAGACTGAACAGATGCAGATGTTTGTGAATGGTCTCAAGATGAAGACTAAGCATCTAATTGATACGAAAGCCGGTGGCTCATCAAAATTTACAACAACCACTGGTATTAGGAAGATCATCGAAGACATTGCTGCAAATGAGCATTTAGAACTGTATGACCGTAGTGTGAGTAAACCAGAAGGAACGATTGATTTGAAGACGGCTACTCAAGTTGTGAAAATGGAAGATTAAATCAAAGATGAAGTAGAAAGAAGGCTTAAAGCAATGAATGTAAGTACTCAAACTGTGGCTCAAGTTCAACCTATCCAATCTATGAGTTGTGAGATTTGCAGTGGACCCCATTTTACTGCATATTGCGTTGCAACTGCTAAACAAATTGAACAGATAAAGTTTTTGAAGTAAAATAATCCCTATTCTCATACTTATAATCCAAGAATCATCCTAACTTCTCCTAGAAAGATCAGAATCAACCTCAATATCAACAGCAGCAACAGGCTCCTCAGAAAGCAGAATGGGAAATAGCTATTGAAAAGATGGTAGCTCACAATATTCAATTCCAAGAAGAGACACGGATTAATCAAAGGAACACCACAGCTGCTATAAAAAATCTTAAGGTTCAGATGAGACAAATAGCCCAACAACTCTCCACGCGTACTCAAGGAACCCTCCCGAGCACGACAGTACCAAATCCAAAAAATCATGAGAATGTTAATACTGTCACAACAAGAAGTCAGAGAGTCGTGGAAGAAGAGGAAGAAAAAGAAACAAATGATTATCAGTGTATAGAGGTTGAGCTTGAAGTGAGAGAAAACAGGAAAGAATCGGAAAAAGATGTACCACCCGTAAAGCCCACTGAAGAGAAAAACAAAGAGGAGGTTAAACCAAAAATCAAGCTACCTTACCCTCAGAGAGTTACAAAGAATGATCAGAAGTAGAAAGACTTTGGAAAATTCAGCACGATGTTTAAGAAGTTAGAGATCAAAATGACGTTCTTTGAAGCACTCGAGCAAATGCCTTTGTACAAGAAATTCATGAAAGAGGTAATGGAGAAAAAGAGACCAATGGATGAAGATTGCTTGTAAACTAGTGGTACATTAGGGTATCTAATGTTTTTGTGTGTGGTTGGTTTTTTATTTGTAACAGGTGCATGTATCATTTCTTGAGTGTAGTTTGGCATTGAGTTGCTATCTAACAAAATGAGAGTTTTCATTATACTCCAAGGAGGACTTTGGCAGAATCAAGTATCAACGGTCCGTAAGGCAGAGTTGGAAGTTATCCTTTTTTGATGTCATTAGAGAAAGATTGCTTGTAGATAAAGTTGGGAGTTGTCCAATATACACTCAATTAAGGGCGATTGCTCACACAATAAATCAGTGGGATCAGGGGGATCGCCACACACAAATACTTGGAGTAGATTATTTTGGATAGAGAGGTTATTGGATCAAGATCTTAAGGGATCTTGTATTGTGTTAGCAGTTTAGTGTCTGCATCATCAGAGGGAATTATTGTATGATAGTTCTTTGTAATCAAAACACTATAATTATTTTATCATCATAGTAGAAGACCGTGATTATATTCCGACGACATCATCCATTGAAGAATGCATGTAGGCAAAGCGGGAACGTAAGCCGAAGCACTTTATATCTCTGTGTATTTTTTCCTTTCCGTATCATTTTACTTTACAAGCATTCATTTATTCATACTTAATGTTGTATATTTGCAAGATTGCATTAATTATATATCATATAGATTAGACCTTGTTTATATCGATTTAATGTATAAGCTTAGGTTTGTGGTGTATATATCTTAAGGAATTATCATGAAGTCAATTATGCATTGTTAAGAACATCTAAGTAATGTGTTTTTAAATCGTTTTGTTTAAAAACAGTTTTAGTTGTCATGTAAGTGATTTGCACTAGAAACAATCAATGTCATAGTAGTCAATCTACAAGGCAAATTGCAACCAACTCCTCCTTTTATGAAAGAACCAAACACGTTGAGTTTAATTGTCACCTGATCATAAAAAAATTGTAGCAAAACTTATTTCTTCTCTTGCGAATTTCTTCTTCTCAACCACTAATATACCTTTTGACTAAGGCTCTTGATTCCACTCCGTTTCATTCTTTAATTTTCAAATTTGGTCTCTTTAATATATAGAACCCAATTTGATGGAGTGTTAGAAGTATAGTTGTTAGTTAATTATATTTCAGTTAGTTAGTCAATTACTATTATTAATAAACATGTTAGTGAGCTTCTTTGTAGTATAATGGTATTTAAGGATCATATACAACTCCATGGTTTTATTCAACATTATGAGATGAATATACAAAATTCAGTTTCTTTCCAATTTTCATTCTCTATGAGAGTAACATGACATTGTTTTTAATATTATTAGACTGCACCCTTTTATTTATTTATTAAAATAAAGATATCCTCAACGCAAAACCTTTTAAAACAATTGAGATTTATTTAAAGAGCTGACATGTGAACCCTCTATTTTAATTTAGCCTCTCCATGTTATCCCCACGAGTGTCCTAAAACTTTGAATACAAATAACCAATTTAAATGTAATATATGTTTTATTTTATTTTTTTCAGGAAAAATTAGGTGGGGCCATGGAGAGATATCTTATTTTGGGGATGCTCGTGATTTTAAGTTAGATTAAGTTTATTTTGACTTTTTGATGATTAAAATTATTTTATTTTTGTCTTAACCCTCACGTGACACTAATACTTAGCAAAGATTTAAATAATCGTCTGCGTGTTGGTGCAAAGATAGAATAAATGATGAAATAGGAAATATTACTAATAAGAGAATGACGGCTACAAAACATAATATTAGGTTACAATGATTGTCACCCTATTTATAAGCTAAAACTAGGGTTACTAGAATAGGATAAATACTAAAATACCCTCTAACAAACTTATGGGCTAAGAAAATAGTACAACTAAATAAATATGAATTATCATTAATATTCTAATACCATCCCTTAATTCATATTCCATCAAAACTTGTAACACCAATTCCATCCCTTAATCTGAGAAATTGATCAGTCTTGATAGCTTTCGTCAGAACATCTGCCAACTGCTTCTGAGTGCTGCAGTGTACAACTTCTAACACTCCACTCTGAACTTGATGTCTCAGAAAATGATACTTGGTCTCAATATGCTTGCTTCTCCCATGCAGCACTGGGTTTCTGGCAAGGTTGATTGCAGACTTGTTGTCAATCATCAACTTCAGAGGTTTGTCTACCTTAATCTTCAGATCCTGCAACAGATTCAGAATCCACACAGCTTGGCATGCAGTAACAGCACCTGCAATGTATTCAGCTTCACAGGTTGACAACGCCACAACAGGTTGCTTCTTGGAACACCAAGAAATGGGACCTCCCAGAAATTTGAACAAGTACCCAGATGTACTTCTTCTGTCAACTCTGTCTCCACACCAATCAGAGTCTGAATAACTCAGAAGTTCTGACTCATTATTTCCTCCAGAGGGAAATAACACTCCATACTTCAGAGTTCCTTTGATATACCTCAGAATCCTGACAGCAGCTTGGTAATGGGACCACTTAGGTTTACTCATGAACCTACTAACCATCCCAACTGAGTAGCAAATATCAGGTCTGGTATTGCACAGATACCTCAGAGAACCAACCAACTGTTTGAAGGTTGTAGCATCCACATCCTTTCCTTCAGAGTCTGAATCCAGTTTCTGATTTGTATCAGAAGGTGTGACAGCCATCTTACAATTCTTCAGATCAAATCTCTTCAGAAGTTCTAATTCATACTTGAGCTGATGCAAAATGATACCTTTCTCAGAATATCTGAACTCCATCCCTAGAAAGTATGTCATTTTGCCTAGATCAGTCATTTCAAATTCATTCATTAGAACGTTCTTGAACTTGGCTATCTCCTGTTCAGAACTTCCAGTCAATAGTATATCATCAATATATAAACATACCAGAGTCATATTGCCTTCAGAAGTATGCTGAACATAGACACCGTACTCCATCTCACATTTCTGAAAGCCTTGCTTCTTGAAAAATGAATCAATCTTCTGATTCCAAGCTCTGGGCGCTTGTTTCAATCCATATAGAGCTTTGTATAATCTGTACACCATCCCTTCCTGATCCTTTTCCTCAAATCCAGGAGGTTGTGACACGTAAACTTCTTCTTCTAATGGACCATTCAGAAATGCAGATTTTACATCTAAATGCATCAGAGGCCAATTCCTGTTAGCAGCTATTGCAATCACCATTCTGATTGTTTCATGTCTTGCTACAGGTGCAAACACTTCAGAATAATCCAGCCCAGGTTTCTGTAGAAATCCTCTGGCTACCAACCTTGCTTTATGTTTGCCAATTGAGCCATCTGGCTTTAACTTCTGCTTGAAAACCCATCTAACGCTGATGGCTTTCTTGTCTTTTGGAAGTTCTGTCAGCTTCCAAGTCTTGTTTCTCTCTATAGCATCAAGTTCTTCTTTCATGGCCTTCAGCCAGAGCTTCTGCTTAAGAGCCTCCTCTGTACTTATAGGTTCAGAGTCTACTAACATGGCACACTGAATAACTTCTCCTTCAGAGTCTACTTCAGTGTCTTGCAGCATGTCAAATTCTGCAAATCTTCTGGGAACGCTTCTGATTCTTTGTGGTCTCTGAACTTGTTCAGAGTCTTGAGCTTCAGATGATTGACTTTCTCCAGAGCTTTGACCAACTTCAGGATCTGGCATATTTCCAGAGTCTTGAACTTCAGAATTTCTAGCTTCAGAGGCTTGACTTCCTCCAGAGCCTTGGCCATCTTCAGAGTCTGAATTTCCACCAGAATCTGGGTTACCATCAGAGTCTGGATCATCAGAGTCACCTTCATCCTCTGAGTCTTCTCCAGAGTCAGAATCACTATCAGAATCAACGTCAAAATTTATTCCAACTTCAGAAATTCTTAACTCTGACCTTTCTTCAGAAGTTCTAACATCAGAATCAGATTGAGACTTATCCCAATTCCAAACTTCTGATTCCTTCACAATCACATCTCTGCTGAATTCAATTTTGTTGGTTTCTGGACAATAGAGCTTGTATGCACCTGTACTGTGGTACCCTATCAGAATCATCACTTTGCTTCTATCATCCAGCTTCTGTCTTCTGGCTTCTGGAACATGTTTATAGCAAACAGAACCAAATACCTTCAGATGACTAACACTTTGCTTGTCTCCAGTCCACTTCTGCATAGGAACTATTTCCTTCAACTTCTTCGTAGGACATCTGTTGAGTACATACGTTGCAGTGGCAACAGCTTCTCCCCAGAGCTTCTGAGGAAGCTTCTTCTCCTTTAGCATGCTTCTCACCATATCAAGCAAAGTACGGTTTCTTCTTTCAGCAAGACCATTGTGTTGAGGGGTATAAGGAGCAGTAACCTCATGCTCAATTCCATTCTCCTCACAGAACTTCTGGAACTCTTTGGAGTTATACTCACCTCCACCATCAGTTCTAAGAATCTTCAACTTCTGACCACTCTGATTCTCAACCTTCATTCTGAACTTCTTGAATTCATCAAACACCTCGTGTTTGAACTTTATAAGGGATACCCATGTCATTCTTGTGAATTCATCAACAAACAACACAAAGTATTTATTCCCTCCAATTGATGCTACTGGAAATGGACCACACACATCAGAATGTACAACTCCCAAGGCATGTTTTGCTCTTGGAGCAACTTCTGATGCAAATGGCAATCTTGGTTGTTTTCCTTCCATGCAAACTTTGCATGACTTTTCAGGCTTCTTAATTGCAGGAATTCCATGTACCAATTTCTTTGAATTCAGATGTTGTAAGCTTCTGAAATTCAAATGACCAAATCTTCTGTGCCACAGCTCACTCTCCTTCTCAGTACTTGTTGCACTAAGACACTCTGAGTCTGCAGTTCTGACATTCACCTTGAATGTTCTATTCCTTCCCTGTTCTGACTCCATAATCAACTTCTGATTACAGTCATACAGCTTCAGAAGATTGTCCTTCATGGTAACTGAGAAACCTTTCTCAATTAATTGTCCCACACTCATCAGATTGCTTCTGATGCCAGGTACATACCACACATTCTGAATCAATGCTATTTTCCCATTGTTCAGAGTCACTCTGACATTTCCCATACCTTCTGCATTAAGATATTTGTCATCAGCACATCTGATCTTTGTTCTCTTTTCAGAGTCAAAGTCAACCAGCCATTTCTTGTTTCCAGTAAGATGATTTGAACAGCCAGTGTCCATATACCACCAGTCTGTCAGATCCACATTATCAGATTCAGAGGCCATCAACAGCACAGATTCGTCATCAGAGCCTCTGGCTATATTTGCTTCTTCTGATTTCTTCTCCTTGTTTGACCAACAATCTCTAGCAAAGTGACCAAACTTCTTACAACAGTAACATTGTATTTTTCTTTTGTCATACTTCTCTTTTCCCCTCTGAGCATTCTTTTGTCTATCAGAGGTTGAGCTTTCTGACTTCTGACCACCATCAGATCTTCTCCTGGCTTCTGACTGCTTCTGATACCTCCTATCAGAAGTTGCTTTCAGAGCCTGCTGTTCTACTTCCTTTTCAGAGTTTCTCTCAGTCAGACGCAACTCTTGCGCTTCTAGACTGCTCTGCAGCTCTTCAATTCTCATTGTGCTCAGATCTTTGGAATGTTCTATTGCTACCACAATGTAATCAAATTGAGGAGTAAGGGATCTCAATACCTTCTCCATGATTGTTTCTTCAGAAAGAGTTTCTCCACACGCCTTCATCTCATTAGTGATCAGAATCACTCTGGAGATGTATTCAGAAACTTTCTCATTATTCTTCATGTTGAGATTCTCATATTGCTTTCTCAAGGACTGAAGCTTCACCTTCTTCACTGATGCGTCACCACCATAACATCTCACCAGAGTGTCCCATGCAGCCTTTGCTGTTGTAGAGTCTGCAATCTTCTCAAACACGTTTACATCCACACATTGATGAATGAAGAACAATGCTTTCTGATCCTTCTTCCTTACTTCCTTCTGCGCGTTTTTCTGTTCATCAGTTGCATCTGCTGCTACTGGAACATAACCATCAGTGACAAGATCCAGAACATCTTGAGCACCAAACAGCACACGCATCTGGATCATCCAACGATTCCAGTTTTTACCGTCAAATACTGGAAGTTTGGTGTTCATGTTGCCGTTTCCGTTCATCTTCTACTTTGCACAATACACTCAGAGTTTTCTCTCACAGTGTTTCCCAACCCACAGAATTAAAAAAAAAATTCTGATCAGATTTTGTTCAAGATTCAACAAGAATCTGAGAGACAAAATCAAACACACAAGACCTCACGTTCACTCGTGTTTCCCGTGTTTCCCAATGAATCTGAACCGGAGCTCTAGATACCAATTGTTGGTGCAAAGATAGAATAAATGATGAAATAGGAAATATTACTAATAAGAGAATGACGGCTACAAAACATGATATTAGGTTACAATGATTGTCACCCTATTTATAAGCTAAAACTAGGGTTACTAGAATAGGATAAATACTAAAATACCCTCTAACAAACTTATGGGCTAAGAAAATAGTACAACTAAATAAATATGAATTATCATTAATATTCTAATACTGCGGTTACATTGTAGTCCTGTAAAAACTTTCACAATTTCAATCAATACATGTTTTGTGCTACTGATTGCATTTGTCCGAATGTGAGTTAGTCATAACATTTATAAAAAATTTTGTTTTTGTAATTTATACTTCATATATTGATTTTGCAAATTTCAAAACTATAATGGTGTGGTAATTGCGGTTGGGTGCTTGATTTTGCAAATTTCAAATCTATAAGAGCATCTTTAGTGGGAGTAAACTAAATGGGTAAACTAAGATACTTTTTGTGGGTCCAAAGTGATTTGTAGGATTTAAAAAATTTATAGTTGATTTGAGTAGTTTTTACTTTAATGGTGGTTGTCTATAAGAAACCAAAACTTGACCCCACGTGGTATTAAATGGTTAATAAAAATCTATTATTTATTTTAAATAATTAATAAAAATATATTATTTTTGTTAAATGATGAGTTAGAGTACGTTGCTTGTGTAGAGCACGTAAACTAATTTTAGAGCATCCCATATGCCATGTCAGCACTACTATAATGCAAATTCCTTATTACTAACGTAAGCTATAAAGAATTTTGATTTAACAACCCTGCATTAAAGTTGCTCTAAGAGCAACTTTAATGCAGGGTTGTTAAACCAAAATTCTTTATAGCTTACGTTAGTAATAAGGAATTTGCATTATAGTAGTGCTGACATGGCATATGGGATGCTCTAAAACTAATTTACGTGCTCTACACAAGCAACGTACTCTAACTTATTATTTAACATAAATAATAGATTTTTATTAATTATTTAACATAAATAATAGATTTTTATTAACCATTTAATACCATGTGGGGTCAAGTTTTGGTTTCTTATAAACAACCACCATTAAAGTAAAAACTACTCAAATCAACTTTAAATTTTTTAAATCCTACAAATCATTTTGGACCCACAAAAAATATCTTAGTTTACCCATTTAGTTTACTCCCACTAAAGATGCTCTAATGGTGTGGTAATTGCGGTTGGGTGCAGATGCGTTGATTTTGCAAATTTCAAATCTATAATGGTGTGGTAATTGTGGTTGGGTGCAGATGCGGTTGCGACTATTGTGACGGTTGCGTTTTGTGGTATGAATTTATTTTTTATTAATATAAAATAGTATACTATATTATATGTATTAGGTTTCACATGTCTTCTATTGTTGCAGACTGATGCGGTATGATGCAAAAAATACAATCCTTGCGGTGTTATGATGCAGCTGTTGCGGTATTATGATACGATTTTTAGCGTGATTTACAATCACACTACAATTACAGCCTGATGCGGATGCGGACACTACTGCAATTATAATATTGCGGCCGCATCAGGTGATACGGTCCGCAATTTAAAACCATGAGCTATATTCCGCAATTTAAAACCATGAGCTATATAATGTTGTTCTGTGATATCAACTATGTTTTTTTTTGTTCTGCAATATCAACTATGTTTTTTCAATCATAACATATTTTCATTTATTTTTTCTAGTCATAATGGATTTTTATCCGTGCTTTATTTCTTAATATAGAAACCATACATAATGATATCAACATTTTTTGATGCTATTTTGTCGCGATCGTTTTGCTGCAATAAACCGTTTTTAAAAAGTCTGGTCGTTACACTTTGACCTCCTTACTCTAAGAGAGTATTTTTATGAAGATCAAATTGCCCAAAAATTTATATGGCCCATTGTATTTTTCATCAACAAAATATAAGAAAAACCAGCTGATCAATTTTATATTTTTAATGCTTGTAAAGCAAGCTCAAATAATTTATTGAATTGCAATTTTATTATAAAAAGATACACACAAGGAGCATCTTATGATTGATTAGATACTTTTCATTTTTGTAAATATATAATAAGCATGCATCTAGTTAACATAAACTTCATGATTTGCAGTTGGAATAAACAGAATAGAAAGGACAAACATGGTTATAATTAAATTCCATATCTCTTCATGTTTCAACTTTGGTGGTTGGTTGTAGTTGCATGATATCTTGTATAAGCAAAGTAATATTAATATAAGAAGATCCACCTTTTTCAACAGCTTTCTTAGCAATTTCACTTAATTCACTAACCCTTTCTCTTCTCTCTTTACTTTCTTGATCTCCCTCATCCATCACATTGCATATTGTTTTCGTAATAACTTCCTTCTTCACAACAACCCCTAACTTCTCTTCCTCTCCCAACTTCATTAAAACCTCAACACCAAGACTCACTCCAATTCTCAAAACTTGAGTCACAAGCTTCTCATTCAAAAATTGGTCAGCAAATAATGGCCAAGTTACCATTGGCACACCAACACTTATCCCTTCCAGTGTTGAATTCCAACCACAATGTGTTAAGAATCCACCAATTGAAGGATGAGATAATATCACCATTTGTGGGGCCCAACCTCTAATTATGAAGCCTCTCCCTTGGTTCCTTTCCTCAAACTTTTCACCACTAAACCACTTTTCTAATCCTTCAGTTTTATCAAGTCCATCCCTAATAACCCAAATAAATGGAATTTTTGTTGCTTCTAATCCCAAAGCCAACTCAATAAGTTGTGAAGAAACTAAGTTGCATAAACTTCCAAGGCAAACATAAACAACAGATTTTGGTTTATGCAAATCTAGAAACTTTAAACAATTATGTTCACTTATTGAAGCTATCTTACCTCTTTCAGCCTTATCTAAGCCATTTTTATTACAAAGCGAAACAGGACCAACACACCAAACCTTATCACTACTTACCTTTTTGTAATCATTAACATATTGTTTCTCTAATTCCTCAAAAGTGTTTATGATTACACCATATGATTTCATTTCAGCTTCATGCATTTTCATACCAGTTTCCTTTAGACCTTCGTCCAATATTGCTCCTGGTACTTGTTCTTTGTTGACTTGAATTTTGTGAGGTATGTCAGGAACAGTGAAATACTCAGTATCTGAATTTACACTTTCAAGAATCTTTGAAGAATGTACCTTGAACAACAAATGGAGACAGAAGCAAGAAAAACCATGGAATGAAATCCTTGGAATTTGATGCTTTTCAGCTATTTGAGAAGTCCATGGAATAAAAAAATCAGAGATAATGCAATTTGGCTTTAGTGGCAATTTATCAAACAGTTCCTGTGCTTGTTCTTGGAGCAAGGAAACTGCGTAGAAAAAATTATTCCACATGTCTTTTGAGATATTAACCATGTCGGAATTCTCGCAACCATCTGGTAATCCAGCTTGCTTTGATTGTAAATTGAGTGTTACAAGATTGATTTGAAGGCCAGAGGAAACAGCACGAGAAAGAACAGAAGAAAAACGTAATGCATTTTTGGGTGTAGTGAAAATGGTAACAATGGCACCATGTTGTGCTAAGAGTTTAGCAATGTCTATCATTGGGATAATGTGTCCTTGGGATATGAAGGGAAATAATACAAAGTGTGGAACAGTAATGTTTTCTTTCAAAACCATGGTTAAAAAAATAAGTGAGTATTGTATGTATTTTGAGGTTAGACTTGAATTGAAGTGCGTTTCAATTATACAGATATCACTTTGTTTTATAATGAGGAATGGTGCAGAGAATTAATTCTTCACGTCACTTCCCTCTCATTTTTGGTTTGAGTCCCCCGACATTAAAGTTGTGGACTTGTGGTAATAGAAAAAGATGCTACGAGATCCATATGATTTTAGTCCCTATGGACTGATCGCAATTATTGCATCACAATTAAAGTTGTGGTAATAAAAAAAGATGCTCCAAAACGTCATTCCATATGCTATTGCATCACAATTATTGAAGGGGTCTTTCTCTACACCTATGGACTGATCGCACATTTTATAGAAATTTTAAACTGTTCTTCGTATAATTCTAATTTCTAAATTTAAACGGGTTCATTTTACAACAAATTACTTCATCGTAGAGGCATATTTATTTTTTTAAAAAAAAGGTATGGAATTTATTCTTCACGCGATTACAATATCTAGAATTCAAAGCTGGAAAATGAATTTGGCCGTCGTCACCTTGCATCAGGGGCAGAGTCAAAAAAATTATGAAATTTGGCCAAAAATTTAAAGACCACAAAATGGAATACATATTGACCAAATTACTTATTAAAGATGAAATTTGTTCCGTGAAATCATATGAGAATAGATATAAAATATTTGCTTTCGTTAAATTTCTGATAATAAAAGAAATTAATCTAGAAAATTTATTTTGTGAAAGATCAAGAATATTCAAATTGACTAATTTTTTTATAGAATGTAGAATTTAAAATTGCATCAAGTATTAAAATAACTTATAAAAAAAACAGAGGGTGAAAATTAATAATCAGATGGGATAAAATATTAAAATTTCACACAAATTTAATTGAGCTTGAGAGCTTGTTATCATCTTTTCCCAATTTCATTCATGCCTCACTAACCTCTTCTATTAACAAGTGTTAGAAAATATTTTATTTTTCTATTTAATTGTTTTAATTTATTGTTATTTATTTTCCTTTATTCTTTATTAAAAAGAGAATTAAATATTTTTATTGTATTCTCTTTATATAAATCAGTTTTTGGTTGAGGAACAAAATTACAACAGTTTTTATCTATTTCTTCCAATATGGTATTGAAAGTTTTAGGTTAGGGTTACCGTAAAGCTTTCGACCCGTTTTTTTACCCAATCTGATTCACATACATGTTTAACCTCTTATGGAGAATAACAACAAGTGGTCTTCCCCATCACAGGCCTACACCAGATCCAACCATGGCGAACAATTGCAACCTGAGTCAGGCGTCGGCCACAGAAACCGAGGTGGCCGCAGCAACGGAGGTGGCTGCGGAAACGACGGTGGTCGCGGAGATGGGGAACGAGAGGAGCCGTCAGTGATCACAAACAGTGGCAGTAATGACGGCAATAATAAAGACATTAACAACATTGTTTTGACAGTAATGACAACAACAATGGAAACAAGAACATTGTCTTTGGTGATAGTTATTTCGACATACGCGGTAATGATCAAGAGGGTTCCTCATACTCCCATAAGGTCAATATCCCTAAAATGAACGGGAATAACTATAATGAATGGGCTCAAACCGTTCGGTTGGTGTTGGATAGCAAAGGGAAACTTGGTTTAACAGGAGCAGTAGTTGAACTGACATCAGGAGATCCTCGTTACAAACAATGGAAATTTGAAAACTCTTTGAATATTGCATGGCTGGTAAGCTCCATGGAAACTGGAATAGGTAAGCCTTATATGTTTTTGCCTTCCACATGGGATGTATGGGAAGCTATTAAGGAAACATACTTTGATATTCAAATCTCCTCCCAAATTTTTTATTTAAAATCAAAGTTATGGCATGTCAAACAAGGTGACAGGAGTGTAATTGTTTATTACAATGAGCTATTGACACTGTGATAAGAGTTGGATATTTGTTATGATGACAATTGGAGGTGTACAGAAGACATTGTTTTATTTCTCAAGAGGCAAGAAAATGATCGTGTATTCATGTTTCTTGCTGGGCTCAATAAAGACCTTGATGAGGTAAGAGGTAGAGTTTTAGGAAAAATACTATTGACAACTCATTGTGAAAATTTTGCAGAAATCAGAAAGGAGGATGCACGACAAGGAATTATGATGGGCAAGACACCACGAAGCTTTGAATCTGAAGGTTCAACACTGACTACTAGGAACCTTTACGAGGGAAGAAGGTCAGATAAAATTCCATGGTGTGATCACTACAAGCGCGAATGGCATACACGTGAAACCAGTTGGAAGCTCAAAGGCAAACCTCTGAACTGGAATAAGAAAGGTGGTCGCGCATTTCAGGCTAGTAATTCTGATCAAGGGCAGCAATCCCCTACAACTCAACTTCCACTTACTACGGAACAACTAGACAGACTGTACAAACTTCTCGAGTCTCCAACCCCTTATTGCTCCGTAGCAACAAAAGGTAATTATGTATTTCTTAGTGTCATACTTGGATAGTAGATTCAAGGTCTCTGATCACATGACATGCGAATCTACTTTGTTCTCTTCATATAGTCCATGTGTAGGTAATCAAAAAATAAAAATTACAGGTGGCTCTTTTTCAGCCATTACAGGTAAATGGTCAGTTGTGTTATCTCCAATATTAACTCTTAAAAATATCCTTCATGTTCCAAACTTATCGTGTAATTTAATGTACGTCAGTAAATTAGCCCAAGATATAAATTGTCAAACTAATTTTTTCCGATCTCATTGTGTCTTTCAGGATTTGAACTCAGAGAAGATGGTTGACAGTGCTAAGGAGAGTGGAGGACTATACTACCTTGACATTAGATCTGCATCACAACTACCTTTAACAATAAGTTCCTGCTTTGAGTCTTTTTCTGTTTTGAATAATAAAGATGACAACATTATGGTATGGAATTTAAGATTAGGTCATCCTAGTTTTCATTACTTAAAACACTTGTTTCCTAAGTTATCTCACAATAAGAATTTTTCTTCGTTTAAATGTGAAGCATGTGAGGTTGCAAAGCATCATCGTTCCCAATTTTCAATAAAACATTATAAACCATCAAAATCATTTTCTATTATTTACAGTGATGTTTAGGGCCCTAACCGTACTAGTACACTCCCTCTCAAAAAATAGTTTATCACATTTATAGATGACCATACAAGAGTATGTTGGGTGTACTTGTTAAAGAGGAAATCAGATGTTTGCCAGGCTGTAAAGAATTTTTTTCAATGGTGCAGAACCAGTTTCAAACAAATATCCAAGTTTTTAGAAGTGATAATGGCAAAGGATATTTTAACACTATCCTGGATGATTTTTTTTCTAAAAAATGGGATTGTACATCAAAGTTCATGTCCTAATACTCCTCAACAAAATGGAGTGGCCGAAAGGAAAAATAGACATTTATTGAAGGTTATTAGAGCTCTACTTTTTTTGAATGAAGTACCAAATTATTTGTGGAGCGAAGCTGTTTTAACAGTTGCGTATTTAATTAATATAATGCCCTCCAAAATTCTAAAATTCCAAACTCTAATTAATGTCTTCAAAAAATGTTTTCCTAGTACTCATATTTTAACTGATTTGACTTCAAAAATATTTGGTTGCACAACTTTTGTTCATGAACATAAAAATGTTGGAAAACATGAGCCACGTGCTATAAAATGTGTATTTGTTGGATACTCCCCAACCCAAAAAGGATATAAATGTTTATCAGAATGGATGTTACATTTTTTGAAAATAAACCTTCCTTTGATGACACTCATCTTCAAGGGGGGGGGGGGGAGATAAAGGAAAACTCGTTTCAAATTAAGGACATGAGTTTTTTGAAAAATTTATCTTTGCCTGTACCACAAAATTCTGAGACTTTTAGATCTGCACCAACAGAAAATGGCCATGATTCTGTATTTGATCCTACTCCTATTATGATAAGGAGCCTTGTGAATTCGAGCCTACATTTTTTCTTGTAGAAAACAATGGGAATCCTGAAAACAATGATAATGATGATCTAATTGAAATGCCACAAAATAATGAGTCACTTTAAGAAAACATATTCGAATTAGGAAACAGGACTTGGAAAGGGAAGGTTTTTATGAAAAACACCATAAACGAAGTGACGAGGCCACATCTCAACACTGCTAGGAATCTGAACTAGAGAATGATCAACCTCCTAACAAAAGGAAAGGTAAGTCTATCTCTGTTTCTGAGAGTCGTATTTTGTATCATGATATAGATTATCCTGTTGCCATTAGAAAACCTGTTAGATCTTGCACTAAACACCCCATGTCTAATTTTATTTCATATTCAAATTTGTCTTCATTTATGTATGCCTTCACCTCAAAATTCTCTAGTGTAGAAATTCCAAAAAGTGTACAGGTTTCTCTAAAAATTCCAAAGTGGAGGGAAGTTGTACTTGAGGAGATGAAAGCTCTTGAAAAGAAAAAACTTGGAGTGTTACGTCGCTACCAGATGGCAAGAAGACAGTTGGATGCAAATGGGTGTTTATTGTGAAGTATAATTCAGATGGGTCAATTGAAAGGTACAAGGCTCGCTTGGTGGCTAAAGGCTTCACTCAGACCTATGATATAGACTACTCAGAGACATTTGCTCCTGTTACAAAATTGAACAATGTAAAGATTCTTTTATCTCTTGCTGATAACATATATTGGCCTCTACATCAGCTAGATGTTAAGAATGCCTTTCTTAATGGTGATTTAGAAGAAGAAGTATATATGGACATTCCTCCTAGTTTTGAAAACAAATTTGGATCAAATGTATGCAAACTAAATAAGTCTTTGTATGGATTATTGCAGTCTTCCAGAGCTTGGTTTGAAAAATTCACTCAATCCATAAAGAATCAAGGGTACATTCAAGGACAGGCTGACCACACCTAGTTCACAAAATTCTCCAACGATGGGAAAGTTGTTGTTCTGATTGTTTATGTTGATGATATTGTCCTTAATGAAGATGATACAGTGGAAATGACAAGGGTAAAAGAAAAATTGGCAGTAGACTTTGAAATAAAAAACTTGGGATTCATAAGATATTTTCTAGGCATGGAGGTTGCTCGGTCAAGGAATGGTATTGTGGTTTCACAATAAAAATACATTCTATAATTATTAAAAGAAATAGGAACGAGTGGATGTCGTCCTGCAGATACCCCTATAGATCTTAATGCTAAACTTTGGGGAGAAGGTAATATTCCTATTGATACTGAAAGATATCAGAGATTGGTTGGGAAATTGATTTATTTGTCACACACCCGACCTGATATTGCTTTCTCAGTCATTGTAGTGAGTCGGTTTATGCATTCTCCTTTTGAGGAACATCTTGAAGCAGTCTATAAGATACTGAGATATCTAAAGGGAAATCCTGAAAAAGGATTATTTTTTAAGAAGACTAGCGAAAGGAATGTGTATATCTTCACTGATGTTGATTGGACAGGTTTAGTCAATGATAGAAGATCAACATCTGGATATTGTACCTATGTTTGGGGTAATCTTGTGAAATGGAGGAGCAAGAAACAAGGCATTGTAGCAAGAAGTAGTGCAAAAGCCGAGTTTAGATCTATGTCTCAAGGTATTTGTGAAGGATTATGGATCATTAGAGTCCTAGAATAACTTAAGATGAAAGTTGAACTTCCATTGAAATTGTACTCTAACAGTAAAGTTGCTATTAGCATAGCTCATAATCCAGTTCAACATGACAAAACCAAGCATACTGAGATTGATCGGCACTTCATAAAGGAGAAGTTAGATGTTGGAATCATATGTCTATCTTTCGTGACTTCACGTTAGCAAACTGTAGATATCTTGACCAAAAGTTTGGCAAGACCTACCTTTAAGTAGTTGATAGACAAGTTGGGCATGATAGATATTTATGCACCAACTTGAATCCACTTGTTTCCAATTACCATTTTCTGCCTAGGTAATTTAACAAGCCTACAAGTATAATTTTTCAATCACCCTTGACTCCACCTGTTTTCAAATGCCTCCCTAAAGGTTTTTCTTCTTTAATTTTGCAGTCCTTCAGGCACATTAAAAACATAATATCTAAGGCTATCATAACCATCCCTTTGAGATGCTACAATAACCCTCCTTACCTTATCATGAGTCAAATGATAATCAGAGATCTCTATAACCGTTCCCTCACTACTGCTAGCATCCATAGTAGGAAACTCCACCTCAAACTGAGTTTTCTCTGTTATAGTATCTCTCAGGTTTCTCCCTTGGTTTTCACTATTCTTCTTCTGAAGAAATTCTCTACCAACCAAGTAAGTTGCTTTAACCTCAGCTCTTCCCCAAAAACTCAATAACAACTTAGTGGTAACATGCATTTTTATCCCTTAATTTCTTCAAAATTCATTGTACTCCTTTGAAACTTTCTCACGACATTCATAACGCCTTAAACTCAAATCCCATAGCTATTTCTTATCATGAAAGCCTCCACTAGTTAACGATGGATGAATAATAACATTTGAACCTTCTAAAATATATAGACCATATATTTTAGATCCTTTAGCAATAATCATTTTATCACGTGAAATCTTCAACATTCCATGTTCAACTCTAGTACAATAGCCTAGATCATCAAACATACATATAGATAACAAATTTCACTTGAGTTCTGGAACATACCTCACATTGTGAATAAAAAGTTCACGATCATTAAACATTTTAAATCTGACCGTATGGACAACACTATTCACCGTACGAATGACACTATTCATCGACCAAATTTTTTTCCCGACTTTTCGTCTGATTTTCGCGGTAAATACAATCTCCAAAATATGTTTTATTTCTCTTCCTCAAAAAAGGTTTTAAGGCACATTTACAAAACAAACCATACTATCAGACATATATAGGACGAAGAGGTAGCATTAGATTGATAATTCCTAACATTGATTGTTTCTAACAAATTTCAGGAGCGTGATCCCTAGAAGTTTCTTAACCACGTGAGAAAGACTGTTGCATTGCCTCATCCGAATGGGGATTGATTTTAGTCGATTTTGTCTTTATATGAATTGAAGGATATTTGCATGACCAGTTACACTCTGATCAACCACGAGATGCTTAATGCATTCGTGGAAATATGGCACTTGAGACCTCGTTGTTTCATCTCCCACATGGTGACATGTTCATCACACTCGAAGATGTCTCGTGTTTGTTACATCTTCTGACCAGAGGGAGATTCCTCGATCGTGGAAGGATGACCAAAGACAAGGTAGTTAAGATGATGGTAGAGCATCTTGGGGCTGATCTAGAGAAGGTGATGAAGGAGGTGGATAAGACCAAAGATGCTCATGCTAGATTTGATTTCTTGAGGAAAATATATGTGGCTGAGATCCAGAAGGCAGAGCAAGCTCATGGTGATTATGAGTATGTGACGGTCCACGGGATGCATGCATTGAGAGCATACTTCCTTTTTGTGGTTGGTACTTTGATTTTTGTGGACAAGAATGTCACTTGTAGTGACGTTGTCAACCTACAATACTTCTTGGGTCTCGAGCGGATCCATGAGTACAACTAGGGGGAGGCTTGCCTGGTCTATCTGAATTCGAAGTTGAGAAAGGGTTTTATATGGAAGACGAAGCAGGTCACAGACAGCGTGACACCACTAGTGATAATAATTCTTGATCTTTGAATGTTTTTTGTCATTTTATTTCATATTTGCAAAACCATTACCGATAATTTGTGTGTTCCAAACTCTTTTATTTCAGTCTTGGATCCTCCAGTACTTCCCTCGCATCTCTGGCTGGGCGATTGTGTCTGAGTACACTAAGGATATGTCATGCGCTACTACTTTTATCTGCTTAGAGAGAACCAGGCGGTCGAGACTTTTAGAGTATATCTTGACCGTTTAGTTGTTGAGGACATGCACTTCAACAGCTACGTTGATCACCGTCAAACACAACCATTTGATGAGATAGTGCTACACTATGTATGGTTGGGCTGCGGTACGCGTCTCGCTGCTCCTCGTCTGCCCGAGCGTGTCATGAGGCTGCTCGACTACTATTCGAGTTGCGGTATAGCGGCAAGAAGAAAAAAAAACAGAAAGAATTTCCTCCTAGATTTATATCGTGTCCACAGGGATCGGTGCGAGGAAAAGAATGTCGTTCGAAGGAATCTACGTCTCTAAGCTTGGTCTGAACGGTTTAAGATAAAAATGCAAACAGAAAAACAAATGACAAGTAAATAAAGTACGTGAAATAATTCTTCATGAGTTGTATTTCATTTTATCCATCAAGTAATAAAAATTCTATAGATCAAATGGACCCAACCTAGATCCCTCGTTAAAATCCCCATGTATCGCTTACAATAGAGGTTATGTCTAACGCAAAGTTGAGAGATAAACTGTATCATCTCATAGGTGATGTCTAACGCAACTCAACAACACGGGGCATTAAGATCCGATACCCACGTGAATATTAGATCTACCCCTAGAGTCTAATAGATATTCATCCTAGGTCGAGTTCGAAAGTTATATGTCTATAGCGATCCAAATCCATTAAGATAGATAGTAAATCAAAGATGACATCGATTAAGAGTTGTAACAGAGATTTTATACAAAGATCTATAGATACACATACAATCAAAGTAAACATACATACAACAACCCCAACGAATATAAAATACATAGAAAAGAAGGAAGAAGAACAAACACCCCTCGGTACCAATTCTAACGCTTAACCTCGTTACCTCATCTTGAGTGTATTTTATGAAGATGAAATTGCCCAAAAAGAATCAAATGGTCCATATAAATTGTATTTTCACCAAGAAAATAAGAAAAACCATCTAATCAATTTTATATTTTTAATGCTTGCTGTTGCACCCCAAATTTGTCCTACCTTTACATAGTTTCTAGTGCTACTTTATTTTGAATGAATAAAATGGCACAATTGGCAAGAGACTATGTGTAAGGAGTTGTGAGTGTAAGAGGTTGAGAGTTTGAATCCCACCTTCTTCATTTTTTGTTTTGTTTCTTTTATTTTTATCCTAACCTTTCTATTTTCATAAAAAAAATAACAAAATAGTTTTTTTATTATTATTTAATTATTATTTTCGTATTTTATTTAAATTATTTTTAAAAAAAATATTATTTTTTCACTTTTATTCATATTATTCATAAAAACATCCAAAAATCATAAAATTAAAAATATTAGAAAAGATTTTATTCTTTTTATAATATTTTTAATGTTTAGTAAATAAATAGGGTTTTAAGTTTGTTTTAATTTGTTTAACTTTTAGTTAGTTTTGACTAATTCTTTAATTTGGGCTTTAAAGTGGGCATTAGGTTAGAGTTAACCCTAATTTGTTACCTATATAAACATGAATTGCATTTGAGAAAAGGGGGAGAAGGAGACAAAAGAAAAAACGGCGGTCGTTCTCGCAACTTATCAGAAGAAAGGAGGAACCCACGAACCCAGAAGGAGAAGAAAGGGACGGTTCTTCGAAGAAGAAGACGGAGCTTCCTTCATCAATCATCATCATCACGACTCAGAGAAGCTCAAGCTCTCATCATTGTCCTCCTTCCGGAACTGCTTCAAATCCCATCTCAAGAATCCGTCGCCGTTACCGTAAGTTTTTCCTAACTTTTTAGATTTAGTTAATATTAAAATAAATTTCCTTAATTAAAACTCCTCTTGAACCAAATTTCTTTTTTTAGAGGTTAGTGCATTATTTTTAATTAAACCATTTTTGAAAAAAGAAATACAACAAAAGAAACATAAAGCTAACATTAAGACCTTTTATTCAACATTAAAGCTTTTTTTTGAACAAGATTTAAAACTCTTTTATTAAAGTTAAAACCTCATTTAAAGTTTTTTTTTTCCAAAATTAAAATTTTTTCTTAAAACTAAAACTTTTTTTTCCAAATTTAAACCACCTTTTTAAAATTTAAATCTAAGTTTGTAAATTAAAACCATTATTTAGTTAAAGTTACTACAAACCTTTTTAAAAATCTATATATATCTATAAAAAAACTTATAATTAAAAACCATTTTTTATAACTTATAATTAGTTTATTTTTTAATAACTTGAAATTATATTTTTTCTGATGACTAATAATTAAAAACATTTTAATAGCTTATAGTTAGTATTTCCTTTTTTTTATAATTTATAGTTAGTAACAGTTTTTTATGATTTATAGTTAATTAGTTTTTAATAAATTGTAATTAAAAAAAATATTTAGATTTCTAATTTATGACGTTCCTAACATTTTTTTCTCAATTGTATAGTTTATTGATCATTTATTTTTTGCACTCCAATTTATAGTTGTAATTTACGCGAGGCAATCGTCGCTCTTATTTCATTATTATTCTTGTATTTTCCATGGATGTAATTTACGCGAGGCCATGGTCACGGTTTATTTTTTATTTCACATTTTTTGGGGATTAGCAATTTACGCGAGTGATCGTCGCGACGCTTTTTCCGCTTTCTTTACTTTCCACACTTTAATTTCTGCCATATAATAATACGCCATGTTTTGCATGATTTACCATTATGTTCATCTCCGAAGGAATTAGGTCTAGCCGTTTGACCGCCGAGTCAATAACCCTAACCTCTGACCATTTTCAAACCATAATAGTCAAGGTATCCCGCCGTGGACAAAAATGCCCTTTACCCTAGCTTTAGGTCAAAGGGGTCGCCGTACTCTGTTTTAGGGTGTCCCGCCGTGGAACATTTAGTCAACCCTAATTTCATTTAACAAATTCAACGTAGAAATAGGAGTTTCAAGACTCCACGTAAGCGTGTCCTTAAGATACGTTTACTCCCATTGAAACCTTGACCATAGTCAAGAAGTTTCTAACCTCCCTTTCGAGGGGAACTACAATTACTCTGATTCCATTCCCGTCAGGATATGTAGGCACAAGATGCGATGTCTTGCTGAGTAAACTTAGGACTAACCCTTAGGTCTTTAGATCAATCTATCCCTTAGCAATATATTTCAAACAGATAATAAAATAAAAAAGCATACAATAAACTAAAGGTTCCTGTAGAGTACTACAGAAGTTTAGGGTGCTAGTACCTTCCCTAAGCTTAACCAACCCCTTACCTAGATCTCTCCCCGCATTGTCTTTACGATGCAAAATTAGGTTTTCCTCTTTTGACCTTTTCCTTCGGATAAATCAAATAGCGGTTGTGAACTAAAGATGCGATTCAAATTAATTAATAATTTGATATCATATTCTAACCGCAACAGAAAATGGCGACTTCATTGGGGATTTATCCATAATTTTTAAGGGTTTCCCCTATTTTGTTTATTGTATGATATTTCTATTTTATTTCATTATCTGTATATATTGTACCTTGCTTGGGGTATCTTTGTTGTGAGATAAGTCTTACACCCGGACTTGAGTGACCTATTATAGGAAGGTGATATATTTGACGAGGCTTATAGGGAGTGATTCCAGACCAAGTTGACTTGAGAATCACCGCTCAGTTGAGACCCTTTCGAAAATGGTTCGGTTGAACGATTCGTAAAAGCTTTTACTATTGTCGATTGGAGTCCGTGATACTGGGGACCGTAGTACCTTAAGACCACTTTGGCCTTATCTAGGACGTAGTGCAAGGACTACGAGGGAATATTCCCAAAATAGTTGCTACGCGATACTACACTCAAAAAAGGCTCTCTCGAGGATATTATTAACCACCGAGTCAATTGGGAAACTGATAATATCCGAAAGATGGACTGATGACTTTGGGCACCTCTTTAAAACCTTGTTCTGCAGGTACAACTACCCCATAGTACATACCTTTTGGGAAGGGTAGACCTTAACTCCATTCATTGTTCCTCTAACCTAGGACTTTGTTGTTGGTGTGTATTTGTGCATGGCATTCATAAAACATCATTCCTAGTTTCAAGGAATTCAACAGTCCTTTGCAAATTCAAAAGTCCTACATTTCAAAGTTTAAAACCGTTTCCAACTTTCCTAAAAAAGGAATGTTTGCAATCGACCGTTGAAGTTCTTGAAACTATCGCATTACATTAGCATCATGTCTTGCATGGCATCTTTCCCCGGGTTTCTCATGTCCAATTGTCTTTATCTTCCAGTGTTCCGTTGAGTCGTTAAGTTGATTCCTCAACACAGATATCATACTAGAGCTAACTATAGACGCCAAATGTCAGAACAAGAGGAACATAATGCGGAGGTCCGAATGGAGATTGATGAGTTGAAAGCAGGCATGACCAGGCTTACCGAGATGCTTCAAGTGTTGATTGCCAGAGGAGAGCCACCTCAGAGGACTGTCATTCAGGAAGTTTCAAGTGTTGATCCACCTCTTGTTTCATTGTCGCCCTCTAATTGGCCTGAGTTTGGTTTACCTCATAACTAATCTCCACCAGTTGCATCTGCTGCTATGATTGGTCAGGCTGTCAGACCGGTTTTTCAAGCTCCTGTCCTTACCGAGGCCCAACCTGTGGTCCACACGGTTAATCAGACTATCCAAGCTCCCGTTGAGAATCCTCCCTATGAGTACAATGTTGTCGGTGTTCAAGAAGATTTTGTTGAGCCTGAGATCACCCGTGAACAGTTTCAGATCATAAACAAGAGACTCCAAGCTGTCGAGGGTACTGATTTCTTTAACGTTGATGCCGATAATATGTGCCTAGTTTCTGGTCTTGTTTTGCCTGCCAAGTTCAAGACTCCTGAGTTCGTGAAGTATCAAGGTCATTCATGTCCAAGAGCCCATCTAGTCATGTACTTCCGAAAGATGGCAGCTTACACCAACAATCAGAAGTTGCTCATCCATTGCTTTCAGGATAGTTTGAGTGGTGCTTCTCTTAAATGGTATATGAACTTAGAGCATAGTAGTGTCCACTGCTTCCAAGATTTCGTCAATGCTTTTATGAAGCAATACAAATACAATTTGGATATGGCTCCCGATCATCGTCAGCTTCAAAGTATGTCTCAGAAGGGAAAAGAGTCGTTCAAGGAGTATGCTCAGTGTTGGAGGGAGTTAGCTTCCCAAGTCGAACCCCCTATAGCCGAGAAGGAACTGACAGGAATGTTCATGGATACTTTGTCTCCTTTCTATTGGGAAAAGATAATTGGGAGTGTCTCTTCAAGCTTTACAGATCTGGTGACTATTGGCCAAAGGTTAGAAGAAGGTTTGAAAAATGGGAAGGTATCCAAAGCTGTCGAATCTTCTAATGGTGCAAAGAAATCCTATGGGAATTTCCATAAGAGGAAGGACGAGCAGACCAATGCTATCATGAATGAATCAAGAAAGCCTCGCCAGGGATCTCAAGCTGTTGTTGCTCCACAGCCAGCTCAGACCGCTCAACATCCAGTTATTAGACAAGACCAGTCTCGAAATAGGAACCAATTTGATCCTATTCCCATGACTTACATAGAACTTTATCCTTACTTGGTTCAACGAGGGCTGATCACTACAAGGGCTTTACCACCTCCCCCTAATCCTCCTCCAGCTGGATTTAGGGTTGATTTCCAGTGCGCTTTTCATGAGGGTGCCTTAGGCCACGACTTGGAGCATTGTTCTGCACTGAAGGCTAGGGTGTGCGAATTGATCAGAGAAGGAATACTTGATTTTGTGGATAATCCTCCAAATGTACAGAAGAATCCTTTGCCAGTGCATCAAAAGTGAAGCTTCCCAGCGGATTGTTTGTGTTTCAGACAGGACGGCTCATGGATTTAGTCATTAGACCTTTGTTTCTCGTTGCTTGTACTTTCCTTATTGTTATATTAACTGTTTGCTTTCGAATTATGTTTGTACTTTTATATTAATCAACTGAGCATTGAAACTTTTGATTTAATTCATTTTATCTATTATTTTCATCTTTATGCTTTATCTTTCAAATATTTACTTTTGTCCGAATTTTTGGTATGCAAAGATTGGAGGAAGGATGACGAAAACATTATACCCATAACTGTTGTCAGTATGCTTTCAATCAAACTTTGTTGATGATGTAAGGCATTGTTTCAACTCCCAAACACTGGAGAAATAAGGAAGATATCCCCTTGTCACCCCCTTCGAGCCTAGAAGTTGGAGTTTCTTTCTTTACAAAAAAACCCGCAATTTTAACCTTGGGGCATGGGTAGTTCTCAGTTAATTTGGTTGTGTGTTTATACAATACACCTTTCATATAAAAGTCGCACTCATAATTTTCCTTTGTACACAACAAGTGTCGAAGATGCCTTTCTAAAGCCAAAACGCCAATGATGTTTCACCGTAATCATTTAAGATAGGCAGTCACTTTCTTTCAAAAAAACAAAATAAAATATAAAAAGCCCGCTAAGTCAAAACCTATGAAGGAGACTTAGGCAAAACTGGGGCATCCTGCTGACTGTAATCTTCACAAAAAAAAACACAGTTCAGGCAAAAGTTAGGGATAATAAAAAGAGGAGATCTTTAAATCCTTACCCTGAAAATCCTCAATGTCAAAAGAACCATATGTTGTAAAGAAGCAGTGGCTGCCTTTTCGTAGGTCCCTTGACTTTTGAACCATCCTTACTACCATAAGTGAAATTCCTAACCTATAAGAACCTGAATGCATAATATGAGTTAACTAAGCGTAGGACTGAAGATTATCACGTAGATTGGGTGGGAACAAACAAATTTTGAGCCTTTATCCTTTGTTTCATAAACCGTGAACCAGACTACGTTACAACCCTCAAAAGACCTAATTGAAACAAGGATATTTTGAAAGCATGCTACAACAAGGTTGCGTAAGCTGACTCCTAAAGATCTTTGTGAATCATTTATTGTGGTTGCATACCTGTATTAAACTTTGAGCGTCCTGGACCGCCGTGTTCTAACCGATGACTCATTTATTTTTCATCTTTCAAAAATAATTTTGATTTCAAAAGTTGCATGAACTTTGCATTACCATGTTTGTATGAATATTTTTGTTTGCAAACTGGCTTTCCTCTAAGGAATTTTCAAATAATCGAGAAACTTGGTCAAGTGATCCTATCAGGGGCAAAGTCTTCTCAGATCTGGTTTATCAATGAGATTTTCAAGACTCAGACTAGGGCAACCTTCCGAGGGTACAGTAAAACAGTCATTTTCAGAATCAGACAAGCTGAAGCAATTATCAGTTCATCTGTAATGGACAATTTAGTCTGGGGCAGTTTATTTGAAAGATCTCCAAGCAACTTTCCATCCTTCCTACGAGGACCATCAACCTGATTACAATTTAGCAAGTGGCAGTGATCTCCAGGTTGAGGAATCAGTTTACCAGTCTTGTCAACTTACCAGAAGAGTCGAGCCTTGTCGTCGACATCTGCATTTGCATTTGATCATATCTCATAACATAATTCATATACATATACATATAATACTTATGCATAGCATGAGTGTTTTATCCTCATTTTCATTTCTCCTGAGGTCGTGTTTTATCCAGGTCTTACCTTGTGGTCGAAGTCCAACTTGGCACCTACCAAACAACTTTGTGTCGTGTCCATCTGATGTTCTTCCAGATATGACGTTTTTCTTATCCGATGGTTTTCCGGATATGCCCATTCCTTTTACGTCCAATACTATTCTCATATATTGTGTTTATACCTTTCATTCAAAGCCATTATTGGATGTCTGGTACCCTGATTTTAATGTCTCTTTCTGATGGTTTTCCAGACTGAGTCTTGTTGTTCTGATGTTCTTCCAGAACTTCGTTGTTACGTATCTGATGGTTTCCCAGATATTTTCCTTCGATTCTGATGGTTTTCCAGGATCTATCCGATGGTTTTCCGGATCTGTTTCTTTTTCTGACGATTTTCCAGATTGAGTATCTTTTATCTGATGGTTTTCCAGATATTTTTCCTTCGATTCTGATGGTTTTCCAGATATTTTTCCTTCAATTTTGATGGTTTTCCAGGATCTATCCGATGGTTTTCCGGATCTGTTTCTCTTTCTGACGGTTTTCCAGATTGAGTATCTCTTATCTGATGGTTTTCCAGATATTCTTTTACGATTCTGACGGTTTTCCAGAATCTTTCCGATGGTTTTCCGGATAAATTCCTCCTTTTGATGGGTTTCCAGATCGAGTCTTTGTTCTGATGTTCTTCCAGAACTCTATCTGACGATTTTCCAGATACCCCTGTGATTCTGACGGTTTTCCAGAATCTTTCCGATGGTTTTTCGGATCTGCTCTCTTTCTGAGGTTTTTCCCGACTGAGTTTTTGTTCTGATGTTCTTCCAGAACCCCTTTGTTGCTTATCTGATGTTCTTCCAGATAGGTCTTCAAAATTTGCCCCGTACATTTATTGCTTTCCTAAATGTTTCGGATTTACCTTCAGAAACTTGTCTTCATCTCATGCTCCTATAGATGTCGTCCTTTTGTTTCTGGATATAGCCCAGGGTTTATTCGATGTTTTTCCGAGTATCTCTGGTATGTTTTAGAGTTCATTTGATGTTCTTCCGGATGTCCCTAAAATTTGTTTCTTTGACCCCGAGATTATTCGATGGTTTTTCCGAGTATCTCGGGTGTTTGTTTCTCTTTGTATAATTTCCGATGATTCCTGAAGATCCCGCTCGATCTCTTCGTTTAAAGGAATGACCCGGAAATTCCATCACTTGTCGTTTACCTAATCCTACCGCCGTGTGGATCCTGTGTTACCGTTCGTTCTAAAGTGACAGTTGTCGCGCTATTCCACCAGTGCGTCGTATTCCCCAGTGTAGTTACTCGTCGCGTCTGTCCCCTATGATGTCGTGTCGTCTGCATCCTTGCATTCATCATTCTATCATACGCATCATATTAGATTCATGGCATGGTCAACATTATAGTTCGTGTTATTTTGTCCATATCATTGCATATCACTGCATCTAGGGGCCAAATTTTCGATTATTTGTATTTAAATCTCTTTCACCGCAATTTCTCGAGTCTCCGCTGCTCAAATCATCCGGTGAAGCTATTTAAATAGGGGCATCTGTTGCACCCCAAATTTGTCCTACCTTTACATAGTTTCTAGTGCCACTTTATTTCGAATGAATAAAATGACACAATTGGCAAGAAACCGTGTGTAAGGAGTTGTGAGTGTGAGAGGTTCAGAGTTCGAATCCCACCTTCTTCATTTTTTTGTTTTGTTTCTTTTATTTTTATCCTAACCTTTCTATTTTTATATAAAAAATAACAAAATAGTTTTTTTATTATTTAATTATTATTTTCGTATTTTATTTAAATTATTTTTTAAAAAATATTATTTTTTCACTTTTTTTCATATTATTCATAAAAACATCTAAAAATCATAAAATTAAAAATAATAGAAAATATTTTATTCTTTTTATAATATTTTTAATGTTTAGTAAATACATAGGGTTTTAAGTTTGTTTTAATTTGTTTAACTTTTAGTTAGTTTTGACTAATTCTTTAAGTTGGACTTTAAAGTGGACATTAGGTTAGAGTTAACCCTAATTTGTTACCTATATAAACATGAGTTGCATTTGAGAAAAGGGGGAGAAGGAGACAAAAGAAAAAATTGCGGCCGTTCTCACAACTTATCAGAAGAAAGGAGGAACCCACGAACCCAGAAGGAGAAGAAAGGGACGGTTCTTCAAAGAAGAAGTAGTTTTGACTAATTCTTTAAGTTGGGCTTTAAAGTGGGCATTAGGTTAGAGTTAACCCTAATTTGTTACCTATATAAATATGAGTTGCATTTGAGGAAAGGGGGAGAAGGAGACAAAAGAAAAAATTGCGGCCATTCTCACAACTTATCAGAAGAAAGGAGGAACCCACGAACCCAGAAGGAGAAGAAAGGACGGTTCTTCGAAGAAGAAGACGGAGCTTCCTTCGTTAATCATCATCATCACGACTCAGAGAAGCTCAAACTCTCATCATTGTCCTCCTTCCGGAACTGCTTCAAATCCCATCTCAAGAATCCGTCGCCGTTACCGTAAGTTTTTTCTAACTTTTTAGATTTAGTTAATATTAAAATGAATTTCCTTAATTAAAACTCCTCTTGAACCAAATTTCTTTTTTTAGAGGTTAGTGCATTATTTTTAATTAAACCATTTTTAAAAAAAGAAATACAACAAAAGAAACATAAAGCTAACATTAAGACCTTTTATTCAACATTAAAGCTTTTTTTTTTGAACAAGATTTAAAACTCTTTTATTAAAGTTAAAACCTCTTTTAAAGTTTTTTTTTTCAAAATTAAAATCTTTTCTTAAAACTAAAACTTTTTTTTTTCAAATTTAAACCACCTTTTTAAAATTTAAATCTAAGTTTGTAAATTAAAACCATTATTTAATTAAAGTTACTACAAACTTTTTTAAAAATCTATATATATATATATATATATATATATATATATATATATATATATATATATATATATATATATATATATATATATATATATATATATATATATATATATATATATATATATATATATATATATATATATATATATATATATATATATATATATATATATATATATATATATATATATATATATATATATATATATATATATATATATATATATATATATATATATATATATATATATATATATATATATATATATATATATATATATATATATATAAACTTATAATTAAAAATCATTTTTTATAACTTATAATTAGTTTATTTTTTAATAACTTGAAATTATATTTTTTCTTATGACTAATAATTAAAAACATTTTAATAGCTTATAGTTAGTATTTTCTTTTTTTATAATTTATAGTTAGTAACAATTTTTTTATGATTTATAGTTAATTTAGTTTTTAATAAATTGTAATTAAAAAAAACATTTAGATTTCTAATTTATGACGTTCCTAACATTTTTTTTTCTTAGTTGTATAGTTTATTGATCATTTATTTTTTGCACTCCAATTTATAGTTGTAATTTACGCGAGGCAATTGTCGCTCTTATTTCATTATTATTCTTGTATTTTCCATGGATGTAATTTACGCGAGGCCATGATCGCGGTTTATTTTTTATTTCGCTTTTTTTGGGGATTTGTAATTTACGCGAGTGATCGTCGCGACGCTTTTTCTGCTTTCTTTACTTTCCGCACTTTAATTTCTGCCATATAATAATCCGCCATGTTTTGCATGATTTACCGTTATGTTCATCTCCGAAGGAATTAGGTCTAGCCGTTTGACCGCCGAGTCAATAACCCTAACCTCTGACCATTTCCAAACCCTAATAGTCTAGGTGTCCCGCCGTGGACGAAAATGCCCTTTACCCTAACTTTAGGTCAAAGTGGCGCCGTACTCTGTTTTAGGGTGTCCCGCCGTGGAACATTTAATCAACCCTAATTTCATTTAACAAATTCAACGTAGAAATAGGAGTTTCAAGACTCCACGTAAGCGTGTCCTTAAGATACGTTTACTCCCATTGAAGCCTTGACCATAGTCAAGAAGTTTTTAACCTCCCTTTCGAGGGGAACTACAATTACTCTGATTTCATTCCCGTCAGAATATGTAGGCACAAGATGCGATGTCTTGCCGAGTAAACTTAGGACTAACCCTTAGGTCTTTAGGTCACTTTATCCCTTAGCAATATATTTCAAACAGATAATAAAATAAAAAAGCATACAATAAACAAAAGGTTCCTGTAGAGTACTACAGAAGTTTAGGGTGCTAGTATCTTCCCTAAGCTTAACCAACCCCTTACCTAGATCTCTTCCCGCATTGTCTTTACGATGCAAAATTAGATTGACCTTTTTCTTGGATAAATCAAAGAGCGGTTGTGAATTAAAGATGCGATTCAAATTAATTAATAATTTAATATCATATTCTAACCGCAACACTTGCAAAGCAAGCTCAAATAATTTATTGGATTGAAATTTCATTATAAAAAGATACACACAAAGAGCAGCTTGTGATTAGACACATTTCATATTGTAAATATATAAGCAAGTATCTAGTTAACATAACTTCATGCTTTGGAGTTGAAATATGCATAATAGAAAAGACAAACGTGGTTATAATTAAATTGCATATCTCTTCATGTTTCAACTTTGGTGGTTGATTGTAGTTGCATGATATCTTGTATAAGCAAAGTAATATTAATATAAGAAGATCCGCCATTTTCAACAGCTTTCTTAGCTTTCTCACTTAATTGACTAGCCCTTTCTCTTCTCTCTTTACTCTCTTGATCTCCCTCATCCATCACATTGCATATTGCCTCCTTAATAACTTCCTTCTTCACAACAACACCTACCTTCTCTTCCTCACCAAACTGCATTAGAACCTTAACACCAAGACTCACTCCCATCTTTAAAACATGAGTCACAAGCTTCTCATTCAAAAACTGGTCAGCAAATAATGGCCAAGTTACCATTGGCACACCAACACTTATCCCTTCAAGTGTTGAATTCCAACCACAATGTGTTAAAAATCCACCAATTGAAGGATGAGATAATATCACCATTTGTGGGGCCCACCCTTTAATTATGAGGCCTCTCCCTTGGTTCCTTTCCTCATAATCTTCATCACTAATCCATTTTTCCAATGCTTCAGTTTTTTCAACACAATTCCTAATAACCCAAATAAATGGAATTTTTGTTTCTTCTAATCCCAAAGCCAATTCAATAAGTTATGAAGAAATTAAATTACATATACTTCCAAGGCAAACATAAACAACAGATTTTGATTTATGCAAATCTAGAAATTTAAAACAATTATGTTCACTTATTGAAGCTATGTTACCTCTTTCAGCCTTATCTAAACCATCTTTGTTACAAAGTGAAACCGGACCAACACACCAAACCTTATCATTTCTTTCCTTTTTGTAATCATTAACATATTCTTTCTCTAATTCCTCAAAACTGTTTACGATTACACCATATGATTTCATTTCAGCTTCACGCGTTTTCAGACCAGTTTCTATTAGATTTTCTTACATTATTGTTCCTGGTATCTGTTCTTTGTTAACTTGAATTTTGTGTGGTATGCCAGGAACAATGAAATACTCAGTATCGGAATTTATACTTTCAAGAATCTTTGAAGAATGTACCTTGAATGCCAAATGGAGGGAGAAGCAAGAGACGCCATGGAATGAAATCCTTGGAATTTGATGCTTTTCAGCTATTTGAGAAGTCCATGGTATGCAAAAATCAGAGATAATGCAATTTGGTTTTGGTGACAATTTGTCAAACAGTTCCTGTGCTGGTTTTTGGAGCAAGGAAACTGCATGAAAAAGACTATAAATGATGTCTTTTGAGATATCAACCTTGTCGAAATTCTCGCAACCATCTGGTAATCCAGCTTGTGTTGATGGAAAATCGAGTGTTACAAGATTGATTTGAAGGCCAGAAGAAACAGCACGAGAAAGAACAGAAGAAAAACGTAATCCATTTTTTGGTGTAGTGAAAATGGTAACAATGGCACCATGTTGTGCCAAGAGTTTAGCAATGTCTATCATTGGGATAATGTGGCCTTGTGCTATTAATGGAAATAATACGAAGTGAGGAACATTAATGTTTTCCTTCAAAACCATGGTTAAAAAAATAAGTGAGTATTGTATGTATTTTGAGGTTAGACTTGAACTGAAGTGTGTTTCAATTATACAGATATCACTTTGTTTTATAATGAGGAATGGTGCAGAGAATTAACTCTTCACGTCACTTCCCTCTCATTTTTGGTTCGAGTCCCCGACACTAAAGTTGTGGTAATAAAGAAGATGCTACGAGATCCACATGATTTTAGTCCCATCCATGCACTATTTCTCATATACTCCAAAAGGTGAATAAATGATGAACAAAGGAAATATTTTATTAAGAATGACGACTACAAAAACATGATTAAAGTTACAATGATTGTCACCCTATTTATAAGCTAAAACTAGGATTACTAGAATAAGATAAAATACTAAAATACCCTCTAACAAACTTAGGGGCTAAGAAAATAGTACAACTAAATAAATATGAATTACTATTAATATTCTAATACCATCCCTTAATTCATATTCCATCAAAACTTGTAACACCAATTCTATCCCTTAGTCTGAAAAATTGATCAGTCTTGATAGCTTTCGTCAGAACATCTGCCAACTGCTTCTGAGTGCTGCAGTGTACAACTTCTAACACTCCACTCTGAACTTGATGTCTCAGAAAATGATACTTGGTCTCAATATGTTTGCTTCTCCCATGCAACATTGGGTTTCTGGCAAGATTGATTGCAGACTTGTTGTCAATCATCAACTTCAGAGGTTTGTCTACTTTAATCTTCAGATCCTGCAACAGATTCAGAATCCACACAGCTTGGCATGCAGTAACAGCACTTGCAATGTATTCAGCTTCATAGGTTGACAACGCCACAACAGGTTGCTTCTTGGAACACCAAGAAATGGAACCTCCCAGAAATTTGAACAAGTACCCAGATGTACTTCTTCTGTCAACTTTGTCTCCACACCAATCAGAGTCTGAATAACTCAGAATTTCTGACTCATTATTTCCTCCAGAGGGAAATAACACTCCATACTTCAGAGTTCCTTTGATATACCTTAGAATCCTGACAGCAGCTTGGTAATGGGACCACTTAGGTTTACTCATGAACCTACTAACCATCCCAACTGAGTAGCAAATATCAGGTCTGGTATTGCACAGATACCTCAGAGAACCAACCAACTGTTTGAAGGTTGTAGCGTCCACATCCTTTCCTTCAGAGTCTGAATCCAATTTTTGATTTGTATCAGAAGGTGTGACAGCCATCTTACAATTCTTTAGATCAAATCTCTTCAGAAGTTCTAATTCATACTTGAGCTGATGCAAAATGATACCTTTCTCAGAATATCTGAACTCCATCCCTAGAAAGTATGTCATTTTACCTAGATCAGTCATTTCAAATTCATTCATTAGAACCTTCTTGAACTTGGCTACCTCCTGTTCAGAACTTCCAGTCAGCAGTATATCATCAACATATAAACATACCAGAGTCATATTTCCTTCAGAAGTATGCTGAACATATACACCGTACTCCATCTCACATTTCTGAAAGCCTTGCTTCTTGAAAAATGAATCAATCTTCTGATTCCAAGCTCTGGGCGCTTGTTTCAATCCATATAGAGCTTTGTATAATCTGTACACCATCCCTTCCTGATTCTTTTTCACAAATCCAGGAGGTTACGACACGTAAACTTCTTCTTCTAATGGACCGTTCAGAAATGCAGATTTTACATCTAAATGCATCAGAGGCCAATTCCTGTTAGCAGCTATTGCAATCACCATTCTGATTGTTTCATGTCTTGCTACAGGTGCAAACACTTCAGAGTAATCCAGCCCAGGTTTTTGTAGAAATCCTCTGGCTACCAACCTTGCTTTATGTTTGCCAATTGAGCCATCTGGCTTTAACTTCTGCTTGAAAACCCATCTGACGCTGATGGCTTTCTTGTCTTTTGGAAGTTCTGTCAGCTTCCAAGTCTTGTTTCTCTCTATAGCATCAAGTTCTTCTTTCATGGCCTTCAGCCAGAGCTTCTGCTTAAGAGCCTCCTCTGTACTTATAGGTTCAGAGTCTACTAACATGACACACTGAATAACTTCTCCTTCAGAGTCTACTTCAGTGTCTTGCAGCATGTCAAATTCTGCAAATCTTCTGGGAACGCTTCTGATTCTTTGTGGTCTCTAAACTTGTTCAGAGTCTTGAGCTTCAGAGTTTCCAGCTTCAGATGGTTGACTTCCTCTAGAGTTTTGACCATCTTCAAGATTTGGCATATTTTCAGAGTCTTGGCCATCTTCAGAGTCTGAATTTCCACCAGAATCTGGATTACCATCAGAGTCACCTTCATCTTCTGAGTCTTCTCCAGAGTCAGAATCACTATCAAAGTCAGAATCAACGTCAGAGTTTACTTCAACTTCAGAAATTCTTAACTCTGACCTTTCTTCAGAAGTTCTAACATCAGAATCAGATTGAGACTTATCCCAATTCCAAACTTATGATTCCTTCACAATCACATCTCTGCTGAATTCAATTTTATTGGTTTCTGGACAATAGAGCTTGTATGCACCTGTACTGTGGTACCCTATCAGAATCATCACTTTGCTTCTATCATCCAGCTTCTGTCTTCTGGCTTCTGGAACATGTTTATAGCAAACAAAACCAAACACCTTCAGATGACTAACACTTTTCTTGTCTCCAGTCCACTTCTGCATAGGAACTATTTCCTTCAACTTCTTCGTAGGACATCTGTTGAGTACATACGTTGCAGTGGCAACAGCTTCTCCCTAGAGCTTCTGAGGAAACTTCTTCTCCTTTAGCATGCTTCTCACCATATCAAGCAAAGTGCGGTTTCTTCTTTTAGCAAGACCATTGTATTGAGGGGTATAAGGAGCAGTAACCTCATGCTCAATTCCATTCTCCTCACAGAACTTCTGGAACTCTTTGGAGTTATACTCACCTCCACCGTCAGTTCTAAGAATCTTCAACTTCTGACCACTCTGATTCTCAGCCTTCATTCTGAATTTCTTGAATTCATCAAACACCTCGTGTTTGAACTTAATAAGGGATACCCATGTCATTCTTGTGAATTCATCAACAAATAACACAAAGTATTTATTCCCTCCAATTGATGCTACTGGAAATGGACCACACACATCAGAATGTACAACTCCCAAGGCATGTTTTGCTCTTGGAGCAACTTCTGACGCAAATGGCAAACGTGGTTGTTTTCCTTCCATGCAAACTTTGCATGACTTCTCAGGCTTCTTAATTGCAGGAATTCCATGTACCAGCTTCTTTGAATTCAGATGTTTTAGGCTTCTGAAATTCAAATGACCAAATCTTCTGTGCCACAGCTCACTCTCCTTCTCAGCACATGTTGCACTAAGATATTCTGAGTCTGCAGTTCTGATATTCACCTTGAATGTTCTATTCCTTCCCTGTTCTGACTCCATAATCAACTTCTGATTGTAGTCATACAACTTCAGAAGATTGTCCTTCATGGTAACTGAAAAACCTTTCTCAATTAATTGTCCCACACTCATCAGATTGCTTCTGATGCCAGGTACATACCACACGTTCTGAATCAATGCTGTTTTCCTATTGTTCAGAGTCACTCTGACATTTCCCATACCTTCTGCATTAAGATATTTGTCATCAGCACATCTGATCTTTGTCCTCTTTTCAGAGTCAAAGTCAACCAGCCACTTTTTGTTTCCAGTAAGATGATTTGAACAGCCAGTGTCCATATACCACCAGTCTGTCAGATCCATATCATCAGATTCAGAGGCCATCAATAGCACATATTCTTCATCAGAACTTCTGGCTATATTTTCTTCTTCTGATTTCTTCTCCTTGTTTGACCAACAATCTCTAGCAAAGTGACCAAACTTCTTACAACAGTAACATTGGATCTTCTTCTTGTCATACTTCTCTTTTCCCTTCTGAGCATTCTTTTGCCTATCAGAGATTGAGCTTTCTGACTTCAGACCACCATCAGATCTTCTCTTGGCTTCTGACTGCTTCTGATACCTCCTATCAGAAGTTGCTTTCAGAGCCTGCTGCTCTACTTCCCTTTCAGAAGTTCTCTCAGTCAAACGCAACTCTTGCGCTTCTAAACTGATCTGCAGCTCTTCAATTCTCATGGTACTCAGATCTTTGGAATGTTCTATTGCTACCACAATGTAATCAAATTGAGAGGTAAGGGATCTCAATACCTTCTCCATGATCGTTTCTTCAGAAAGAGTTTCTCCACACGCCTTCATCTCATTAGTGATCAGAATCACTCTGGAGATGTATTCAGAAACTTTCTCATTATTCTTCATGTTGAGATTCTCATATTGCTTTCTCAAGGACTGAAGCTTCACCTTCTTCACTGATGCGTCACCATCATAACATCTAACCAGTGTGTCCCACGCAGCCTTTGTTGTCGTTGAATCTGCAATCTTCTCAAACACATTTACATCAACACATTAATGAATAAATAATAATGCTTTCTGATCCTTCTTCCTTACTTCCTTCTGCGTGTTTTTCTGTTCATCCGTTGCATCTGTTGCTACCAGAACATAACCATCAGTGACAAGATCTAAAACATCTTGAGCACCAAACAGTACACGCATTTGGATCATCCAACGATTCCAGTTTTTACCGTTAAATACTGGAAGCTTGGTGTTCATGTTGTCGTTTCCGTTCATCTTCACCTTGCACAATACACTCATATTTCTCACACAGTGTTTCCCAACCCACATAATAAAATTCTGATCAAATTTTGTTCAAGATTCAACATGAATCTAAGAATCAAAATCAAACACACAAGACCTCACGTTCACTCGTGTTTCCCGTGTTTCCCAATGAATCCGAACCGGAGCTCTAGATACCAATTGTTGGTGCAAAAGTGAATAAATGATGAACAAAGAAAATATTCTATTAAGAATGACGGCTACAAAAACATGATTAAAGTTACAATGATTGTCACCCTATTTATAAGCTAAAACTAGGGTTACTAGAATAAGATAAAATACTAAAATATCCTCTAACAAACTTAGGGGCTAAGAAAATAGTACAACTAAATAAATATGAATTACTATTAATATTCTAATAATTATTACATATGCTATTGCATCGCAATTATTGAAGGGGAGTTTCCCTGCAATTATATGCAGTGATCACATATCTTATATGAAAATTTTAAATTATTCTTCGTATAATTTTAATTTCAAAACCCGGAGACATTCATTGTACCACAAATCACTTCATCATAGAGCCACACTTATTTTGGTAGTTTAGATTACAATATCCTGTTACCTTACATGCATCTTCATGTTTTTCATGGTCATAACACCTTTTTCTTGAAAAACCCTACAAAAATCTCTTACTTCAAAACATCATTCTTCTATATTTTTGGCATCAAAATGATTTTAAAAAACTGGAATTTTAGGTGATGTGCATGTATTACATAAATCATTCATTTATATCACCTAGTTTATGTTGTTGAAATATGTACGTTGCGTCTGAATTTTATATTTTAAATTATATCACACTGAAGTCTGAAAATTGAAATACAAACTGTTTTGATATTGAATTTGAATTATTTTCTATTACGATTGGATGTAAATATGATACACCCTTATGTTGTCTCTGATGTTATCTTTAAGGCTATTCTATCTATGGATGTTACTGAGACTCTCAGATTAGGATTCGACATTGTAATTGGGAGGTCGGATTCTAGTTATGATAAAAGACATGCATTTGTGATGATGAGATGTAAAAGAACAGGCAAATATAAAGCACAAATTCAAAAGTTGAAACACAGTGACACTAGAGTGTCATACCCCAAATTTGTCCTACCTATTTCAAAATCTTCATTAGCCCGACTTTATTTTTCAGTTCGCATCGCTTGTACAGCGTAGCATATTTTTTAGTAAAAATAAATTTTCTCACCTCTTTTTAACGAATAAATTTGTGACATGTGGCATTTTTTTTTTGTTATTATTTTTGCCTTATAATTTATTTTTATTTATTTTTTAATATGTAAGTATAATATAATTTTAATAGTAATTAATTAATTAGTTTAGATTAAAAAAATAATTAGAACTTAATTAGAATATATAATTAGCTTTTTAATTAAAATCTAGAGTTAGTTATTTAGGATTAAGATTATAATTAAAAATTAAGAATATTAGCAATAGAATTCTTATTAATAGAAAACAGAATTAACTAAAAGTTAAAAGAAAAAGAAGAGAGAGGCGGGATAAAAATTAAATTAGGGTTACAGTTTGAAAATATAAAGGGACTGGTTACTGTTCATAAGAAAGGGGACCGGGGCCGTCAAACCCTAAGAGAATTTCTTCCTCTTCTCTCAGCCGACCCACATCATCATCCCCGTTCTCTCACCGTCCATCTTCTCCTCCCTCTTATAACCCTTCTTCATCATTCTTCCACCCTGTTCTTATTTTCACCGCCTTGTTTTCCACCCCTAACCCCAACTTTCTTCTGCTCCATTACAACCTACTTCACCACCAAGGCAAATCGGAACCACCGTCTGCCGTTTCCACCGTGAATGAGCTCAAAACCCTTATTAGAATGCAACCCGTAAGCAACACGAAGAAACAGTGATGTGAAACAACCCCTGTTTCTCTCGCGTAAGTATCCACCTCAACCTTCACTCTCTCGTCGTCCGCTCTTGTGACGCACATCACCAAAACCCGTCGGCAACAGATTTAACTTCAATGATAGCAAAGACGCGATGCCATCCATTTTGAGCTTCAAAATAGGGACGAACACAACTGATATCGCGTTGACTCTCATTCACGCGAAAATGGATTTACTTTGAAGGTATCAGATTTGTGAAGATGACTCTATTGTCTATTGGTTGATTTCACGTTCTGGTTTGGAGTAAATGGCAAGCTTGGAGTCGGCGATGTTCAAAGTTTCTACGCGGTGCTATTCAACGGGTAACAGCGAACGAGCGGTAACAACGGCCAATATACCTCCCTGTGGTGACTCATTTGTGCTTAACTCACTCTCACCATCGTCCTATAGTTCGATTTCGATTGTGCTGTTATGAGTAGTGCTTCGAATCCGCAATAACAAGACAACTGAAGGTTGTGTTTCAACGTCAACTCGCGGTTACAAGAACATTGCTTCATTCTGTTTCCGATTTCGATGCCGACAATATTAACAACGTACCAACGTCGGTAACTTGTTTTTCTGTCCGATTTTATGTTCAAATTGAGTGTTGTTATGCTACTGTAGGTTTTAATGATTAAATTTTAATTCGTTTTGAACTGGTAAAACAAGATTGAATTCGCATTTTAGTTTTCGTTTTAACACAGGTCATGTCTGATTTCTGATATTTCTGTAATATGTTTGTAGCTTGGATTTCGTTTAGGAATGCTATTGATTTGGCAGAATATCTTTTTGTGTGATTCAAAGTCTGAGATTTCAGGTCAATCACCATCCGTGTCCGCCTCATAATCTGAGGAAGGTTGCTCGAGACCTTACGAGACATAATCCAAGAATTTACTGTTCACCTTCTTCCCAAACGGCCAAACCCTAAGTCGCCACTCGCTAATACAACAATAAGGGCTTCTCTAGGACTCGTTGTGCAAAATTAGTCTTGACGGTTTCAAATTCGTGAAAACGATTTGGATTATGGTGTTTGTTTGCTTCATGTGCAGGTTGTAAGGACAACTCCGCGACTACAACGAAGCGAGTTTGTCTTACTACCCGACGGTGGCTTTGATAAACGGTTGAAAGAGAATGTGGAGTACCTAAAATAGCTTAAAGATTTAGCAGAAAAGGAAATGGCGGTCCTGCGGAGTCTACCAAAGATGGCGTAACAGGTTTCCTTTGCAATCCTTCAATCGCAACCAGTAACAGTGGCACCTATTTACGGTTTGCCGCATTCAACGGCATTAACCGTAACGACGATTCCGACAACTTATCAAGATCCAACTTCAACAACACAACAGATCCTAAGCAGCTGACACCATATTATCACTCACGCGAAAATGGTTTTGCAATAATGATTTATCTGTGAAGCTTTCAGGTTCAATCACGGGTTCAAAACGGCGGTTTGGTTAAGAAGCAATCATAACATGTCATATCATATCCAACAACAAGTTCTGGTTTCAACACCGTGGCGGTAATGATCTTCGCAACAATAACACAACCTCATCACGATAACAACACAACAAATTTCGCAGCAACGAGTCGTCGAGCTCGCGTCATAAATCTGAATTCGTGATTGGTAGACGAAACCATTTTTTTTCTGTTTTTCCTTGGTCTGTGTGATTAGTATGCAGGTTGTATATCCACGATTCAGAAGTTGAATCCAACTTGATTCATCTACCATATTATCCAACTTGATTCAGAAGTTGAATCCACGATTCAGAAGTTGAATCCAACTTGATTCATATCGACAACAGCACCAGCTTCGATACGTTCTCGCTCGGTTGCACATCGCCGTTTCACTAAAAATCCGACAACGCAATGCTCCGAGCCTCTATTTTGCAACAACAATTTGGTAACAATAACACTTCTCTGCAACAGTGTGGTCGAGTCAAAACCAGTCGCATATCGGTAACAACTTCGACCCATTTCGTATTGTTTTTTTGCTGCTCGGGATTGATTTGATTTGGTTGGTCGTATTTGTTGCTATGTTGCCTACTTTGTAAAACCTTTTCTGCAATTAATTCTTTAAGGTTTAGCTGTTTTTATTTTTGTTAACAATAACAGTAAGATAATTCTCCATGGTTTCTGTTTTTGTTGAACTTGAATGAACATCTTGTTAATAATGAATGCATATTGTTGGCTGGAACATTTCTATCATATGGGAAGTAAGCTTATGACTTAGAGAATACTTTGAAATCCACTTGTATTCCTTTTCTTTAGGCAAAGCCATTTCTAACTCTTATAGGAGTTTCACCACTATTTTATTTTCAGAATTCCATTGCGAAAAAACTATTGCATTCGATTGCGTTTTGATTGTGGCGTATTTCAATACTTTGGTTCCATTGATATGAGTTTGTGATTTAGCTACTGTTAGTGGTTTGTTCTTGAGTAAGGTTTTTATTTATTTTTTACTAGAGTTATATATGCGAATTATTTAGACATAGGAAGAGTTATTCTGCTTTTGCTTTTCTAAATCATAAGTACAGCAGAAGCAGGTTTTAATTTTAGATTTAGAAGTGTTATCGAGAGTCTTGGTATACTGTTTTACTCATGGCAGGAGCATTTGAGTTAGTTTGAATTTCCTTAAAGTTATTGAGTCATAACATCATATCTTGTGGTTTTCTCAACTGTTAATAGAAGTATAATGCAGCATGTTAAATAATTTTGTACGGCTGATTAGTATTTTAAATTTGGAAAACCTGGTGCTTTTAAAGTGTTAAAAATCCATGGCTTGTGTTTAGATATTATGTCTTTTATAAAATACATGACTTATGTTTATCAATTAGTATACTTATGCTGATTGCATGTTGATTTGGTTTTACTGTATTTTTATTGCATCTTGCTTTAAGACTCATTGTGTAGTATAAATAATTTACAAGTTGGTAATATTAATTTGGTTGTTTTTTTTTTAATGTAATCAATTAATTAAATTTTTCTTAGTTAGTTAATTTGGATTAATTAATTTTAATTAATTTAGTTATTTGATTTAATCAAACGTTTTTTTATAATTAACTTCAATTAATCTAATTAGGTTATTTATTCAAAGTTTAATTGGTTATTATTATTTTATTTTATTTTTTTTTTTGTTTTTAAATTTTTTTTTCTTCATTATATTCCATCCCCATTCGATGAAAAATGTACCCCCACTCCCATTAAATGTAATAATTTATCACTTATTACTTATGCTTTAATGCTTCAAAATCATTCTTAAAATAAATTCTCGATTTATCGAGCCATTTTCTACCCTTGTAAGTCGAGTGCTTTCAAAGCCTCGCCATCAACCTTTGATCACAATACACAACATTTTAAAGCTTAATCCTGGGCTTCCTTACAGTGATACCTATTTGATCAATTATTTCTAGTTGGTCACTTAGAAGACTAGCCCACTTTGCTAGTGTACACGTTAAAACTCTAATTTCAAACCTCGATTCACATCGAGTATTTTCTCAAATGAAACTTAAAATACTTAATAATTACTCAAAATACAATTTCAATAAAAGATGAAAAAGGGAGAGTTCCAAGTCTTTGGTTATCTCTCACAGTTGTTTGGGTCTGAAAAGTCTTTCTTAAGCTCGAACAATTGTCTTCTAAAATATCATAAACGAATTCAAATCTTTTTTCTTAAACACGTAGATGAAAAAGAGAGAGTTCCAAGTCTTTGGTTCACTCTCTCGATTATTTAAAATCTGAGAAGTCTTTCTTGAGCTTTGAATAATCGTCATCCGATTAATACACTCTAATATTATTAAACATCTTTCATAATATTAGATGAGAAAAGGAGAGAGTTCCAAGTCTTTGGTTCACTCTTCTGATTATTGGAGGTCTAAGAAGTCTTTCTTAAGCTTCGAGTAATCCTCATCTGTTAAAATATTTTAACCACATGCTATCTTTCGAGTGCCATTCAAACAATTCCTTTTGCGATATAAAAGAAAGTGTTCCAAGTCTTTGGTTCGCTTTCCCGATTACTTGGGTCCGAGAAGTCTTCCTCAAGCTTCGAGTAATCGTCATCCGATTTACTCACTCGTATCCAATTCCCTTAACACTTAGATGAAAAAGAGAGAGCTCCAAGTCTTTGGTTCACTCTCCCGATTACTTAGGGACCAAGGAGTCTTTCTCGAGCTTCGAGTAATCGTCATCCGATTAACCCACTCGAACCACATCTTATTCTTTTGCAATTGAGGTTGAAAAAGAGAGAGTTCCAAGTCTTTGGTTCACTCTCCCGATTACTTGAGTCCGAGAAGTCTTTCTTAAGCTTCAGGTAATCGCCACCTCTAGCTAAACACATGATACATCTAACCAAATACCTCGCCCCCGTGCGACCAAAATCCTAAAACCTATTCAAAATTCTCTAAACCAAATACTTAACTAGTCAAACACTAATTCCTCGCCCCATGCGATTCACAACTCAAACAATTCTTCTCCAAGAACATTGTCTAGTCCTTTCTTTCGCGCATAACAAACTCGAGCTTCAGCCTCCCTTAGCGAGCAGACAAGCCAACGTTTAGCAGTTAGAATGCGACCTGAACACTCGTTCGTTCTCGTACCAAACCTTTTTACCGTAGTTAGCCGAACTACGGCTGCTCTGATTCTCCATTCTCTTCTGAATGTAAGATACGTAGGCACAAGATTGCGACGATCTTGGCGAGCACAATCCCCTCTTTACCCGTAGTCACACGAACTACGTATGCTCTGATTTTCCACTTCTTATAAGTGAAGATACGTAGGCACAAGGGCCCCAATCCTTGGCGAGCACCCTATCTTAATAATCACCCCCTTTTCCTATTAGCAAGCAAATCCCTTTAGAAGATACACAAACATAGTTAACTTTCTCTCGCGAATCGAATCAAGAGGTTCCCGTTGAGTACAACGGACGTAGAGGGTGCTAATACCTTCCTTCTATGTAATCGACTCCTGAACCTAGAATATTGGTTGCGATGACCATGTTCTTATCCCTTTTTAAGGTTTTATCGATATTTTCCTATTCCATCCTTGGAATGAATAAAGTTCGGTGGCGACTCTGTTTCAAACAGTATTTTCCGCGTCTATCGCGAGGATCGTATTTTTCAGGGTACGACATAGAGCGAAGAAATGTGAGTGTCATTTTAAGTTGCGAAATTACCTATCTCAAGGTGTATAATACATGGACATTTAATGTAATTTATGGTATTTGTAATCATGATTTATGTTACAAGTTAGTTAGGCACTACATGGTATATTATTTGAATTCTGAAGAGAATAAACTTGTCTCTTACATAACATTGAACATGGTTCAAACCAAAAACATATTGTCAACTTTGAAAAGGAAAAGACCAAAAAGTGTTGCAAGTATTAGGAAAGTGTACAATGTTCCCACATGAAACAACAATGCGATGAGAGGTCCAAGATTTGAAATGCAACAATTGTTCAAGCTCTTTGATGACAATCATTATATATCTAGGTACACAATTTGTGAAGATGGAAGACCATTCGAGATATATTTTAGATTCATTATGATTCCATCAAGTTGTTCAACACTTTTTCCACTATGCTCATAATTGATTCAACATATAAAACCAACAAGTATAGGCTACCACTTTTGAAAACTGTTGGTGTTACTTCTACAAATATGATTTTTTCAGTTGGGTTTTGCATTGTTGGAAAGTTAAAAAGAGAATAATGTTATGTGTCCTTTTGAAAGTCTGTTGGAATATGTTGAAAGACCGAGAAAACATGCCATATATGATTATTAGTGATCGTGATACCATAATGATGAATTTGGTTGAAAAAATGTTTCCTATATCATATGCTTTAAAATGTAGGTATCATATAACAAAAAAAGTGAGAGGTAGGATAAAGCCTATGGTAGGGACCAAACACACCAAAGGTAAAGACGTGAAATGGTCAAACTTAGTGTGATATTGGAAAGTATATTGGATGCTTGGAAAGCTATAATAAATTCCTATACAGAAAAGTTACATGACATATATGTCATATTTTTTAGAAGGGTGTTTGTGGCACATCCAGAATTCTTGAAATATGTTAAAAGCACAATTCTTGACCAGTTGAAGAGAATATTGTTTATTCTTGGATCAATCAAATTAAGCACTTTGGATATACTACAACTAATAGAGTTGAATCTACTCATCCACATTGAATAATTGGTTAGAAAAGAGAAAAAGGGATTTGTGTACGCATTGAGAATCAGTGAACAAAATGATTCAAAATCAAATTACAAGATCCAAACATGATTTGGTCGAAGCATAATAGTAATAAAACACATATCTCAGGCAAAATCATTATTCATAGTTGGTTAACAATATCACGAGCATGATTAAATTTTATTTATCACGAAGTTAAGCGAGCATAGAAAACATATTCAAAAAGCTCAAAGTATAGTTGTACACTTAAGAGAACGTTAAATATATCTATTATGATAAAAAATTTCCAAAAGATAAAAATTGATAGGCCCATATGTATGGATAAGGTTTGCGAGATGATTGTGTGGTGAAGGATATTAAGTTAAATATATCTATTATGATAAAATGGAAGGTGAAATTATGCTCCTGATGAGACAGATGTTGAACACGAAGCTAACACAAATATCCCAACTTGTTAAGTCAATAAGACATCAATATAACATCAACAATAATACAATGCAGAAAGCAATCAAATAACACAAAACATTGATAACCCGATTCGGTGAAATCCCACATATGTCTTGGGGACACTCTACCTAAGAAAGGAAATTCACTACTTTGAATTAGTACAATTAGTCTTCTATGAACATCAAGCCTGTGATGTTCAATGCATTTTCATAATCCTAGTGACTTTCTATTTAGGTATCCCTCTAAATATGAGAACTCGTCTCACTTTCTTTTATTCCCTTATCCCAATTGACAAACTCAATAAACACCACAAGAAAATTGATAAATTGCGACGGTTCCTTTTGGAAAGTTACGACTGTTAGAACCGCCGCAATTTGCATATTATGGTGGTTATAGCTCTGTCTAGGAAACGTGCGTCGCGAGACTATATTGCGACGAATGTCAAAACCGTCATTATCTCTCACGACGATTAGGGAACTAACGTAATCTATATATTGCGACAGTTACCAACCGTCGTGAAATTTCATTTTGATTTGTTTTCATCGTTGATTGCGACGGTTTCAAACTGTTGTGAGTGTGTCTCATCCTGACGGTTCAAACTTTAGTAATTTTGATTTAAAATTTTTAAATTTCTTTTGTTATATTTTTTTAATTATTATCTACTAAAATATTTTTAAATATAATATTATTTTTTTCTTAAAATTATTTCTTCTAAAATATTTTTATTTATGGTATTATTTTTTAAATATTTTTTTATCTTTTTATTTGATTTTCTATCACTTTTTAACATAGTAAAATTAATTCTAATAAAAAACATGTAATATCATATAAGCATCACAATATTAAAAAAAATTGAAATTCCATAATTATATAATGTAATACAAAAATCCAAAAAACATATCAAATATTAATCTTATAATAATAAACATCATAATGCCAAAAATATATAGAAAAATACATAATCTAATTCATTCATAGTATAGTCTAATTTATCTTTTTGATAATCCATTATCCGGTGATTCCAAATCCCTAAATAAGCAAGCAAGTCGGTTTAATAGCTTTAAAATATTTTATTTATAGTATGATGCATATGTTGGTGCAAAGGTGAATAAATGATGAACAGAGGAAATATTCTATTAAGAATGACGGCTACAAAAACATGATAAAAGTTACAATGATTGTCACCCTATTTATAAGCTAAAACTAGGGTTACTAGAATAAGATAAAATACTAAAATACCCTCTAACAAACTTAGGGGCTAAGAAAATAGTACAACTAAATAAATATGAATTACTATTAATATTCTAATACCATCCCTTAATTCATATTCCATCAAAACTTGTAACACCAATTCCATCCCTTAGTCTGAGAAATTGATCAGTCTTGATAGCTTTCGTCAGAACATCTGCCAACTACTTCTGAGTGTTGTAGTGTACAACTTCTAACACTCCACTCTGAACTTGATGTCTCAGAAAATGATACTTGGTCTCAATATGCTTGCTTCTCCCATGCAACACTAGGTTTCTGGCAAGATTGATTGCAGACTTGTTGTCAATCATCAACTTCAGAGGTTTGTCTACTTTAATCTTCAGATCCTGCAACAGATTCAGAATCCACACAGCTTGGCATGCAGTAACAGCACCTGCAATGTATTCAGCTTCACAGGTTGACAACGCCACAACAGGTTGCTTCTTGGAACACCAAGAAATAGAACCTCCCAGAAATTTGAACAAGTACCCAGATGTACTTCTTCTGTCAACTCTGTCTCCACACCAATCAGAGTCTGAATAACTCAGAAGTTCTGACTCATTATTTCCTCCAGAGGGAAATAACACTCCATACTTCAGAGTTCCTTTGATATACCTCAGAATCCTGACAGCAGCTTGGTAATGGGACCACTTAGGTTTACTCATGAACCTACTAACCATCCCAACAGAGTAGCAAATATCAGGTCTGGTATTGCACAGATACCTCAGAGAACCAACCAACTGTTTGAAGGTTGTAGCGTCCACATCCTTTCCTGTTCTGACTCCATAATCAACTTCTGATTGTAGTCATACAGCTTCAGAAGATTGTCCTTCATGGTAACTGAAAAACCTTTCTCAATTAATTGTCCCACACTCATCAGATTGCTTCTGATGCCAGGTACATACCACACGTTCTGAATCAATGCTGTTTTCCCATTGTTCAGAGTCACTCTGACATTTCCCATACCTTCTGCATTAAGATATTTGTCATCAGCACATCTGATCTTTGTCCTCTTTTCAGAGTCAAAGTCAACCGGCCATTTCTTGTTTTCAGTAAGATGATTTGAACAGCCAGTGTTCATATACCACCAGTCTGTCAGATCATCAGATTCAGAGGCCATCAATAGCACAGATTCGTCATCAGAACTTCTGGCTATATTTGCTTCTTCTGATTTCTTCTCCTTGTTTGACCAACAATCTCTAGCAAAGTGACCAAACTTCTTACAACAGTAACATTGGATCTTCTTCTTGTCATACTTCTCTTTTCCCTTTTGAGCATTCTTTTGCCTATCAGAGATTGAGCTTTCTGACTTCTGACCACCATCAGATCTTCTCTTGGCTTCTGACTGCTTCTGATACCTCCTATCAGAAGTTGCTTTCAGAGCCTGCTGCTCTACTTCCCTTTCAGAAGTTCTCTCAGTCAAACGCAACTCTTGCGCTTCTAAACTGCTCTGCAGCTCTTCAATTCTCATGGTACTCAGATCTTTAGAATGTTCTATTGCTACCACAATGTAATCAAATTGAGAGGTAAGGGATCTCAATACCTTCTCAATGATTGTTTCTTCAGAAAGATTTTCTCCACACGCCTTCATCTCATTAGTGATCAGAATCACTCTGGAGATGTATTCAGAAACTTTCTCATTATTCTTCATGTTGAGATTCTCATATTGCTTTCTCAAGGACTGAAGCTTCACCTTCTTCACTGATGCGTCACCACCATAACATCTAACCAGTGTGTCCCACGCAGCCTTTGCTGTCGTTGAATCTGCAATCTTCTCAAACACATTTACATCAACACATTGATGAATAAAGAATAATGCTTTCTGATCCTTCTTCCTTACTTCCTTCTGCGCGTTTTTCTGTTCATCTGTTGCATCTGCTGCTACCGGAACATAACCATCAGTGACAAGATCTAAAACATCTTGAGCACCAAACAGTACACGCATTTGGATCATCCAACGATTCCAGTTTTTACCGTCAAATATTGGAAGCTTGGTGTTCATGTTGCTGTTTCCGTTCATCTTCACCTTGCAACAATACACTCAATGTTTCTCACACAGTGTTTCCCAACCCACAGAATTAAAATTCTGATCAGATTTTGTTCAAGATTCAACACGAATCTAAGAGTCAAAATCAAACACACAAGACCTCACGTTCACTCGTATTTCCCGTGTTTCCCAATGAATCTGAACCGGAGCTCTAGATACCAATTGTTGGTGCAAAGGTGTATAAATGATGAACAGAGGAAATATTCTATTAAGAATGACGACTACAAAAACATGATAAAAGTTACAATGATTGTCACCCTATTTATAAGCTAAAACTAGGGTTACTAGAATAAGATAAAATACTAAAATACCCTCTAACAAACTTAGGGGCTAAGAAAATAGTACAACTAAATAAATATGAATTACTATTAATATTCTAATAGCATATGTATCTAGCTAAATATGATTTTAAAAAAATCTTATAACTTTATCCAATTTAAAAAAAAAAAAAAAAAAAAACTTGATCTAGATGTGTAGAACTGGTTTTTAATATTATATTATTTTAATAAATTGTCATCTAGGTATGTGTACGTGTGGAACCGGTTTCATTTAGTCCAAATAATAATCTTAGTGCTTTTAAAAATTTCTAGAACCCACGTCCCTTATTAAGATTGGAACATGTTTGCTTTGGATTTTTCATCTATAAAAATCTCATTACTCCAATTTCACTAAAAATTCCATTACTCGTTGAACATTTCAAATAAAAGTAACCTTGAATTTGAAATATAACATACAATCAATAAAAAATTAAGGATACAATCATACCATAAAGACATACTGAAATGAGTAGCTCACTCATTATAAGTCTCAATGTTGAAGTACACAAAATAATCATGATAATTTATATCAAGCCTTAATAAGGCTCATAATATTGTGAATTGATTTCCAGATTTTTGACATGAAGTATACAATAACAAAGGTTTGACACATTTCCCTTGTTTCTTCTTCCCCTGAACAGAGTTTAGGTATGCTAAAGCTTAGGTGGTCAATGAATGTTCATAGAAGAGACATAGTTTCAAAATATAAGCTGATCTTCTATATAAGATAAACTGTTTTCTAACTTTGTATTTACAGTTACAGCAAGTAGAGTTTAACTATATCTACACCAGAAAATTGTTTTCAGATTCAACCCAACTCAAAATTGTTTTCAGTTACATTAGAAAATTGTTTCATAAAAACCTCAACATAAAGCACAAACAACACAATTTCTTTCATTCTCCTCTTCTATTCCTTTTTTTCCAATAGGTGTTGAAGTGCTGAGTACAAGTCAAATCTATTTCAGTTCCTCTTATGTCAGAAAGTAGAAAGCTTCATGACCTGATAACCCAGCAAGAAGCGAAAGCAACAACGCATTATACTATCCCAACAGAAGGAAGAAGATGAAGATGAAATCGTGAAAGAACAATGTCATGTGATGTTTACTGAATTCCAATGTAGCTTTACTCCGTTGTGCCGGCAAGATCCTTGGCAACTAAATCAAAACCCTAAAATAACGCGAGCAGTTGTTTTCTATGTCGGACGATTGGGAATCACAAAGAGGTGTATTGATTAAGTTATCTCTAGAGCTTCGTCGGCGGATAGTGGGAAAAATTTGTGAGGATAAATTATTAACTAAGTTAATTAAAAAATGCAAGAGTTGTCACAGCACTTTTATTTTATGCAAAAGAAAAGGAAAATGAGCGAATAAAACCTAAAGAGTTCTAAAATAAGAACAAATAAACAGAGACTGGGTATAGGGTTGGTTACGCGATGGGAAAGTGTTAGCATCCAAAACATCTATAGTACTATATATGAGCCCTTTAAAATATCTACGCTTTTTGGTTTGAAAAAGTTTGTTTGAAAGGAGATTGGGGAGATCAGAAGAGAATAATTTTTTAAGATTTTTGTGTTTGGAGAGACTTATCGCCTCATGCCTACGTACCCACAAAGTGCAATATAGGATCAAAATCACGTAGTTCGTGGTACAAATATCAAAAATTTGATTTGTTTCGATTGATTTTTAAATGTAAAGACAAATCGTCATTTTGAGGAGAAAACTACGACTAGTTGCCCACAAGTATAAGACAACATTTGCATCACCTAAAGATGAAGGATTTTTGTTTGGATTAAAATAAACAAGTCTATCACTCAACATCTAAGTGAAAAATATCAACATCTTAAATACTTATGGGGAATAGGAGAATTATATGTCAACTATAGAAATGACTCATGTCTAAACTTTATGAAAAATTTAAAAATAAAAAAGTGCACAAAGACACAAAAAGATTTGAATGAGTTTTTGTATTTTTTAAGTCTTTTTAAAATTTGTCAAAATATGATTAACATTGATTGTCATTTATTAAAGAAAACAAAGTTTGAAAATAACTTGACAAAAGTCATGGTTTTTTTTTATGAAAGTGGTTTGAAGTTTGAAAACAAGAAGGTTTTTGAAAAAGGGAGAAGATTTTGAAAATTTAAGAAGGGGGGAGATGAAGTGATTATCCTAGAAAACAAAATAAAAGCTAAAGATAAGAAGGATATAACCAAAAGATAGCAAAATACATAGCAAAACAAAAGAATTCCTTCCACCTTGAGCATAAGCAAATAAGCAAGCCAAATAAAGACAAAGATCCATAATACTCCAAGCATAGAGAAAAAGACATAATTTCAAGTCTAAGAGTCCAAGAATAATCCAAGAGGTCCAAGGTCTAAGTCCAATGCAAAGGATAGTAACCATAGTCCACAATTAAGAGAACAAATTTTTTAGGGGTTTAAGCCTTTAGTAATGTTTTTGGTCCAAATGGATAAAAGAAAAAGAAAATAAACATAAACAAAAGTTTCAAGTGGACGAAGGAAAAATGGTGGAAGCATAAATAGTAATATGATATGAGATGATAATAATGGAGCATAAACAAAAATAGCACAATGTTATTGTTAGTGAGTTAGTGATTAGTTGTTAGAATCAATGATCAACGATGGTTAACTCGTGCACTTAGGCCAAAGTTAATGAAAACTTATTAGAGGATTGATAAAATCAAAACCTCATCACAACAAGTTTCATAGGTAATGGACCTAAGACAAATAATCAATCATACTTGGACTTTCAAACATAAGTTTGAGCCACGAATGATCATTTTTTGATTACGGGACAATTTAGTGCTATGTTAAGCAATTGTAATCGGGTTTATGTAGAAACCACGACTATCTGAGGTCGGTCAATAAAAATAATAGGGCTAATGCATGCTAGAGAAGTGATATGTAGATCACTATCCGAAAGCAATACCACACGAAAAGAAAATAGGTAATGATCTCATCTTCATCAAGAACTTGAAATAAGTTCAAATGATATCGAAGATTTTCATCGATCAAAAGAAAAAAGAGAAGAGGAGAGGGGATGCCAAATTGAACTACAATTTCAAGATCATTCCATCTTTAAGTTCATCCATTCATCTTGGTGGATTAAAGCACTAAACATATTATTAACTCAAAGCACCTAAAATGAATTGAACAATTCACTTTAAAGATATATTTGAATTAATGAATGTTTATCCAACCTCGTCTACACCCTAAGTCCAATGAATTTAAATAGGAAAAGAACCTTTAAAAGTGTATTCCAAGGAAAAATCAAAAGAGAATGGAAGAAGAAGAGGAAAGAACCAAAACAGTCCAAAAACAAGCAAAAAACACAAATCTGCCACTAGTTAATCGATTAATCATTTTTCAGTGCAACTGTGCTAATCGATTAATACTGCTAAGACAACAAATTTTTTTGAAAAAAATTCAGTATCCATGCTTCTACCATTTCTTCAAACACCTCATGATCATGAATGAGAATTAGCACGAAATTTTAAGTGAAATAACAACAAATACCTCCGATAAAACACAATTTGCAAGATCCAAAGATCAAGCAACAAGAATCAACAACATATCATATTATGAAGAATGGATCAAGAACAACAATGGTGCAATGAGGATTTACCACTTCAAATATGAAATTGTTTCAAATAACTTCAAGAACCATACTCCAAAGTCTTGATCTACTGACATTGGTAATGAAAAAAGTGAACGGATGAAGGTTTATTTCAAAGTTTAGTAAGTTCTAATGATGAACTTACTAACTTTCAAAAGAAGAAAGAGCTTTGGTGAATTTGGTAATTGGAGAAAATCGAGAGTGAAGAAGGAATTTGAAAAGGTGATTTTGGCTATAAAAAGCTTGTGAAATGAATGAAATGAGGCCTATATTTATAGGAGTTAGGCTTGGAAAATTTGGTGGATTGAAATTTGGTTTAGAAACAAAATTAGGTTTAGAATTTGGAGGGGAATTAATGATCAAGTGGTGATTATTGAAGGTGTATGGTGGGAATCAATTATGATGAGGTAGGAGAATAAAAATGAAGTGATCTAGAATATTCTCATGATGAGACATTTGAATTTGGTGTAAAAAATGCTGCAGAATCTGAACTTGGCCAATTTTCACAAATGCGCACAGGTTAATCGATTAACCATTTGCATGTGATCGATTAACACAGTGAAAATTGTGAAAATTTTCCTTTTGATGTGTTGTCTTGGCTCTGACTTGATTTTTCTGACTTGTCAAAGAAGGCATGGAAATAAACACATGAACCTTGGAGTCTCTTGAATAAAAATCAATCAAATCTTGGGAAACTCTTGATCAAATGATTTTTAATTGTTTGTAGATCAACTTTAACTTTTTTAGATGAATTTAATTCGAGTTGAGGGACTGGTATTCGATATCTTTGATCCAAATTCTTCCTGAAAAAGAGTTAGTAAAGAAAAAGAAAACAAACATATTTTTGGGATTTTAATTAATGGTTAGCAAACATAAACATAAACAAATATCAAACAAACAAGAAAACAAGGGTGCTCGGTGATCTCTCAAGAATAAACACACAGAGGAAGGCAAGAGAAACAAAGCCTGTGATCTTGTTTGTGGTATGAAACTCAAATGATATGTGGGATCTTAGGGGTAAAAATTAGGGTATTACAGTTGCCCCTATTTAAGTTTCTTCTATCTGGAGATATGAAGATTGACATCTTTGTCTCGACCAGATATAAGAGACTTAAATATAACAATAAACCTAATTTTTGGCCCTAAGAGGCCACAAAATGATATGATTATGCTAATGATACGCAGAAAAAGGCCTCTGTGGGGAAAACAAGCCACAAGAGACAAATAAACTGTTGGGGAACACAAGAAATGAAAAGAGACTTTGCAATGGAAAACAAAAAAGGTAAGATTCTATTCCAATAAGGAAAAGAAATCAACTCAATAGGGGAAGAGATACCAACTTTCGGTTACTGGGCAAAGATACTCAAATCGAAGAGAAGAGGTAAAATACTTTCTACCGGTTACTGAGTAGAAAATAAGGGCAGTAAACACAAAAGAATTATCTTCTACCGATTACTGGGTAGAAAAACAAAGAAATGTATTACTTATTACCGGTTACTGGGTAAAAAGTAACCAACTTGTCGAGAGATAATCAACTACCTATTACTGGGTAGGAAAAGAAATATTGCCAAATACTGGTTACTGAGTAGTTTAGCGAGAGTAATAGTCCTGAAGGAAAAGGTTACAAACTATCGATTACTGGATAGGATAAACAACGTATCAACTACCTGTTACTGGGTAGGAAAAGGAATATTACCACAAGGAAAGATTACCGACGACCAGTTACTGGGTAGAAAAACAACGTTAACTAACCAAAAGAGAGACAAATGTTACCTGTTACCAGTTACTGGGTAGAAAAATAAAGGAAACAAGCTCGGGAGGAAGGATTACCTTTTACCGGTCAGTGGGTAAAAAAGGATAACCAACCAAAACGGGTGAGAAATATTACCTGCTACCTATCACTAGGTAAAGCAAAGGAAATCTACTCAAAATATGAAGAAACATTACCGGCTATCCATCACTAGGTAGAAAATAAAGGCAATGAACTCACAAGGAAAAATTACCAACTACATGTCACTGAGTAGAGTAAACAAAACTAAACTACCTGTCACTGGGTAGAGGAAAGAAATAAAGGTCGACTACCTGTCACTGGGTAGGACAAACATACTCAACTACCTGTCACTGGGTAGGACGAGAAATATATCATTAGCTACCTGTCACTGAGCGACTCAAACTACACAACAGACTTCTTAAATAAAGAGACAACCATCTGTTGGGGATGAAAAAATCATAACTCTGTCGTGGATCTTCAAAAGAGATACGGGCAGGTTAAATCATACAACAGACTTCTCAAATAAAGAGACAACCATCTGTTGAGGATTTCACAACAAACTTCTCACCGGGACTTCTTCCACAGAGATGCCATTTGATGGAAAGGTTGGTCGGATAAGGATCCAATATTTCATAATAAACTTCTCTAATGAGGACTTCTTCCACATAGATGCCATACAAAAAAAAAACTCCTGAAGATTACACAAGCTGCTCAAATAAAGAGGCTTCCACTTTTACCAGGTGAGGTTTACCTTACTGGGGACAAACAAACTACTCAAATCAAGAAGCTGCCACATGAAGTCGCACAAGTAATTACCAAGAGAGTGTTATCAAAACACTGCTGGGGAAATTCAAATATTCATCTTCTGATGGGGATTAATAATAGATTTTTGTCGAGGAAAATAAGTCCTCAAAAGAGAGAAATAAATACCTTCTCATCATCCAGGTTTCACAGCCCATAGGAAATCAAAATAATCGTTGCAAGAGACCAAAGTTCAATCCAGGAACAAACTGGAGAGAAACAGTCAAACAAGACTCGACCCAATGAGAAAATAACTCAACTGGGGATCAATTCCATTCAGATAAAAGTTGGGGAGGAAAGGTAAAACAAACATCTTCCACGAGGCATAAACTCAATGGAGAATTAGAAAAAATGGACATTTTCTGCTTAGGATCGACATTCTAATGGAAGGAGGACACACGTACTCTGTGGGGATAACAACACCAGAGAGCAAAGAAGCACCAACGAAAATGAAGGATTCACAATCCCACAAAAGCATGTTATGTGCAACAAAATGAATATGCATGTAATGCATATGAGTATGAATATGCTGACAAAACATACAAAGAAGGATAAACAAAACATCACAACACCACTGAATATTCTGCTAATCTCAACAAGCTGGAAATATCACTAGAGATCCGGTTAGGATTTTAACTGAAGAAATTATGCAAGAAATAAGAAAAAAGCCATCAAAGGAAAATAAATCCTACTACAAGGCTCAAATCTTGCTGATGAGATGGAGATACTGCTTGGGGGGAAAAACCCAAAGATCAATCTTCAATAATCAGTAATCCACAAAAAGGATAACAACATGAACTCTGCTTCAAGGACAGAAGAGAAACTGTTGGGGGAACATCAACCCAAATCTTCTTAACTCATCCTGGGTATAAGAATAAAAATCAATCAAAATCCGCTTCAAAAGGGATGGAGAGATCTGCTGCAAAAAATAATGGATCCGCTAGGGATTGAAATCATGTAAACAACTACACAAACTCCACTAGGGAATAATACAACTCTTCTGGGGATACAAGAAAGAACTCTGAGGACTATCCAACTCTGAGAAAAACATCATGGACTTGTCGGGGAATAAGAAGTTAACATCATAGCAAGAAGATCAAGCTATGAGGGATTTTAAATCAATACTCAACGCAGGTGAGAGAAAACCTGGCAGGTGACTGCTATATCAACACATCTTAGAAGAAAGCAACATTGCTCTTTGCTTGGGAAACAACTAAGGTAAATATGCATAACCTTCACTAGGAACCATCAAGGACAAATCTCTGCGGCGACATTAACATCAAGGAGAGGTGACCCTCAAACTGCTCAACTGCCTGACCATAACCTAGCTGGATGAAAGAAACATACTCAGTTGGAGAAGATTTGAATCAAGACTTAGCTGGGAAAACTAAACAACACTCGTTTGGTTATCCATAGGAACAACACTCTGCTAAGGGAATACCAACAAAATCTACTAGAGAAACCTCAACACAACTCTACTGAGGAGTTGTCAATAAATTCTACCAGAGGAGTAAGAACGAACCCTGCCGAGGAAAACATCAACAAACTCTACTATAGGAGAGTATCAACAAGAACAAACTCCACTGAGAACAACACTAAGCTCTGCGCTTCGAGATTTTACCATTCTTGGGATTATTGTTGACATTCTTTTTTATATTCATAAATCAAAGGAAAATGATTTTATAATTTTCAAATTTTCAATCAATTTTTCGCATTTGTTTCAAAAATCATCATAAAAAATAAAATGAAATTTGTAAACAGAAACAAAATAAGAATTGAAAATAAAGGGACAAATACCCAAATTTTATTGATAGAACGGTAGTCCGCAATAGGCGTAACTCCATGGATCATTACAAAGTTTGAAAAATGGTAAATACAATGGAAAATGTTACATTGAAATACAATGACCATTATTCTCCCTAATGACTTTGACTTCCCATGTGCTTGAGACTTCAGCTGGAGATGATTGAAGTAAAGTCCTTGATAGGGAATGTTGCTTCAAATATTCAAGACCGGCCAGATGCAGTTACTTGCCATAATCCATAACTTTTGCCAAGATTTCCCTCTCGGGTTTTCAATCTACCGGGAAAATTATTTCTGTTTTTGTCTCTAATTTTTGCCTGGATCTCCCTTTCGGGTTTTCAATCCACCGAGACGCTCATTTTTTACCTAAGTCTCCCTTTCGAGTTTTCAACTTAGCGAGTTGTTCTTTTTATTTTTCTAGGAGAAGTATTTCTTGACTGCATCGACATTCATAGGACGAGTGAACTCTTCACCATACATAGTTTTAAGAATTACTGCACCGCCAGTGAAGGCTCTCTTAACAACATATGAGCCTTCATAATTAGGAGTCCGCTTGCTCCTAGAATTAGTAGTAAAAGTCGAGATCTTTTTTAGCACGAGGCCGTCTTCTCTGAAGACACGAGGTCGAAACTTCTTGTCAAATGTTTTCTTTATTCTTTGTTGATACAATTGGCCATGACACAAGACTGTCATTCTTTTCTCCTCAATCAGATTCAACAGGTCGTATCTACTCTGACACCATTCAACCTCAGATAATTTAGCTTCCATCAAAAATCTCATAGAAGGGATTTCAACCTCTATCCGGAGCACTGCTTCCATACCATAAACAAGAGAGAAAGGGGTTGCCCATGTTGAAGTGTGAATGGATGTAAGATACCCATGCATAGAAAAGGGGAGCATATCATGTCAATCTTTGTATGTACCAACCATCTTATGAATGATCTTCTTAATGTTCTTATGAGCAGCTTCAACAACCCCATTCATCTTAGGTCTGTAAGGAGAAGAATTGTAATGCTAAATCTTAAACTCATCGCGAAATTCCTTCATCATCTTGTTATTCAAATTCGATCAATTATCAGTGATAATCTTGTTCGGAACACCATACTGGAAGATGATTTGGTTCTTGATAAACCGGACCACTACTTGCTTGGTTACATTGGCATATGATATCGCTTCAACCCATCTGGTAAAATAGTCAATAGCCACCAATATGTAACAGTGTCCATCATATGCTTTAGGCTCAATCATCCAATCATATCAATGCCCCCCATTGAGAAGAGTGGGAGGAACATGAATTTTGTCAGCATAAATCTGACATTTATGACACTTCTTCACATATTTACAACAGTCAGATTCCATTTTCATCCAATAGTAACCTGCCCTTAACATCTTCTTAGTTATTGCATACCCTTTGGCATGGGTACCAAAGGATCTTTCATGAATTTCTTTCATCAACATGTCTGCTTCATGCTTGTCTACACATCTTAGCAAGATCATGTCATGATTTCTCTTATACACCATATCATCATTCAAGAAGAAACTACCAACCAATCTTCTCAAATTTTTCTTATCCTTCTTGGATGCTCCAAGTGGGTACTCTTGATTCTGAAGAAAACATTTAATATCATAATACCAAGGTTTATCATCAACAAACTCTTCAACTGCAAATACATGAGCTGGTCTATCAAGACGCATCATATCAATCTTTGGCATATCATTCCAATGATTTACCATAATCATGGAGGATAAAGTTGTTAAAGCATCTGCCATTTGATTCTCTGCTCTGGGTATATGGTGAAACTCAACCTTATTGAAGAAAGTTGACAACCTTCTTGCATAATCATGATAAGGAATCAAATCAGGTTGACGTGTCTCTCACTCCCCTTTAATCTGATTAATCACCAGAGTTGAATCTCCATATACATCAAGGATCTTGATTCTTAAATCAATAGCTTCTTCCAATCCTATAATACATGCTTCGTACTCTGCCGCATTATTCGTGCAAGTGAACACCAACCTTGCAGTGAAAGGAATATGAGAACCATGGGGAGTAACAATAATCGCCCCAATACCATTTCCATACTCATTAACAGCTCCATAAAAAATCAAACCCCAATGGGACCCAGGCTCAGGCCTTTCTTTAGGTAACGGTTCCTCACAATGTTTAACCTTTAGATACATCACATCCTCATCAGGAAAATCAAACCGGATAGGTCAATAATCATCAATAGGCTGGTGTGCCAAATGATCAGCCAAAATACTTTCATTTATCGCTTTTTGAGTTTGATACTCGATATCATATTCTGACAACGACATTTGCCAACGAGTAATCCTAACAGTTAAAGCAGGTTTTTCAAAGATATAATTAATTTGATTCATTTTAGATATCAAGCAAGTTGTATGATTTAATGTATACTGGCGGAGGCGCTTGGCAGCCCAAGCTAAAGCATAACATGTCTTTTCAACCATTGAGTATCGAGACTCACAATCAGTGAACTTCTTTCTCAAATAATAAATGGAAAATTCTTTTCTCCCAGATTCATCTTGTTGACCCAGAACACATCCCATAGACTCTTCCAGCACGGTCAAATACATGATTGTCGCACCTCAAAAAATCACATATAGATAATCGAACATACGACCCTCGAGCTAAAGGCGCGGGAATGCGGTTCGACAGAGTCGCCACTGAACTTTATTTATTCCAAAAAGATGAGAAAGGAAAATATCGAGAAAACCTTTTAAACGAAAGACAAGAACGATGGTCGTCACAACCAATGATCTGGGTTCGGGAGTCGGTTACACATGGGAAAGGTATTAGTACCCCTCACGTCCGTTGTACTCAACGGGAACCTCTTAATTCGAAATTTGATGAACGATAGCTAAGCTTAGTTGTTTTCTTCTCAATGATAAATGCGAAATGGTAGGATAAAAGGATAACGATGCTAGGGGAAAATGGGTGGTTATAGGATAGGGTGCTCGCCAAGGATTGAGGCCCTTGTGCCTATGTATACTCATTTGGACGAGAATGAGAAATCAGAGCTTCGTAGTTTGACTGTGGGAAAGGATGGGGGGAACGGAAGATGGAGGGAATTGTGCTCGCCAATATCATCGTAATCTTGTGCCTAAGTATCTTACATTCAGACGAGAATGAAGAATTAGAGCGTCCGTAGTTCGTGGAGACGACCACAAAAAGAGAGGGGTTAATGTGTTGAAGTTTGGTTTGGATGAAGAATAATCGAAGCTTAAGAAAGGCCCCTCGGGCCCAAGTAATCGGGAGAGTGAGTCAAAGACTTGACTCTCTCTCTTTTTCATCTTGAAAAGAAGTTATGTTTGAGTGGTGTTTTAAATGATGAGTGGTTGGGAAATGGTTGTATGTTGTCGAGTTGGAAATCTTTTAGAGGTGTCAATTGCTCATATGCGAGTAAGATAACTCGCATCCAAACAACTAAAGAGAGATCAAAGGCTCAATCCCCCTCTTTTTCACCTTAAAAAGAGTTAAATAATTGTTAATTATTTTGATAGTTTAATTGTGAAAATCCGTTTGACGTTGGATCAAGGGTTTGATTGTATTTGCGTGCAAAGACGTGTTTGGTTGAAGGAAGTTGGCTTGAAAATTGCTCGACGATGGATTGAGGATTTGATTAAAAATGGAACTGGCTCGACGGCGAATCGAGGGTTAGGTTGTAAGAAACGATACTAGTCCCTGAGGATGCTCCTAATAACGAAACCACAATGAAATTTGAAAGTGTGTGCGATAGGTTGATGGTGAATGCGTATGAGCACTCGACCTATGAGGGGTGTTTGAAAATAGATCGATGAAGAATCTAGAATTAGTTTGAAAACGGTTTAGTCTATGCTAGTCCCTAGGGGTGCTCCTAGAAGATAAACCACAATCAAAGCAAATATGAATTCGTACATCAGAATGAGAGAGGGGTACATGAAAATTACACGGGATTGCACGAAATAAAATGGTTCATTATCAGGTAGCCCAAGAGGAAGCCGTGTGTGTGCGAGGTTCCCTAAACTAAGCCTTGAGCAAAAGTCGGACAAAAGCTCCAAGTTAGGGTTTCTGAAAAAGTCCAAGTTTCGATGACCGGAAAAGTAACCAACAGTCCACCAATTTAGGCTTTTAGGTTTCAATTGTTATTAATGTGTTTTCGAATAATGTGAGCAAGATATAAACAATATGAATATGAATAATATGGCAAGATATATAACAATATAATCAAGATAATATCCACAATAATATAATCAAGATAATATTAACAAGTATATGAATAATGCTAATATAATCAAAATATAATGACTGAAAATAAAACAAGAGTATATTGACGGAAAGTAAAGTTAGTGTTAGTTAATGTGAATGAATCGGGACGAAATGTAGCACTAAATCGTCGTAGCTCGATCTATGACGAAGATCAAACTATATGAGGTCATGCAAGTTAATATCTGTGCTAAAAACACGATGGAGAAATGATATTGAGGATCACTTTCCAATGTAATCATGTCACACGGACCGAAAAGGTGACGGTCTCGTCTTAATCACAAACTCGTGTTAATTAATCGAGGGTAACTTATCACGATTCCAAAATATAGAAAATGACCTTGATGATCATTTTCTACAGATTTGAAATAATGAAGGTTAACAACTTCAATAAATCAACGTTCATGAATTCAAAGACTTCATCGATCGAAAATGAAATTAAAGCAAGTGAAAAGTCAAAATAGAATAAGAAAGGTTAGGGAAGAAGGTGGTCTCATATTAATCAAGGTTTTAGATCGATAAATCAAAAATTTATGATACTAGACTTTCATTGACCAAGATTGAAAAGGAAAATAAAATCGAAAATAAAATCGACACGAAAATCGACAAGTGGAAATGGAACAAAATTAATTGAGAAAAACGTAAAATAGATAGACAAAATAAATGAGGGTTAATAATTTAAAAAGAAATTAAAATAAAATACTAAAATAAATCTTTAAAACATTATAAAGAGGGGGGCGCTCAGATCTAGGGGGTGTAAACATTGTAGAATTATCATGGGCCTCATGGCTCATTCATCTACAAGAGGCATGGTAGATGAATACAAGAGGGTGGTGTGTGTATAAATTCGTGGGTTGTGAGCCCAATCCAAATTATGTCATTGAATTTTATTTTTAAAAGAAAGGGTTTGAGCAATGGAATTACATGAGCTTCAAAACAACCCAACAAGACACGGTTAAAAAGCAAAAATATGTTATGCCTTATCTTATTTTTAACATAACCTTAACAAGATCAAAAGAAACATCATGAAAACAGAACACACAAAATGATGGTCGCATCTCTTTTTAAGGTGAAAATGACTTTCAAAAAGGAAGAGAAAGAAGATCAAGGCGCCATGAACAGGGAACAACAACAACAACGAAATGTGTCTTATTCTAACCTTCTCGTGAACACTATCTCGTTCAACCTCTTTCAGGTTCGTTGTTTCTTCATTTCGATCTATGCGTGTTCTGGTTTATTTCATTGTGTTTGATTTCTTCCTTCTACTCCTTCTAATTCGTGGGTTTTGATGAAGGGATTTTTGGGTTTTGTGTTGTATTGGTAGAGATTCAATATTTTTGGGTGTATTTGTTTGAAGATCGGGTGAAGGAATTTTTTAAATAAAAAACAGAGGTTAGAATTGGTTGAAGAAGGATGAAGGTGAGAGAGGGTGTATGAGGTGAGTTGGGGACGTGATTCGATTGAGGATGAAGAAGGTTTTGGGAGGGATTTCAGCAGAGGTTATTTGGCACTGAGGCTTTCTCTTTCAATGAGGTCAGAAGAGGGTTTATTTATAATGGTAATGGAGGATATTTGCGGAAGAACCAGGGAATCATTTTGCTGTGTTTTGAGAATTTTTTACCTTCCTGCCATACTCTTAGAAGTTAAACCCCAAAATGCCACACTTTTACAAATAAATTCCAAAATGTCATCTTTCTAAAAAAATTCAATTTTTGGCACAACGTAACCGCCCATCCATTGGGCGGCAGTGTGTTATGCAATTATGGGAACCGCCCATCCATTGGGCGGCAATGGGTCTGAATTTTTTTTCATTTTCTTTTTTATTTATTATATTTAGTTAATTATAAATAATTATTGTTAAAATAATTATAAATAGATAATATTAAAATAAAAAAAATAATTACGTAATTATAAATAATAAATTTTAAAATAAAATAATTATTAAATAGATAATATTATATTTATTATATTTATCACATTATTTTTTGTTTATTATATTTATTATATTTAGTTAATAATTATTAAATAGATAATTATAGTAAATTAAAATAAAACATAATAGAAATAATTATTTTAAAAATAGTACTAATTAAAATAAATTACTACAGTGAAATATAATACAATAAATAAACTAAAATAAATATTTATTTATTCTTGAAATAAAAATAGTACATAAAAATAAATGAACTAAAAATTCCTATTCACCCTTAATTAATTTTGGCCCGGTCGACGTAAGCGTTGGTGGGTTCCACAGGCAGGAGCTTGTACATTTCTGGTGGACCTTCTACGATCAACCTCAGCGTTTTGGGTCTGCGTAGATGGACCTGCATCATTGTTAGGGTTCATGAATTGAGAGACCAAATCATCATTGAAATCGTCGTCACATGGTATCGCTGCCGCACTTCCATAACTTAATCTTGTACCCTCGTTACTCCAACTTGGTGGGTTTATAAGTGGCATCGCGTTAGTCATGTAGGGGGTGTATGGATGTTGGTCTTGAGAAAGGGTGAAATTTTGTGAAGGGTAAAAAGGAACTTGTGGTTGGGGTGTTTGGTAGTTGTGTTCTTGTTGGGTAGGTTGAGAGAATGAGAATTGGTTGTATTGGGGGTATGATGAGGTTGGGTTTTGTTGTTGGATGTTGAAGGGGTTTGGGTTAAATGATGTGTAAGGTTGATTGTAGTGTTGGCTTGGGGTATAAGGTGGTTGTGTTGGGTTTGGGTTGAATGGGGTGTTAAATATTTGTTGTGGGGTGTTAAATATTGGTGGTTGGGTGTCATAAGTCATGGAGGGGGTGTTTTAGAAGTTTGATGAAGTTGGTTGGTTTCGAGGGTCCCACAAGTATCTATTTTGTGATAGATACAAATTGGTCACAGATCTATACCAACTCATGTATGCTCTACTTGGTTTACATTCGGTATCCATGACATTTCCTCGTAGAACAGTGCGGAGACGATTCATCCAGTGTTGTCGTTCTTGTCTGTTATGATCTCTCCAATCATCGAATTTCCATTGGTCGTTCGCTGCACTCTTGTGATACCTATCCATGTATGTAGGTGGACCAGGAATGTCTTGTTTAATTCCGAATTGGAGTTTCACCCTATCTGAATGATGCATTTCAACAATAGTGAAAGAAATTATGAATGTTGTAGAACTCCACATATCGCTTTCAGTTGGATCCTCATCTTCAAGTTCAAGATAGGGTCTCCATCGAAACTATAACATAATTAAAAAGGGATTAGAGGAAAAAATATGGAAAGTGCTAGCAAGAAAATAAGGGATTAGAGACAATACATCATCTTCCTCAAAATGATCGAAGAACGTCCGATACCCAGGAGCACAATGATGCGGAGTTTTTTCGTAATTCATCCCATACGCGGACCACCTATAAAAGAAACAGTTAGTAAAAATTAGAGATGAAAATAATATATACATAAACTTTGTATACTTACTTGGTTGTGTATGGAAAGTGAAATGGATTGGGGTTGATCGGTGACAGTCTGGGCATTCTGGACCATCCCCAGGCTTGAATCAAAACACCACAACTAGCAAAATTATGCACATTTTTCATTGCGCATCTACACAAATTTCTGTATAGATGTGCTAATGTAGCAGCGCCCCAACTATAATTACTCACTTCTCTTAAATCTTCTAATAATGGTAAATATTGAAGATGTATAGTATTACCATTAGTATCCGGAAATAAAAAACACCCAAAAAGCAAAAGTAAATAAATTCTAGTCTTATAAATTTTTTGTTCCTCGGGAGACTCATTGGTTATGTTCAAGTTGCCATAAATTCTTTTTAGCCATGTGATTTTAAGGCTTTGGCCCTTCCTATCACCTCGTTCTAAAGGCACCCCCAATAGTTGTTCCACTAATTCATAGTTAACGTTTGTGTTACCCACAACCGCTGAGCCATTGACACGGAGACCCAACAACATATGGACATCCTCAAGTGTCACTGTGCATTCACCCGTGGGAAGATGAAAAGTGTGGGTTTTGGGTCGCCATCTTTCGCACAACGCGAGAAGAAATTTGCGATCAATTCCATATGATGTTATCTTGATGACGTGACCGAAACCCACTTGAATCAAATATGGTAGGATAACCTCATCAGGTTCTATAAACTTATGAGAGCGTGGTTTGAAATTTTTTTCATCCTACAAAATAAAAAATAAGTAACACCATAAGTAACATTAAACTAACATTAAAAATAAGTAACATCATAAATAACTTACATTAATAGAATATAACATAACTATTAGAATATAACATAACTAACTTTAAATAAATATAAGTTAACTTACATAATTTGCAATGTTTTCAAGTGTACCACGGTGGTCATCTCCTAAGGTAAGTAAAACCATTTTTGAGAGTAAGATATGTATGCTGAAGTTGTTTGAAAATGGTATTTAGTTGTAGAAGTTGTTTGAAGTTGATGGAGAGAATTATAATTGTAAGAGAGAATTATAATTGTTTGAAGTTGATGGAGGTAAATATGTAGGAGAGAATTATAATTGTAAGAGATAAATGTGTTTGAAGTTGTAGGAGAGAATTATAATTGTAAGAGATAATTGTAAGAGATAAATAGGTAAATGTGTAGGAGGTAATTAATGGTGTGTTGGTAAAAAATTAAAAAGGTAATTAATTTCTGCATGCATAGAGTTTGAATTTTTGCATGCATAGGCACGTGTCCTGCTGCATGGGCGCAGAGTATTAAAGTGTTTAACCACCGCCTATTGAATGGGCGGCTGAGTCTCTTTAATCCTGATACCCGTAGTTTCAAAGGGCGGTTGTGTGTCTTTATTGCTGACACCCGTACCATTAATGGGCGGTTGAGTTCAGACATATTTATTGCTTTTCAGACAACCGTAGTTGCAAAGGGCGGTTGAGTGTAATGCGTTTGACCACCACCCATTCATTGAGCGGCTACGTATATTCTACTTTCACGTGAACTTACTGCATGGCTGGTTCTACTATTTCTTTCACGTGAACCTCGCAGTTAATGTCTCAAAAATTAATGCCTTTTGTAGACAAAGATCCTTCTATTAAGGTTAGTGTTTGCATAAGTAAAATTGTTTCCGAATTCAATTTTACTCCGTCTTACAGAAAGACATGGATAGCAAGAAATAAGGCAATTGAACAAGTCTACGGTAACTGGGAGAGCTCGTACAATGAACTTCCACATTTTCTGTTAGCACTTAAAAAATATGTTCCTGGCACTGTGCTAGAAATAGAAACACTACCCATGCATACATCTGACGGAACTATTGTTGAAGGGAAACACATCTTCCACCGGCTATTCTGGGCATTCCAACCATGCATCAGAGGTTTTGCCTATTGCAAACCTATACTTCAAATTGATGGAACTTGGTTATACGGTAAGTACAAGGGTACACTGCTTATCGCAGTGGCACAAGATGGCAACAACAATATATTTCCGGTTGCTTTTGCCCTTGTGGAAGGTGAAACCGCTGAAGGCTGGGTTTTTTTCCTGAGAAACTTAAGGAGGCATGTCGCCCCACAACCAGATCTATGTTTAATTTCAGATCGACATGCATCAATTGAAAGTGCATACAACAATGCGGAAAATGGTTGGCACGATCCCCCTTCAGTGCATGTTTCTTGTATCCGACACATTGCACAAAACTTTATGAGAGAAATCAAGGACAGGAACCTACGGAAAAAAATAATTAACATGGGTAACTATATTTCTTAATATTCATTAAATTTTTTCAATAACATATATTATTTTGTCAATATTTTAATTTGATATTTTAATTATTCAGGATACGCTTTAAACCAGCCAACATTTCATTACTATAGGTCAGAGATTGGCATGGCAAATGCAGATGCTTTAAGGTGGATTGACAATATTCCAGCCGAAAAATTGACAAGGGCATTTGACGGTGGTCGACGTTGGGGTCACATGACTACCAACCTTGTCGAGTCAATGAATGTCGTCTTTAAGGGCACACGTAATTTGCCCATTACAGCATTGGTAAGGGCAACGTATTATAGACTAGGATCTTTATTTGCTGAAAGGGGTGGAAAGTGGAGTGCTGTGTTGAATTCTGGCCAAACATTTACAGACAACTGCCTCAAGGTTATGAAAGAAGAAACAACAAAATCCAGCACACATCAAGTCAGAATTTTTTACTACAGGAACAATGTTTTCAGTGTGCAAGAGACAATGGACCATGGTGAGGGGAAACCTATGGGACATTATAAGGTCGACCTCTTGAACGGGTGGTGTGACTGCGGAAAGTTTCAAGCATTTCGTGTCCCTTGCTCACATGTTATCGCTGCATGTTCGAATGTGCGCCACGACGCTTACGCTCTTTTGTCCGACGTTTATAGGGTTACAAACCTGTTTGGGGTTTACAGCGCAAGCTTTCCAATGATGCCATGCGATGAATATTTTCCTGTTTATGAAGGAGATCAAATTTGCCATAACCCAAGAATGCGGAGGAACAAGAAAGGTCGCCCTGTAAGCACGCATATTAGAACAGAAATGGATAACTTTGATAAGCTTGAGAGGAAATGTTCCATGTGTCGTCAAACGGGACACAATCGCACCCGGTGTCCCAATGTGGGAACAAGTAGTCGTTAGTCTTTTTATTAATCATCATGTATTAAATAATATTAGTTAATGATTTCAATCAATATAAATTATGTCTTCAATATATAAATTTATATTAATATTAATAATAATGTCACATAATACATATATTAATAAATACTAATATTATTAATATTAATGTATATTAATATTATAAATATTAATAATATTAATTTTAAAATATATTAATAATATTAATATTAATATATATTAATAATAATATATATTAATACTTATATTATTAATGACATAAATATTAATATATATTAATATATATTAAAATTAATATTATTAATCTATTTTGATAATAATATATATTAATAATAATACATATTAATATTCAAAAATATATATTAAGATATATTTATAATAATATATATTAATACTTATATTATTATTAATATAAATATTAATATATATTAATATTATTAATATTAACATATATTAAAATTTATATTATTAATCTATTTTGATAATAATATATATTAATAAGTATATATATTAATATTTAAAAATATATATTAAGACAGAAAAAGGAAAAATTTGGTCTTGGTCACTACCGCCCTTCCAATGGGCGGTTCACTTCAAATTACAACACATCCGTCCAATGAATGGGCGGCTACCTACAGCCAAAAAAAAATTCGTTTTTGAACGAATGACATTTTGGAATTTATTTGTAAAAGTGTGGCATTTTGGGGTTTAACTTCTAAGAGTATGGCAGGAAGGTAAAAAATTTCGTGTTTTGATGTTATTTTCAGGATGTTTTACAGGTTTGGAATGTGTACATTGTATCCCTATTCTCAGGTTGTGGGGTCCCTTTGTGTAACGGTTTTGTGATTTGCTTATGGTATGCTTATGTGTTGCGGTATTATCATTGTTCTGTACAAAAATTGATTCATGGTCTGCTTGATTTTATGCGTGAAAAGCGTGTTACTTAGGGTCGTACAGGTTGTGCATAAGAACTTTGTTGTGGGCCAGTGATAGTCTGTTTTGCAAATTAGGTTGTGGAGGTTTGGAAGTAGCAGGACGTTCATTGTTGCAGGTTATGTGAAGTCTTGTTGTGGCTTGGCTCGACTCCGTAGAAGTTGTGTTGTGAGGGCTTAGAGTCTTGTGGGGTCTGCTGTAGTTGTTGTTTGGCAACTCTTTTTTTGCACAGGATTTTTTTTTCGTGGAGGCTAGTGTATTGGAAAATAGGTTGGGTCACGTTGAAAATTATTTGTATGGTTTGATGAGTTTTGTGAACACTGCCAGGTTGTGTGTGTTTTTTTTGGGAAAAAAATGGCTTATGGAAACAATTGAATGCTTGTATATTTTTTTTTATTTTCTTGTAGAAATGGGCTGAAGATTTTTTAAAATGAATATGGGCTCTTATTTTGATCCACACTATTTATCTTTGTAAAAAAATCTTGCAGTATAATGGACTTTTGATTTTTGTGAATGAATTTTGTGTTACTTACAAATGGGCTTTTAGAATGGTAATTGGAATTTTAATTTTTGCTCCCTCCATTAATACTTTTGAACCATGCTTGGATTTGAAATTCGTAGAACTTTTATGATGAACCTTTGGCCATAAGTTAAACCTTCACTATGCCAAAAATGGCCTTTAGCAGCGCTTTTTTTGACCTTTAGCAGCGCTTTAAAGCGCTGCCTAAAGTGGCGCTGCTAAAGGTAAAGGCAGCGCTTTTTTTTATGGAAAAAGCACGGCTAAAGGTATCACTTTTAGCAGCGCTTTTTTGCCCCTTTAGCAGCGCTTTCAAAGCGCTGCCTATTCTCTCCCCCCCCCCCCCTCCCCCCTGTAGCAGCGCTTTATTAAAGCGCTTTTGTAGGCCACCCTTTAGCAGCGCTTTTTTAAAGCGCTTTCTTAGACCCCTCCTTTCCTAACCTATAGCAGCGCTTTTTTATGCCTATTTTTCTCCCTTTAGCAGCGCTTTCTTGTAAAAGCGCGGTCTATACCTCACGCTTTTAAAAATTTTTTTTTTTGAAAAATCACATTTTTTTATATTTTTAGACAAACCTGCTTATAACAATTAAATTCCCTGCTTATAATTCAGGCTTTAAACATAACTTGGCCTTTAAACATTGTAATTCAACACTTGGCCTTTAATTCAACACAATATAACTAAACATTGTACATTATACAATAACACTTTGCAATTTACACATAATTAACTCAAGTATAATTTACACATAATTTAAACATTGTACATTATACAATATACAATATACAATTTACACATAATTACAAATCCAATATACATTATAGAATTCTTAACTCAATCATAAATTGACACCATTCTTCCTTAATTTCTTCCAGTTTTACTTTCGAGTACGTAGCGCATCTGAATTCATCAAAATACTACATAATATAACAGAACAAGCACGATTTAATACTAATTACTCAGATGAAATATTAGTTAATTATCAAAATGAATCATATAACTCATGAATTGATCCATACCATGATTGGAATCTCTAATTGACCAGAAAGAATGATTTCCTTCATAAAGCGCAGTACAAAATATCCGCAGTCAATCCCACCACGCTGACGAGGACACTGTATTAGGAAAAAAGCGAACGAACATTTATCAGGATATATAGTTTAAATAGTTTTATAAGTAGAACCACTATAACAGTCAAACATGGGAAAATATACCTCCACTCTGATCCAGTTGATGTTGCTAGCCCTGCTTTTTGGCACTGTTGCATCTCTCTGTGCTCTGTATATTTGTATAACTCTAACATAATATAAACACATATTTAGAACAATGTCACATAATAAATAAACATATATAATTATTCAGAACACTATACATCATCACTTACGTATCAACCACGTTCTTCAGATTTTCATATTTGTTTGTATCGCCATCCAATGAATCTATATAATACACTATTTCTTTAATCGGATTAATTGCGACCAACAACCAGTGACCACTATAAAATAAGACAACAGTTTAGACGGAAATGTTATATAATATGGCAAAAATAGAACAATTATAATAAATGAATTTAGAATAAAAACTAACCCATGGCCAGTATTATATGGCAACATAAACAACTTCTCCGTATTCGCACCCATAAATCTCTGGACTGTGTACTCTTTGACTGCTTCTGGTGTCTGGTCTATTGTCCGTGAGTTGACACTGCTAGCAGATAAGAATGCGAATACTGAAGTCAAATCAGCGGGGACCAACATCTTGTCATACAAGCGCCTAAAAAAAATATAATCAACATTAGATTATTCAGTTAAACGAGCGAATTTTAAAATGTTCAATTATCTAATTAAAATGGATCGAAGTACCTGATGTAGGTATGCATAACCCCGACGCCCAATTCTAAATGTTTGAAAACCTGGTCGAAATCCTCCTTAGCAAGTGTTTCGGAATATTCAAAACCGAAAATACCTTGTTCCATATGTATTAGACGGATGTCGCCCTCAGGCACGTCTGTTGTCCCTACATATGTTTGAAGGCACAACCTAAATTGAGGAACAAATGCTCTTTTTGTCTCGACCTTTTTTTTGGGCACCTTGGAAGTTTCAGGCATGTTGCGACTGCTGATCAAGAACCTAAAAGTCATATATAAGTTCAGTAAATAATTTATAATAAAATAATCACTTAAACTGTATTACTAGTACCTGTAACTTTGATGCAGCTGAATCGGTATCCCGCACAATAATTTTATCATCTTTTGTTTTGGATTTTGTGGGAGTCTAAGATCATCATGTCAATAAGAAAGTGTAAATGTCAGAATAACTTTCATGTATGGGTAATAAAACATTGGAATATTACAAGGTTCAACCTACCTCATCATCCATGAAAATGAGATTCGCCGGCCATGCTACATAAGCTCCTATCGTGTCTCCCACCACTTTTGCGTCTGATACATCGTCTCGCATAGGCAACAACGCCCCCCCTCTAATGCAATATCAACAGATACTTTCAAAAATCCAGCAGGGAGGGGTTTATGGTGAAGTAAGTCTCCCAGGGTGTTATGCACCTTTCCCTTGCCAACCATGCGATAAGTCGGCGACGATAAATATAGTCGACAAGGTGAAATGCCCTAAACAAATAATGATCAGTTAATGTGTCAATTAAGAAAAATGTGCTAAATTAATTTCAATGTAATATATACAATTACCTCTGGAAGCTTCTGCGGACAACCGATACTATCTTTGTCACTAGTAGCTTTACCGGCCTCTGGAGCGCGCCTTTCGGACATGTATCTCTCCTTATCCTTCTGTAATTCACGAATTTGAGCTTTCATTTCCTCCAAAGTAGCCATCACTTCTTTATTGGTTGGATTTTTTTTCCTTGGCTGCTTATTCAGTTTGGATGGAGTGACACCAAATCCCTTGCCCCTCACACGCCCAGAGTACTCAGGAATATTCAACACCCGACTCAATAAACTCCTGCAATCATCGTCTTCAGCAGGAGTTATAGTCTGGGATAGGGACTCCTGAAATATAGATAAAAGCATATTTAAATATTTTATACACTTTGTTCAAACACTTTGTTCAAAAACTAATGTTGTACTTACACATTGTTCAAACACTTGTTGAACTTCTTCTTGGACGGCTCCATCTCTTCCCACCCGGGCAGCCTTCCATACGACATGGTCCGGAAGAGATGTCGCATCACTTTTCTCCTCTTCCAACTACGCATTAAGACGAACAATAAAGCATTATATCCTATTATGTATACTTACTATTTTTTGTAAATAGATCATATTAAAGCATATATATGCACTTACTAATTTTTGTTCTAAGCGTGCATATCCCAAACGCCCATTTCTATATGGATACGCAGGGTTTGATGCCCGTTCCCGATTTACGCCACTCTTAACCTGAAAAAACAAGTTTAAGTCATATCAGTTTGTTTGTGGAATAGGTATATATACTATACATTGTACATGATAAGTTGTACTTACTTCAAATTCTTTGGTTCTTCGCTTCGCAACAAATGTCTCCCATTCTGCATCCGAAATCAAATCAGCGTACTTCGCTGGACGCTCCGACTCTACAAAGTTGCCATCAGAATCTTTAAGATATTTGTTGGTTAAAAACGCTCTAAATCCCCTCAAGCGTTTTCCGGCCAACTAAATACAATATTTTCTCCTAGAATCCTCAATATTAAAAGATCTCTGCAAACAAATACACATACATATAACATGTTAATATAATTAATTTAAAGATGTAACTGTCAACATAATTAAAAATGATCAAATCTCATACTTGAATCTCGGTCCAAATTTTATCCTTAGCCGCTTTTAATGCAGGAATTCTCCAGTTATCGCAAGTAATCGGAACTTGCGAACGTACAACTGCTCCAATATAACTTGTCAGCAGCGCACCATTAGGCTCAACCAACTGATCTCTTTCATTCCAATGGACATCGTACTTTACACCTCTATCTCTCGCACGGATGATACTTTTCATTATCGTTATGCCTCTTTTAATTTCGCCTTCAACGTCTTTGGGTGTTTCTTTTCCATCATGTGATGTTTCCTCGTTGCTGGCCATAATATACCTGAAATTCAGAATAACAACAACAACAACAAATATCAACAACAATAACAACATCTATATCAAATATAAACCATCTATACAAACCATCTATATAAACTATCTATATCAAATATAAACCAACAATAACAACATAAACCATCTATATAAACCATCAAATAACAATAACAAATATAAACCATCTATACAAACCATCTATATAAACTATCTATATCAAATATAAACCAACAATAACAACATAAACCATCTATATAAACCAATATCAAATAACAATAACAAATATAAACCATCTATACAAACCATCTATATAAACTATCTATATCAAATATAAACCAACAATAACAACATAAACCATCTATATAAACCAATATCAAATAACAATAACAAATATAAACCATCTATACAAACCATCTATATAAACTATCTATATCAAATATAAACCAACAATAACAACATAAACCATCTATATAAACCAACAATATCAAATATCAAATATAAACCATCTATATAAACCATCAAATATAAACCAACAATAACAACATCTATATCAAATACAAACCATCTATATAAACTATAACAAATACAAACCATCTATACAACACAAATATAAACTATAACAAATATAAACTATAACACAAACCATCTATATAACACAAATATAAACCATCTATATAACACAAATATAAACCATCTATATCAACTATAACAAATACAAACCAACAATAACAACATAAACCATCTATATAAACCAATATCAAATAACAATAACAAATATAAACCATTTATACAAACCATCTATATAAACTATCTATATCAAATATAAACCAACAATAACAACATAAACCATCATATATATCTCATATATCATATTAACACAACAACAATATATCATCAGAACAACAACAACAATATATCTCATATATCAACAACAACAACAATATCATATATAAACTATTTTACATTGTAAACTATATAAACTATTTTACATCAACAACAACAACAATATCATATATATCTCATATATCATATTAACACAACAACAACTAACACAACAACAACAAAAACCATCATTGAAAAGATAAAAACCATCTATATATCATCAGAACAACAATGGTGAAAAGATAAAAAAACAAGAAAAGCAGAGTAAAGCTTCACGTACCGTAACAATGGTGGACCGGAAATGCAGACGGATGGATGAACTCAAAAACGGACGGTGAACGTTCGGTGATGGTCGGAAGGATGATCGGACGGAAGAAGGCGATGGTCGGACGATGAACAGTGGTGGTTGGTTCGTGTTTTCGTTCGCCAGAGAAAGAAGAAATAGTTAGCGTGACTGTTCTGATTCTATTAAAATTCTGGAGGGTATTTTAAAATTATAATATGAATACCTATAGCAGCTCTTTTAAAGGCCTTTAGCAGCGCTTTTAAAAGCGCTTTCATAGGGTGCCTTATCAATTCCATATAGCAGCGCTTTATATAAAAAGCGCTTTCTAAGGGTCCCCCTTTAGCAGCGCTTTTGAAAAGCGCTTTCATAGGGTGCCTTAAAATTATAATATGAATACCTATAGCAGCGCTTTTAAAGGCTTTTAGCAGCGCTTTTAAAAGCGCTTTCATAGGGTGCCTTATCAATTCCATATAGCAGCGCTTTATATAAAAAGCGCTTTCTAAGGGTCCCCCTTTAGCAGCGCTTTTGAAAAGCGCTTTCGTAGGCCCCCCCTTTAGCAGCGCTTTTTAAAAGCGCTTTCTTAGGCCCACCATTTAGCAGCGCTTTTTTAAAAGCGCTGTCTTTGGTAGGCGCTTTTTTTCTTTTTTTTTTACTGGCCCTTTAGCAGCGCTTTTGTATAAAGCGTTGTCTTTCTATGCGCTGCTAAAAGTGATTTCTGGCGTAGTGCTTGAATCGATGAACAAATATAACCAATTGAATTTGCACCTGATATGTCTAAATTTTGAAAAGTGAAACCAACATGAACTAAACTTGAATTTTTGACTCGACCACGCCATTCTGAATTCTTCTTTGAACATCGTGCAACAATGAATAACGATAAGACCTTGAAGAATATGAATCTTGCGTTGACTTTGAACCACGAGACCAAATGCACCAAACTTGGATATTTTGTAATTTAATTCCACCACATGAATCTGAATTGGACAACAAACTTGGCAAGATTGAAAAATGACTTAAACCTCAATGAAATAATTTAGAATCAACACCAAGCCCTAATTGGAATGAACTGGATCTTTTACTTGACTTGTTATACCCTGATAACCTGAACCATACACCAACTGACTTGAATTGCCACAAACCCTGATTGATAGCTCATACCACACCACTTAAATCAATCACGCCCAGACCTTAATCTTGAAGAAAGCCCTTGTTTGACTGACAAATTAAATAAAAACCCTTATACCTCAATTCATACTACACATACACTTGACTTAACAGCTTTACCTGAGATTAGATTCAACCTAGCAACACCTTGAGCAGGAGCAACATATTTTTTTTTGGATGATGGTTAATGGATGGAAGTACAAATGAAAGTTATATACAAGTAGGACAAATTTGGGGTATGACAAAGATCAAAGGTCTTCCTTCCACGAGAGGAGACAAAATAGGAGGTTCAAGCAGATACTATTTAATTCTTTCAAAAGCTTTCTGACAATCTTCTGTTTGTACACAACCCTGATCTTTATGGAGAAGCTTGAAGATCGGTGCACATATGGCAGTCATATTGGATATAAATCAGGAGATATAATTCAAATGTCCCAAGAATCCTCTTACTTGTTTTTCTGTTTTGGGCGCAAGCATTTCCTGAATAGATTTATCTATACCATGATCAACTTCAATGCCTTTCTGACTGACAATAAAGTCCAACAACTTTCCAGAACGGACACCAAAAGTTCATTTATTAAGATTCAGACGGAGCTTGAACTTTCTCAAACGTTGAAACAACTTCAATAACTATTCAATATGATCTTCTTCAGGCTTCGGCTTACAAATCATATCGTCCACATATATCTCAATTTCTTTATGTATCATATCATGGAACAGGGTGGTCATGGATCTCTGGTACGTTGCACCAACATTTTTCAAACCGAAGGGCATCACTCTGTAACAGAATGTTCCCCAGGGTGTAATGAATGTTGTCTTTTCCATATCCTCGTGCGCCATCTTTATTTTATTATAACCGTAAAATCCATCCATAAAGGAAAAGATATTGAACTTAGCAGTATTATCTATCAGCATATCAATGTGTGGCAGTGGAAAATCATCTTTCGGACTTGATTTATTCAAATCTCTATAGTCAACGCACATTCGGACTTTTCCGTCTTTCTTTGGACAAGGCACAATATTGGAAACCCATTGAGAATACTCAACAGTCATAAGAAAACCAACATCAATCTGCTTTTGAACCTCCTATTTGATCTTCACAACCATGACATGATGAGTTCTTCTCAATTTCTGCTTCACATGTTGACTTTCAGGCTTCAATGGAAAATGATGCTCCACAATATCAGTATCAAGACCAGGCGTGTCTTGATAGGACCAAGCAAACACGTCAACATATTCTCTAAAAAGCTCTACCATTCTCTTCTTAATATCTTACTGAAGTAGTGCCCCAATCTTGACTTCTTTCTTATCATCATCGGAACCCAAATTAACCAATTCCATCGGCTCTTCATGAGGCTGAATGGTGTTTTCCTCGTGCTCAAGCAATCGAGAAATTCCATTAGGAATCTGTTCAACATCCTCTTCTTCCGCTTCAAACACAAGGAACTCAAAGTTGGGAGAGGGCATAGGGTCATTGTTTTCAATAGGTTTATCAATCAACCTGCACAATGATTTATGTTTGATTTTAGAATATGAACAAGAAGTGCAAATATTATGCAGATAAAAGTGATTATCACATTATTTACTTTTTTGGTTTTTTATGTTACCTTTTTTCAGAAATAGAGCAAAAAGAGAAAACATAATATGGATACACAAAAAAACATTTTATTAGTGATGATAAAAGTTGAAACAAAGCCCTCACAAATTCTCTTTCACCTTGGGTAGAGTGAAATGATTTTTAAAAGAAAAAAAACAAAATACTTTGAAACATGAACAATAGTAGGAATGTCAACAGCGGTCCAATTTTGGCATATCAATTCATGCGTCACAAAGTTGGGCGTTTCTTCCTCTTGATCATCCTCAATGATGGTACTGACTTCATACTCAGGTCCCTTAAGTCTCGGTCGAGGAGAGTAGAAGGATACATATGCATCTTCTATCTCAGAACTATATCCAGGATCTTCCAAATAGGGCTCCCAGTCTTTAGCAGGAATGGAATCATCTTCAAAACCATCTAGGATATAATCTTCAGTCATCTTCAAGAATTGTAGTTGTGGATGAACCCATTACATCAAAAAACCTCATGAATACTCTTCAAATCTTTGCGGGTTGAACCAGATGTAAAACCCAAACCAACTCTATCTTTTTTCTCAGTAACTTCAATGACTTGGCCCCATCCATAAGCTTGGCCACTCTCCAACACATGTTGTGCATTTTTTAGAGAAGACATGGACACCCCATTCTTCTTAACAGCATTATCAACTACAGAAAGAGCATGGAACAGAGTTCCAACATCCTCGTCAGCATCAATATAAGAAAAAGATGACAAACTACTCACCAACATAGCATGTTCTCCACCAACAATAATAAGTTTGCCATTCTGAACAAATTTCAACTTTTGGTGGAGTGTCGAAGTGATAGCTTCGGCTTCATGAATCCAACGGCATTCTAGAAGACAACTATAAGCAGGACTAATATCCATTACCATAAAAGTAGTCTGAAATAAGCATGGACCTATATTGATAGAGAGATCAACCTCTCCAATCACAGTCTTCCTTGAGCCATCGAAGGCTTTCACAACAACCCCACTGAATCTCATAGGAGTACCTTGATAGGACAATTTGGATAAAGTGGATTTTGGGATCACATTCAATGATGACCCGGTATCAACCAACACATTGGACAGGGCGTCCTCCTGGAAATTCATGGAAATATGGAGAGCCAAATTATGATTTCTTCCATGTTCCGTCAACTCCCCATCACAAAAGCTTAGATTATTACACACACTGATATTGGCAACAATGTTATCAAAATGGTTAACAATCACATCATGATCTACATAAGCTTGTTCTAATATTTTCTGCAAAGATTCTTGATGAGACTCTGAGCTTATTAGTAGGCATATATTTTTGACGGCGTATGCAAAAGTTGATCCACCACATTATATTCACTCTTTTTGATCAATTTCAACACTTCATCACTATCTAATTTTTGGTTTACATTACTTGATTGACTGGATTCAATAGAGGTCTTCAACTGAGTTTGCTTACCCACAACATCTTCACTTGTCTTAGAGGGTACATTAGCAAATACTCGGCCACTTCTGGTCACATGACCTGCATCTGCAATAGTCACAACTGAGGGAAGAGAATGAATGAGAACCTCTTTTCCATCCTCTAACATAGTAGCATTGTATTTCTAGGGAACAACTTTATCTGATTCATATGGTATCGGGCCAGGAAAACGAATGACCAAAGGCGTCACAACAGATTTCTGACTATTGTAAGAAATTACAACTCGCTCCGGGATGTCGAAACATGGAACTATGACATTCACCTCATTCTCGACTTCATTTCTATTTGCAGTAACCTGAATCAAATTCTAATCAATCATCTTTTGTAAATCCTTCTTTACAATCACACACCCACGGGGTTCACGGAATAAATACAACAAGCGGCATAATTATGCTTAATATCATGGAATTCGCTCAAAGTAGTATGCATCTTAACAAGTGACCTCCAAATCCAACTAATATCAAAAATATGGTATGTACCAGGACACCCATATACCTTGGTGACTATTTTGTTGTGTTTTCAATTGGAACCGCGATTGATAATTAGATGCAACTTGAGCGACATAAGTGGTACTGATGATGGGCGTAACAAAAGCTACTTGTTGCTGATGATGATTACATCTTCTAGACCTCTCTTGAGAGATGACATTGGCTTATCCATCCTTTTTCTTAGAAAAACCAGCACCAAACTTCTTCGCACTTCCAGAACTACCTACTTTTGTCAGACATCCCTCACAGACAACTTCCTCTAATCTCATTCTCATATTAACCATCTCTGTAAAATCACTAGGAGCACTCGCAACCATCTTTTCATAATCTTCAAGAAGATTTTGGTCATCTCTTTCTCTTCAAGCGAAGGGCTTATTTGAGCTGCAATCTCGCACCATCTTTGCGCGTACTCTTTAAAAGTTTCTTTCTCTTTCTGAGACATTACGCGGAGTTGGTCATCGTCCGGCGCCATATCCAGATTGTACTTATACTGATGGACAAAGGCTTCTCCGAGATTATTGAATGTCTTGATTTGGGAACTATCAAGTCCCATGTACCACTTTAGTGCAACACCGATAAGACTATCTTAGAAATAATGAATCAGTAATTGATGATTTTCAGTATGGGTGGAAATTTTTCTGTCATACATGACCGAATGACTTTGTGGACAAATGTTCCCTTTATATTTCTCAAAATCCGAAACCTTGAACTTGGCAGGAATCTTCACATTTGGGACAAGACAAAGCTCGTGAGCATTCTTTCCAAATAACTCTTTTCCTCTTAAAGCCCTGATTTCTTTCTGCATCTCAACAAACTAATCTTGAAAATCATCCATACGATCATCCAAACTCTTGCTCGGAGCAGTGTGAAAAATTTTCTCTTCAGCATAAGGCGAAGTGTGACCCACGGGTGGTGGCACAGGTACAACAGTAGGAACAACCAGAATCTTAACATTATGAACAACATTAATCATAGGAGGTGGCACAGTTATAATAGAAGGAACTCTTGAACCTTCAGAAATAGGAGGTTGATATCCCCCTGGCACAAAATTGAGAGGCATGCCCCAAGGGAAACTAGGAGGCATCTGATATTGAGAAGCATTAACCAGGGCCGCAGAAATGGGCGTTGATACATTCTCATAAATCACAGTTCTCTCCACAGGAGAATGAGGGGGAGGTGGTGGCTAATTCTGATCAGCCACTAGAGCTTCCATCGCAGTAATGAGTTTTTCCAAACTATCCTTCAGAGTTGTCACCTCTTCACGACTCTCTTGTTGCAACTAATCCATCTTTCTCTTGAAATTAGCTCGAGTATTGTAGTGATGCGACAACTTGACTGAACAAAGACTAAAAGGAAACAATAAAGCACCTGGAAAAGGCAAAATACAATGCACAAGATGCAAATGCAAATGTTTCAATCACCTTTTAAGGATCTTTAAGATGTAAAGCAATTACAAACATTGTAAAGAAATAACACTTTTTGAAATACTGATAAACGTCTCATTTCATTGAATATTCGAAAGAGCTGCACTTGGAAGTACAAGTTACAGAAGATCAAAAATTCAATAAGAAAAAGTTAGATCATAAGGATTATAAAGAGCATCTGATGACTATTCGAGCTGATACTTCCTTCAGAGTCTCTTAATCTCTCTCTCATAGTTGTCCTTCATGACGGTCTTCTCTAGCATGAGTTGACCCACAACACCTTTCTAAGCACCAGAAGTAGAAGGATGTGATGATGAAGTAGTAGAGGAAAATAACTCATCGGTATGTCTCTTCACAGCGTGTCGCTCAAGCAACTCAATCAAGTCATAGTTCTCATTCATCTGCTTTTGCAATTCCGTCTTCTCCTTGTCAGAAGCATGAAACTTACTTTCCCACATCTCTTTCTTTTGCTTCATCTCGGCCAAAGCATCATGAAGAGTGTTTACATCATCAGAAGAAATAGGGAGTGGCGTAGTGACCATTTTAGTCATGGATTTCTCAAAAGGATAAGGCATTTTGAGCTCCTTAGCTCTCTTCTTCACCCAAAGCGTACAAGGTTCCAAGGCAATTAAAACTTGTCTTCCAAGCTCTCCTTTACCCATTCTATGAATCTTATTCCAAGCTGAGTCATTCTTCTCCTCAAACCAAGAGAATCATCCCTTCCTTAAAAAAATAAACCCTCTAATAGAATATTTTTAGGCTTATCTTTCAACATATAACCAAGCTGACAACGAGCTAAACTCGGGTTGTATTTAATTCCACCTTGTGTTCTAAGAAGAGGAACATTGGAGAATTCTCCATAACTATCAATAATCTAGACATTCTCAAAAATAGAAGAAGACCAAGTAATGTCAGTAGGAGTAAGGGACATGATCCTATGAGACCACCTTAAACAATTCTTGTTCTCCCTAAAAAAAGATGACTATGGCAGGTGCGAAATAAACCACTTGTACCGCAAAGGTATGCAATAAACAATGGTATCGTTCCCGTTAGAAGTCCTACTATGGATGGAGAAATAGGTGTCACCAAATAAAGTCGGAACATGGTTCCCAATCAAGAAAATCCTAATAGCGTTAACATCCACAAAGTTGTCAACATTTAGGAACAAGAAAATCCTAATGCTAACGTTGGTAGCCTCAAACTCCAATGTGCTACCAACGTTAGCAAATAAAATGGCTTTCCCAATCAATAACTTAAAAGTCAAACCCTTGATGCCTCCCTTAACCGTCAGATTAGCATCTATATTAGATTTCGTCAAATGGGTGGCTGCAACAATATCTTGGGGCTTAAGAACTTCCTCTAAACCAATATAAGGAACCTTATCAGAAACTGGTATACCCAATAAATAAGCATACTCCTCCCAGGTTGGCATAAGTTGATAATTAGGAAAAGTAAAGCATCGATAGACATGATCATAGAATTGCACAAGGGTGTTTAGAATTCCATCTTCAATGTTGGTAGAAAGAACAAATAGAAGTCTCCCATGACGAGATTTGAAGCCTGCACGATCAAATACCAAGGACACTAGTTTTTTCAAATCTGTAAGATCGGGATCTCGGAAATCGTACTTCTGAGTGTTTCTCCTTCCAATATCCATAATCACAATATTTGCGATGTTTGCAAAGGAAAATCTCTGACATCCTTAAAAACTGGCTAAAATAAAATGCCCATGAATGCATGAATGCAAGATGCAACACCCACAAACAAGATCACACAAAGCACACAAGTTTAAAGGTTCAGCACGAGCATGGGGCCAAAAGTAAAAGTACAAGGGTTGAGTCTATTCTTGCAGTTGGTTTGCAAGGATGTTGAATAGGATGTTCTGAAATTCTGCCTGAGTCTCAGGTTTTCCTTCTGTTCTAAGTCTTACCTTCGTGTCTTGTGATCTGATCTGTGTACACAATCGTGTCCTGTGTTCTGAGTTACTCAAGTGAGGGAGTATAAGGTCTTTAGTAAGGGGGAGCATTCTAGAGGGGGAGTATGTTTGAAGGGATTGTTCTTTGATCAACCCTTTCAAACTTCCTTCTAGCTTCTTTAGGAGTCTCAACTTCCTTTCAGGACAACTTCCTTTCACGACCTTTTTCAGCTTTACTCACACTAGGTTTATTGTGTAGAAGGAGTTTTAGTTTCTCAAAAGGGGGAGATTGAAAGCTCTTGAGGTTTCACTAAAATTTTGGTTAAACTTGATGAAGAAAAATATGATCAAACATGAAGAATTCTGAAGATAACAAAGATGTCGAATGAGATGTACTAGCATGAAGACTCAATATCCTGGACTGATTTAGAAGGTTGATTTAAATTTATTGCAAGATTCAAGGAGCGATCATAGTAGTGGATCAAAGAATTAGATGACAAAAGATTCGAAGCCCATGGATAGCAGAAGATTATAAAAGGAAGACCTAGACCTAAGACTGGATAACAAACCTCTTGTAACTCTTTTGTAAAGGGAAATAAGGGTTTAGGGTTTTGAGACTCGTAGGCTTTCTTGTGTTGTAAGTCTCCCTTTGTATCGGTTTGATACATTATGGTAGACATAGGTTTACAGATTCAGAAACCTGTAGGCAATGAATCGTGTATTGTTCTTAGATGAAGCTTTGAAGCAAATCCAATAGAATCCGAGTAGGATTATTAGTCAAGGTTGCTTGGATGAACTTTGTATTGAAATAGGAGTCTTTCAAGTAGGATGATGCAGTTGTTGTGACTATAACAGTTAGTTATCACAGGTTATGATTAAGGGAGTGAGATGGGTTTGTCTTATCAATTAGATGTGACTTCTAATGATAAAGTTTTTATTATGTAGTGATAGGTAAACCAGAGGTTGTCTACTATAAACCAGAGGTTGTTTATATAAAAATATACTACTGATAGTGGATTCTTCTTCTTGGCTTGGTATCCCCCAGATGTAAGTGATTCGCACCGAATTGGGTTAACATATCTTGTGTTATTTATCATTCTTCAAATTTACAGTTCAGTATTTGCCTTTTGATTAACATGTTGTAACAGATGTCGAAACATATGTTGTGCTTCTGTTGTTGATATTCAGAGTATCAGCTTGATTATTCTGCCCTTGTTTTTAACGTTATGCAGAGAACAATGTCGTGACATATTGTAGGACATCTATGATCTGCTATGCCAGAATTTCAATCAGGGAAGATGAATTTGGAACACTGCAGAATTGAGAATCAGATTGCAGATATCATGACGTAAGGAGTACAATTCGAAGTGTTCAAGAAATTAAGGTCTATGATGAATATAAATATCTTAAACACAATAAATTAGGTGGTGTGTTGAGATTGTAATTCCTTGTGTCGAAGCAAGTGTAGCTCGACAGAAATAAGGATGTGTCAAAATTAGCCTAGTGTAGTGTGTGTCAAGTTGTGTTAGATATCGAAGTGTTGAAGCAGGTTGCTTGACACATGATTTCGACGTAGAGCAAAATAGAAAATTTGAAATTTTGTAATTTTGGGTTTTATCTTAAGGAGAAAGGTAGCTCAATTATAAATAGAGGGAGTAACCTCTATTTTGAGTAAGAAGAATAAAGAATAATATTGTAACACACAATAGAAAGTGCAGTTGCACAGTTGAATAATATTTTCTTAGTTTGAGAGCAGAGAGTTACTCTGCAGAAATCATCCTCCTCTTTCCCCTGTTTTGTCAAATCCTAATCTTCTTCCTTATTCAATTTTCTTTCTTTTTTATTAACAATTGTTGCGCAGAATCATTCCTGCAATCAAGTTGTGATTGTTTCACTTGAGTGAAGAGTGAAGAATAAGGGATTTCGATCAGGTTGATTAAATCTTGTTCATTAAGATTAATTCAGAATTCTCAAAGTTTTGGGTTAATTCCAACATATATCAGCTTTCCACTATAATTTTAACACTCGATTGTAGATTGAGCTTTTGAAACATAGACAACCATGCCCGTGTAGATTGAGCTTTTGAAACATAGGCAACCATGTAATGACCATTTTGTCTTAGAGTAGCAGATTTTTGTGCAATATCGTGCAATTGTTGAGTGTTATTAACAAAGACACTTTGAACTTTTTTCCAAAAAGAGTAAAAAGTTTTAAATGCTCTTAAATTTGTTAAGATGTCTGATTCCACAAATTATCATGGCAGAGATCAAAGTTGATAATCAAGCTTTTTTTTTTATTTTTTACCAAGAAATCAAAGTTCTACCGAGACTGACCATGCTAAATAATGTTTCCATTCAATTTTCTTAAATTGATTGTTGGTGTTAAAAAAAAAGTAGGTCCATCATTTTTTTTGAAGAGTTTATGGAAATTTCAATAACTTGAACCGTTAGAGCTGTAAGAGATAACTAAAAACATCTTCCAATTTGTTTTATAATTCCACATCTTTCATCAAATATTTAACCTTTTATTTTAACTTCTTCCTATGATCATTACAAATGTTTAAAAACCTTAAATATAAATACCAAAATTTAAAATAAACTAGATTAAGACCTCAATGATGTGCAAAAGTGACACGAATTTTTAAATAGTATTATAAGTTAGAAAGAGGTTTAAATTATAGAAATGTTAATAAGACATCACAATTTAATAGGGATGACAATTATACTCATCTCTAATGGACACTCGTAAAAATTATTTACAATGGATAGGATAAAAATCCATAAAATGGATACCGGAATGTGCAATTATCCACTAAAGTAAGCGGTTATGGGCGCGGGTATCTTAGTACCCAGCTCTCCCTATACCCACATTTTATATATATATATATATATATATATATATATATATATATATATATATATATATATATATATATATATATATATATATATATATATATATATATATATATATATATATATATATATATATATATATATATATATATATATATATATATATATATATATATATATATATATATATATATATATATATATATATATATATATATATATTTACATGTTAATCTAACAATTTTAATAGATATATCACTATGAAATTTCTACGCATTTTAATATAAATGTTTGTTTATTTCTTATCTCAACAATAACATCCTCTAAATTTTTCAAATGTTTTTAAAAAATTAAAATGACATGATAAATTATAATTGATTGATATTTTTTATTAGAAATACAAGTAAATGAGTATGGATATAGGTATTTAAGTATTCAAAAGGTACGTTACGGGTACAAACGTTGGTGCCCACGCAGATACGAGTGTACGAAGATTTTTTTAAACTGCGGATTTAGAGAGGGGTACTATAGTACCCTGCCCAAACTCCACTCATTGTCATCCCTACCATTTAATTTTAAAATAAGAAATAAAGATAAAAAATTTCATTTTTTTTTTTACATTTCTAAAAATGTTAAGAATGTTTGTTCTTTATTATTTCATAAAAAAAAAGTTCCACAATCAAATAGCTCATACTCTAAGTAATAATGGTGACATAAAAATCTAAAATGAAACCCTAATTTATGTTTTTATAGTCTAAAAAGTTAGTGAGTAGGACCATTGAATGAGTTTTTATGGTTTGATAATGATTTGGGTATTTAAATATGCATGATGTTATTATTTTTTATGTGTTTGACTTTTACAATACATTTAATTTGCAATATTTATGATTGATTTAATTTAATTGATTTAGCCCTTCAATTTAAATTATTTACAATTTATCAATGCATTATCAGAGATTTAAATGTAGTGAATTCTAAATGATATAGTTGAAAATTTTATAATTTGAGTTTTGATGGATGATGGATATACAATTTATTCATGTAGATAATTTATAATAATATGTGTTTTAATATATTGTAGATGTATATTTTGTACACATATATAACTTTATATATGAAATAGAAAAATAAATGAAATATATCAATCATTATACATGACTTTTAATTTGAAAAATAGTAGGAAATGAATCAAGGAATATCAAAATAAAAATATTTTAATAAAAATAGTTTATAAATAAAATTTACACATTCTTCAAAAATGAATAATAAAGTTTTTAAAAGAATATGTATAACGATTTAGCAAATAAAAACAAAATAGTTTGAGTCTTAATTTTTGTTTTAGATTGGGTTAGGACCTGCCTCTCAGTCGGGCAGGCCTAACCCAATGTTGCGTTGATGAGGTCCAACAAGGCTCAACCCTCTTCTGTCGGGCACGCGCCTCAACAAGGCACCTTAGTCGAGCATGGCATTACCTTGATGGGGAACCTCACACGTTTCCCCCCACGTTCTCCACGTGTCCTCCACGCGGGAACACGTCATCAAACAACTACCCACTTCCGAAAGAGATGGTCAACTCACCTTCTGAAGTTCACGGAGCAGTTGATCCAGGGCGAAGACCACGTGTTGGTCTTCACTACGCCACATAAACCATAACAGTTACTTGTGTTGGGCTTAACAATCCGGCCCAATGCAATGTAATTGTTGGCATAAATACCCTCTTTTACTAAAGGGTCATGTATCTTATTTACTACACCTTTTTTCTGTACTCTCTCTCTCTCTCTAATTCCGTTACTCATTTAAGTATCAAAGAACCTTGTAGGTACACCCCCTCCTCCTCTACAACACCGGTTAGCGCAGCAGCTCACGACGCGTAGCAGGCTACTCATTCCTTTCTGATCAGGTGAGATCAATTTTAATATTATTTTAATATATAATAGATACAAAATTTATATTTTAATTATTATTTTACTTTAAAATTAGGTTAGAGCCATGGGAAGATATCTGAGTTTAGGAATGCTAATGTATTTTAGATTTGATTAAATTTAATTTGAGCTAGCTTTGACTCTGATTATAGAGCTATTGATTATTATAATGATTTTAGTTTTGTATAAATCACAATAATTTGGACTCTTATAACCCTCGTATGACACCTATTCTAACACTTAACCTCGTTGCCTCATACCGAGTGTGTTTTATGAAGATGAAATTACCCAAAAAGAATGAAATGGTCCATATAAATTGCATTTTCACCAACAAAATAAGAACAACGAACTAATCAATTTTATATTTTTAATGCTTGTAAAGCAAGCTCAAATAATTTATTATTGGAATTTCATTATAAAAAGATACACACAGGGAGCAGCTCGTGATTAGACACACTTCATATTGTAAACATATAAGCATGCATCTAGTTAACATAACTTCATGCTTTGTAGTTGGAATATGCATAATAGAAAGCACAAACATGGTTATAATTAAATTGCATATCTCTTCATGTTTCAACTTTGGTGGTTGATTGTAGTTGCATGATATCTTGTATAAGCAAAGTAATATTAATATAAGAAGATCCACCTTTTTCAACAGCTTTCTTTGCTTGCTCACTTAATTGACTAACCCTTTCTCTTCTCTCTTTACTCTCTTGATCTCCCTCATCCATCACATTGCATATTGCCTCCTTAATAACTTCCTTCTTCACAACAACACCTAACTTCTCTTCCTCTCCCCACTTCATCAAAACCTCAACACCAAGACTCACTCCAATTCTCAAAACATGAGTGACAAGCTTCTCATTCAAAAACTGGTCCGCAAATAATGGCCAAGTTACCATTGGCACACCAAAACTTATCCCTTCAAGTGTTGAATTCCAACCACAATGTGTTAAGAATCCACCAATTGAAGGATGAGATAATATCACCATTTGTGGGGCCCACCCTCTAATTATAAGTCCTTTCCCTTTATTCCTTTCCTCAAAATCTTCATCACTAATCCATTTTTCCATTGCTTCAGTTTTATCAACTCCATTCCTAATAACCCAAATAAATGGCATTTTAGTTTCTTCTAATCCCAAAGCCAATTCAATAAGTTGTGAAGAAACTAAGTTGCATAAACTTCCAAGGCAAACATAAACAACAGATTTTGGTTTATGCAAATCTAGAAACTTTAAACAATTATGTTCGCTTATTGAAGCTATGTTACCTCTTTCAGCCTTATCCAAACCATCTTTGTTGCAGAGTGAAACAGGACCAACACACCAAACCTTACCATTTTTCACTTTTTTGTAATCATTAACGTATTCTTTCTCTAATTCCTCAAAACTGTTTACGATTACACCATATGATTTCATTTCAGCTTCACGCATTTTCAGACTAGTTTCTTTTAGATTTTCTTCCATTATTGATCCTGGTACCTGTTCTTTGTTAGCTTGAATTTTGTGAGGTATGCCAGGAACAATGAAATACTCAGTATTTGAATTTACACTTTCAAGAATCTTTGAAGAATGCACCTTGAACGCCAAATGGAGGCAGAAGCAAGAGAAGCCATGGAATGAAATCCTTGGAATTTGATGTTTTTCAGCTAATTGAGAAGTCCAAGGTATGCAAAAATCAGAGATAATGCAATTTGGTTTTGGTGACAATTTATCAAACAGTTCCTGAGCTGGTTTTTGGAGCAAGGAAACTGCATGAAAAAGACTATAAATGATGTCTTTTGAGATATTAACCATGTCGAAATTCTCGCAACCATCTGGTAATCCAGCTTGTGTTGATGGAAAATGGAGTGTTACAAGATTGAGTTGAAGGCCAGAGGAAACAGCACGAGAAAGAACAGAAGAAAAACGTGATGCATTTTTGGGTGTAGTGAAAATGGTAACAATAACACCATGTTGTGCTAAGAGTTTAGCAATGTCTATCATTGGGATAATGTGTCCTTGGGCTATTAATGGAAATAATACAAAATGTGGAACATTAATATTTGCTTGCAAAACCATGGTTTAGAAAATGAATGAGTAGTGTATGTATTTTGGGTTTAGACTTGAATTGGAGTGTGTTTCAATTATATAAATATCAGTTTGGTTTATAAAGACGATGGTCCATGAACTAGTATTATGAACCCGTGACACATAGATGGACACGAAACACTTTTAAGTACTTGATAGTAATATGATAGGTTGTGGAATGTCTGTATAATTGGTGACGTAATAGCATATGCAATGAATATTGGATTATATGAAGCTACAGTCCCGTTTTATGTTTACCACAACTTCCCTCTGATTGGAGACAAATAAAAAGTGAGTGGGAAAAATTGTGGTTTGGATCCTCTAACTTTCATTTCTCTACCTTTATCTAACTTTCTCTCTATCTCTCTCTTAATCTACTTTCTCTCACATATTTTTTTTCCTCCAAAATCAACACCACTATTTCCTTTATTTCACCTAAAATTTGTTTAAAGACAGTCTAACTTTTCCACCCAAAAGTTAGAGAATCATTGTCCGAAAAATTGTATGTACATTTAATGGTGCTCAAATAAATCGGTTATTTAAATAATTCATATCTATATTCAAATTCGATTATTAAAAATCGGTTAATTATTAGTAGGGCTTTAACCAAATCCACATTTTGAATATATTTTTAATATGATTTTAACCAAATTCATAATTTGGACATCCATATCCAAAATGAAAATCAAATTAATTAATTTTTTAATTAAAAAAAAAACTTTAAAAAATTTTTTCAAAAAAAAATATTTTTATTTTGAAAAAAAATATTGTTTTAATTTTTTTCAGTAAATAAAAATTTTTCCATCATAATTATTTTACTATTTATTTTTGAAACATCGTTGACGGAATCTAATTTATTTTTCATTTCAATTTCAGCTTTAAAAATTAATTATTTTACTATTTGATAAATAATATATAAATAATATCAATCTATACGATTTCTATTTTATTATATTTTATGTCACGTTATTTTAAATTTACCATTCAATTTTATTTGAAGTATAAGAATGAGTGATCTAGTGGTTTTAATAGTGAATGACCAATTTAATGTTAAATCAATCATCTTTTATTATTATTATATATTAACATAGACTTACATATTATACAATTTATTAATTGTTAATATAATTGTTGCACAATAATAGTTTCACACATGCGCTACCTGTTAAAATATCTAAATACTTATTCTAGTATGACTATATTATACTAAAAGTCTATATTGTTCTCTTCAAGATGATTAAGAAAGAGTTTGTTTAAAATTTCCACAACCGATTTGCAAAACGTTTTATTCAAGATATCTAAACTATATAATATCTCCTTCATATCACTTATTATATATATCACTCTAATTATTTTATTCATGATTCAAAAAAACCAAAATAAAAATTAAATTAGTCCATTTTTTTAATTAAAAAAAAACTTTGAAAATTTTTTTCAAAAAAAAAATATTTTTATTTTGAAAAAAAATATTGTTTTAATTTTTTTCAGTAAATAAAATTTTTTTTCAAAAAATTTTAAAAAATAATTTTTAATAAAGTTAATTTTTTAAAATCAACATGAACCTATATATTTTGTTAAAACCCATATTTCAAATAAACCTATATATTTAACATGAACCTATATATTTAAAATCAACATAGTAATTTTTAGTTACTATGTATTTGAAATATTAGTAAAGTTAATTTTTAAAGGGAATTAAATTTCCACTTCGTAACAGTATTTTTAGTTACTCTTGTTGATCACTAATAGTTGATTTCTATATATTTTGATGAAAATACACACCTATATATTTTGTTACTAGTATATTGTGAAATTTTTAAAGGGAATTAAGTTTACACATAGTAATATTATAATTTTGAAAACATCAATTTTAAAATAAAATTAAATCAAAACTAATTATAAAATTGGTTATGGATATAACCGGTTTATAACCATTTTAAAAGATAAAAACCGGTTATGAGAATTGGTTTTAATAACCGGTTGTAATATATGGATTATTTATGGTTATGGATTGGTTTTGAACATTAACCATCCACGACCACCCCATGTACCTTTGCCCACTTGTTTACATCAATAACATCTTGCCAAACGATTAGTCTTACAGTTAGATTTTGATATTATTTGTTAACCAAATGACTCTAAATATAAGAAGTAATGAATTGTGATATTATAATTTGAAAATAATCTATAAAAACTTTAATTTTAAAACAATTAACTTAAATTTAATAAACAAACAAAAATAAGACAGTGGAAAGATAGAAAGATGAAGAAGTAGAATTGGAAATGAGTTGAGTCGAGTTGAACTTGTCTTAATTCGTTTTGACTTGTTAAAAGTTGGTTCAGTGTAAATCTCAGTTTGAGTTCTACATGAATTTTTTTTTTAAGTTCAAACTCGACTCGTTATAAGTTCACGAATAATTTGGTTCAACTCGTTAGGTTCGGCTAACTTGTTTCGCTGATTTAAAAGCCATTTTTTAAAATCTACTTTTCTTTTATATATTTAACATTTTAAATTAATATTTTTTTAAAAAAAAATATTGAAATGAAATAAAAGTGATCAAATTTCAATTTATATTTGTTTAAAAAATTTAGTCTAATTTAAAAACTACTCAATTGGAGCTTAAATTTGTCGAAAAAATTCATAACTTCATTTAAATATTTGGCAATCTACAAATTTAATGAAATAGTTCAACTAAAATTATAAGAATTTGATACATTTCCATCACAGAATGACTACACCACTTAGAACCTTCATTACACATGTTATTTTAGCAAATGTCATTATCACCTCAAGAAGGATTACTTTAAATGCAATCGGAAGGAACAATAAAGAGTTAAGATTTGGAGTAAATCTTTAAACCTACTATTAAATAAAATATGACCATTTTAATATATAATTGAGTTGACTCATGAACCTAACGAGTCGAACTATGTATAGTTCAAGTTCAACTCATTTATATAACGAACTTAGTTTTTCGCTCATATTCAGCTATTTGATTCATAAACATAGTTCAACGATTTAATTTTCGAACCAATTTCCGAACTACTTTCAAGTTGGTTCGGTTCATTATCAGCCCTAAGAAGAAGAGATATATGCAAAAGAAATAAAGAGATAAGAGATAAAAAAAGAGTGCACCAGAGATTCATACAAGTTCACCTTAATCATTTGACATACTCTTATCTAAGAGTTTTCTCTTAAGAGTTACACTAATAATCACACTTGAGCTTTTACAGGATTAGCCCATGAACCTTCAACAAAAAAGAGAGCTTTTATTATGTCTTAACTCAAGAACCAACAAACATTAGCTCAAGAACCTTCAAATTTATTTTTTACACTTAACCAATTACATACATTTCTGGTTATATTTTTAGAAGTTTTATTGAAACAGGAGAGAGTTTGAAAACATTTTTGTGTTTGTGATTGTATTAGTGCTTCATTTTTTAGTTTGGAAGATTTGATTTGATTTGTTGTGTTTCCCAACATATATTTTCTTTCCCTCGAATCGAAGTTCATATTATTATCCCCTCAGTGGATTATTAATGTTAGACGATATGCTTCGATATAAAGAGGGGGTGAATAGATCACAAATTTTACAATAAAAAACTTTTGACAAAAATCTATTTTTAAAATAAGATGCAGCAGAAAAACGACCTGGATCGAATCGTCTAACCGAACCTACTATCGAAAAACATTATACGTATCGCAAACCAAACAGATTGATAATGAACGTAAATGTTTAACAATGGTCAAGCTTCAAATCAATTAAATGCAATGCTAATAGTAATTTGTATATCCATGAACTAAAAACGCAAACAAAATAAATACAAACAATTTATCGAACACTTGATGTGCAATCGGTAATAATTGGAATTGTAGTCTATTCTGTTGATGTTAAAACCTATCACAATCAAAATGATTGTGATTATATCAACAACAACACCTTTAAAAGATAGTAGAAAACAATTTCCAATCGAATTGATCAAACAACGAAGAACTTGGTAAATTGCATCATCAACAATAAAAGAAATAAAGAGAGAGAGAGAGAGAGAGAGAGAGAGAGAGAGAGAGAGAGAGAGAGAGAGAGAGAGAGAGACCAAGATTTATTTAGGCAGTTCCCCAATCGACCTCGCTATGGGTACGTCTATCCTCAATTCAAAAGTGAATTGAGATAGTGCTATTAACCTTTTATTTTCCAAAATGATTATACAAGAGATGAATAATGTAAACCCCAAAAATCATATTATTTTGTGTTGATTCTTCCACCTCTAGCCCTTGATCAAAGCTTGATCAAGTGACCAATAATGTGGCTAAAATCCTCCGATTATCCAGAGCACGTTACTCGTTGAAACCCGAGATTTTCGAACACAACTTATTGTCTCGCGCTACCCCCTTGCAAGGAAACCACCTTGTCTTAAGGCTTTCACTCGGTCGAATCTATGTTGACGTGATCTCGTCCAAAACCTTCAAATCAACCCGATCTTGAAGAAAAACCCCCCCTTTGGTTTTCATGTTTAAAACACACAAAGCCCTCAACCCAATATTCTCAGTTACACCAAACCTAATTGGACGTTATCAGCCCTAATCTAGATGGTAACTCAATCAACAAATAATTATGTCTAGTTCAATTGTGTGTATGCATAGAAGAAGGGATGACGATGATGGGCAACTTTGTAATCTGATTTTATTTAGATTTTATTCACTAGAAAACCTTATTTATAAGAAGAAGCATGTATGAGTATATATAGGTATACGAATAAATGGGCAAAAGGAATGCAAAAAGTTAGATCAAAACTGAAACTTTTGGATGGGACAAGCATATAGGTCGACCTATGTGTGTCGTTCTGGTCGGCCTGTGAAGGTAATAGGACTATTGATTATTATAATGATTTTAGTTTTGTATAAATAACAATAATTTGCAATCTTATAACCCTCACATGTTACCTCATCCCGATTGTATTTTATGAAGATGAAATTACCCAAAAAGAATGAAATGGTCCATATAAATTGCATTTTCACCAACAAAATAAGAAAAACCAACTAATTAATTTTATATTTGTAATGCTTGTAAAGCAAGCTCAAATAATTTATTGGATTGGAATTTCATTATAAAAAGATACACACAGGGAGAAGCTTGTAATTAGACACACTTCATATTGTAAACATATAAGCAAGTATCTAGTTAACATAACTTCATGCTTTGGAGTTGGAATATGCTTTGGACTTTAAGTGACAGTATCTTTATTTGAGCAGTTTGTATGTCCCCAAATACCAATCAGTATCTTTACATTAAATGACATCTCTCTACTTAATCCCAAGCAGAGAAGTTTTTTGTGAAATCATATTCCTCATTCAATCAAGCGAAGCTCTGGACTCGTTATTTGAACATGTGGCATCTTTATAATCACCAACAGATGGTTGTCTCTTTATTTGAGAAGTTTGTTATGAAACCTAACTTGCCCGTATCTCTTTTGAAGATCCTCGGTAGAGTTATTGATTTCTAGTTCCTAGCAGGTGGAAGTCCCTTTAGCGAGACAACTTGTATTTGGTACTTTTTCAAATTTGAAACTTGATTAAAGAAGAAGATAAGCCATGTTCTAATAGTGGAAGCTTGTATTCAATCTGACTTGGTTTGTTATTTAAACAGGTGTTTATCTCCTTAATTGAGAATCGTGTTAAGATCCAGTAAATCTTTTGTCTCCAATAGATGGCTATCTCTTTATTTGAGAAGTTTGTTGTGTGGTATGACATGCTCACATATCTTTCGAGTATCTTCGGTAGAGTTATTGTTTATCTCCAACAAGTGGCTATCCTTTGTGAAGCTTGTTTATTACCTTTTTTTAAGTTTGAGACTTGATTAAAGAAGAAGTTGAGCTGTATTCTAATAGTGGAAGCTTACTATCATGTTAATACTTGTCTGCCTAGGAGTTTCTTCTCTAGAAGAACAAATGACTTTCCTTTTGAAGATTCTTGAATGGAGTCCATATCCTCTTCATTTTTCTCACTACCTATTCAGGGTTTCATTCCCTAATATAGTCAGTGGTCCATTGCCTCTCCGAGTTTATTCCCCTGTAGAGTGGGTATATCTTTTTACTGCTTGTATTGTTAAGTTTTCCACAGTGAAATCTTACTTTGTTGTCCGCTCTAACTGTGTTTTGATTTATTTCCATGCATAGTTAACCCCTAGTTGAGTCTTTCCCCAGTTATTTATTTTCTTGGTGGATCTCTTATTTTCTCTTTATCTCCGGCAATTTTGAGTCGTAGCTTCAACTATGCATTTTGCCCATCTCTTGTGGAATTTTATATTCCCCGACTAGGTATCTTCTTGTTTTTTCATGCAGAGTTTATTTTTCCTTTGCTAAGTCTGTCCAACAGTAGTTTGTCTTTTGTGGTACCTTTTTTCCACATAGTCCTGCGCATGCATTCATATCATAATCATTTTGCAGTATCTTAGGGCCAAAAATCGGGTCTTATGTATTTAAGTCTCTTCAATATCATCAAGACGAAGATGTCAATCTTCATATCTCCATATAGAAGAAACTTATATAGGGACATCTGTCATACCCTAATTTTTATCCCTAAGATCCCACCTATCATTGCATTTGCATTGCAGTCAAGATCCCAAATATGGGATCCTCCTAACTCTCTTCTCTTTGGGTTTGGCTGTGGAAGAAATCACTAGGAACCTTTTTGTTTCTTTTTGTCTTTATCTCCTATTTATTTCTAACATTACTAACCAAAATACAAAAATATATTGCAGTTTGCTTGTTTTCTTTCTCTGTATGTTTAAGGTTTTGTAGGGATGTCAAGGACAATGACGTGACTTCAAATCAAGTGTGGCTATTCAGTTACAATCTAGTTCAAATGGAAGTTTGACCTCATCTTGGTCAAACCATTAGGGGATTGTTTCAATTTCAAGTTATCAGTGTCAGTGGACTATTTCTCAGGTAATGTGTATCCAAGGTCAAGTTGTCTTGTGAGAAATTCATCAGATTATCAAGCAGTGATTCGTAAGAAGTTTGTTTTGAAATCAGGTTTATCAGGGTTCATCAGTCCAAATTATATTCATCTATGGATTTATTTTCCTCAATACTGATTCAAGATCAGGGCAAAGGTCAAGTTAATTCAAAGAGTCGTTGCTTCAGTTACAAGTTATTTAGTGGTTCAAGAATAGTTTCATTCATTTTAATCAGAGGTTTGTGGAAAAAATTTAAGTTGATTTTGGATTAAAATCAAGGTTTCATGGTCGTGTGTAAGGAGTATTGGTGGAGGTGCAAAAAGACACATTCTCTAAAGCCCATTATCCATTTTATTAAAAAAAAAACAATTCTATCCATTCACATTTTTTATCCATTATTCATATCCAATTTCCAAATATCCATATCCAATTTCTAAACCTATTTTCTCTAATTCATTTTTCTTCATATCTATTTCTAAACCATTTCTTTAAATTCCAATTATCTAAATTCTCATTTAAATCCAATTTCCATTTTTAAATCCAGTGTCTAAAATATTCATATTTCATTATCCAATTCATAAACCATTTCCAATTTCCAATATTCATTATGTCCAAATTATTTTCAATTTCCAATATTCATTATGTCCAAATTAGTTTCAATATTAGTTTCCACTTATTCATTTCATATTCATTAGCAACATGGACCATACCAACCAAAAACCATACCAAGCCCATTACAACCAATTTCCAACCAAAAACCATACCAAGCCCATTACAAGGAAAATTGCAACAAAAAAAAATGAATGAAAAAAAAGCTAGAAAATTTTACTTCATACCCCTACATCTATCCCCACACCCCTACACTAAAAAATATTGGACAAAAATGCCCTTCCTTAAATAGTATAATTTAAAAAAAAAATTCATTTCACTTCATTTGCACTAAAAGTCTTCCGGAACACACATTTGTATCTCTCAAACCGGAACTCTTCCTTAAAGTCTTCCGGAAGTCACTTTTCACGCTAGCCAAACCGGAACTCTTCAAGTAAGTCTTCCGGTTCCTTTGTTTTTTTTTCCCTTCACCGGAAGACTTAATGCATGTCTTCCGGTATACAATTTCTTGGATTTCTTCACCGGAAGACTTCGCTTAAGTGTTCCGGAACACATTTTTCCTAATTCCTTCACCGGAAGACTTTCTTCATGTCTTCCGGTTCATTGTTTTTTTTTTAATTTATTTATTTATTTATTTTAATTTTAATTTTATTTATTTATTTTAATTTTTATTTTATTTATTAATTTACTTTTTAAAATTTTTAATTATATTTATTTATTATTATGGTTTTAATTTTTATTTTTTAATTATATATATTTATTTTTATTTTTATTTTTTTTAATTATATTGGTTTTTTTTTCCAGTGGTGCGCACACGAGGCAGAGATGGTAGGATCCCTCACGGACTAGGACGGGGCGAGTCCTCCAGGATGGCTGAAGAAGAGCATTTTGATGCATCTGCATCAGCATCCGAACCAGTTGGATATCCAGGAGGACCATATGATACGTCTCTGTTAGTTAAGTACGAACAACATATTGCATACCGTATATGGTTCGGTCAGGTAAGTAAACGAAAATTATTTAATATTGACGGTCATTTCGAATTTTTAATATTGAATTTTATAATATATTTACTTTTAATTTTTTTCAGGAGAGAGGGTCGAAGAAAGAATTAAAGGTGGCTGGACATGGGTTGAAGTTGGCTCAGAGGGTTCCACTACAGCTACCTAGAGAGATGGAGAGATGAATATCTAGGTCTGGTTTAGCTTCACTACAGAGAACCAGTTTATCAAAGATAGACACAAACCTAGTTTCCGCTTTTGCAAAGAGGTGGCATCTAGAAACATCATCATTTCACATGCCGTTTGGTGAGATGACGATTACTCTAGATGACGTATCTTGCCTGCTTCACTTGCCCATCAGGGGAGTTTTCTGGAGCCCTGAAGATATCAGTGAAGCCCTTGCTGTTGAGTGGGCTGTTGATCATTTAGGAGTGTCACAGAGAGTAGCACAACAACAAGTCCGTGAATGCAGGGGTTCCTACTACAAGCTGGAGTGGTTATATGATCTGTTCGTTGAGCATAGAGCTGCATCTAGATGGCATTATGCCACTAGAGCTTATTTGTTGATGTTGGTGGGTTCCACGATTTTCGCGGACAAGACGTTTACGCTTGTCGAGGCACGATACCTCTCACTGTTTATAGACTTGGATGGCTTATCTGGATACAGTTGGGGAGCAGCTGCGTTGGCTACTCTTTACAGATATCTCGGAGATGCTTCCATGTTCAGCTGTAAGCAGCTTGGTGGTTATCCGACTCTCTTACAAGTATTTATTTTAATTTAGTATATTTTGTTTTAATAAATTTTATTATGTTATAATTAATTATTTTAATGTTAATACCCATATTAATTTTGTGACAGTGCTGGATTCATGAGTATTTTCCAACACTTGGAAAAAAAGGAGAGAACTGGATACCAGCTCATAATGTGGGTCTCCCTCGAGCGATGAGATGGTCATATAGGCAAGGTGCCTTGAAGGTGGATGAGTTACGACCTATTCTGGACGAGCTGACACCTGCTGATGTCATATGGCGCCCATTCGAGAATCATAGAGTATGGCGTCAGTTCGATGAGTTATGCCTATATAGGGGGTGTCTGAGGTGGGGTGACACTATTGTTCCATATTTGCCTGACAGATGTATGCGTCAGTTTGGATACAGACAATATGTTCCACATCCACCTATTGATCACAGGATGGCTGGTGATATTGATGTTGACTGGATTAGTTACCATCAAAGCGTCCAGAATGTGATTCGCCCGACAGCACCGGCCACCACCCCATACGAGACAGATGATGGATATCTTGAGTGGTATTATCGTGTCTCTCATCCTCGATTAGTATCGATACCCTATCATGATGCACCATCAGAGATGCCAGCAGAGATGCCAGTTCCAGTGTATGAAGCAGGACCATCTGATCCTAGTTGGGCTCGTGTGTCTTCGTTGATTCATCGTTATCTTCAGCAGGCTGGTGCTGAAGATGATGACCCACAGTTTGCGGATTTGTTCGAGGCTTTACATATTGCTCGATCACAGTGACTTATATTTTGTATTTATGATTATATGTTAACTTTTAGACTCATTTGACCCACAGTTTGCGGATTTGTTCGAGGCTTTACATATTATAAGTTTTGAAATTAAAATTGAGTAACAAAATTCATTATTCATGTTTTGAAATTAAAAATGAGTAACATAATTTATAATGTATAATGTGTTGGTAATATAGGCGTAAGTTGTTGCCAATGTTGTAGACGTGGTGCAAATCCTAGCATCCAAGATGTTGCTGCTGGAGAACGAAAATTCTTCCAATCTACTGTCACCGGTGGCAATGGAAACCCTTCTTTCATGTTCACCTAAATAAAAAAATAATCAAAATAGTAAGTAAAAAATAAATAAAAATACTTAGGGTTAATCGCATCATCAAAAAAACAACTAAGTACCTGAACCCAATGATTTCCATTTACAAAACCAATGCAGTAGATTGCTGCATTCTGTGAAAATGAAGTTGTCATAGGGAAGAAAGTCCAGCATTCAATTCCTAAATAGACAAGTACAACATTATAACGATTCGCTATCATGTAACCCATATCTGGTAGAGTTAACCATTTATGTGGTGGTTGAGAACCGACTTCCTCTATCATCAAAGATTCTCTCACCACTGCTAACTGATCAGTAAATAAATTGGCATACAAACTTGATCTTTCATTATGTATTATTTCCAACCCCAAGTCTCGACGAATCATTGACCAACCATCTTCACCCAATCCTTGCAATGAAGCAATGACTCTAAATCCACAATTACCATCTGATACAACATTAACTACATCATCAATATATGACCGAATGTGATTAGGAAACTGAAGGATGAACTGCTTAGATGACTGTGATAATTTCAACTTCTTCAAAGCTTGTGATGGTTGAGATTTCTTTTGTGAAGACTGTGATAATTTCAACTTCTTCGAAGTTTGTGATGGTTGCGATTGCATCTGTGAAGATTGAGATGCTTGATCAACATACTCGTGATAAGAAGGGTCTCTATAAACATCATATCCTACTGGTTTTTTGTCTTTCTTCTTGATTCCCCCTTTAGTTTTTATTTTTTCAGGTGGTGGACACATAGAAGTCATTGTAGGGAAGGCAAGTTCAAACACCCTACTTTATTTCGAATTCCGATCTCTTTAATTCATCTTATTACCTCTTCTCGTGTACCAAATCTTTGAGTTGTTGAAAAAACATCAGACGTATCTACACATATCTGATCTTTATCACATATTTGTAAAGGAATTTCTGAAAATACATAAAAAAAAAATTCAAAAAAAAATTCAAATAAAAAAAAATTAAAAATTAAAAAAATTAAAAATTAAAAAAATTAAAAAAATTAAAAAAAAAATTAATAATAATAAAAAAATTAAAAAAAATTGGAAACACGTACCGGAAGACTTCGTCAAAGTGTTCCGGTATGCACCACACAAATTACACTACCGGAACTCTTTGATGAAGTCTTCCGGTGAACACCACTTAAATTACAATACCGGAAGTCTTTTATGAAATCTTCCGGTACGTTATTTTTTGCATTCCGGAACTCTTTAAACATGTGTTCCGGTTTGAAAAAAAAAACCTACCAGATGTCATTTTTGAAGTCTTCCGATAGACAATTGGATCAGAACTCTTAAAAATATATAAAATAAATAAAATAATAAAATATTAAATATACATGGATAAAATAGGTATTTTAAAAAAAATGTAGGGGTATGGGTATAACTGATAGGGTATGAGGTAAAATTTCCAAAAAGCTAATGTCATGACCTTCACGTCATCCCTTTACACAAAAACAAAACCACATTAAGCCAATACCAATTTCCAAATCTCTTCAGCGCATAGCCCAAGCTTCATCAAGTTATTCACTACGCACAAGCCACCTCACGCTGCTATTACACGCGAGCTACCACATGATCAAAAAACTAAGCCATTTCCAAGCCTATAACCAAGCAGCCAAAATCGTATACCAGCTTCACGCCACGCCAAGATGAATTTTTCAAAGCTACATTAAATACAAAGAAGCTGCTACATGAGCAACAAAAAAATACACAAGCATTTCATACAATTACAAGCCACTCCCAGCCAGTCCTTCACAAAACCAAACGCAGGCACAAAATATAAATAAAAAAACAACGTCAAATGCAACTAATCAAAATGCGGAGAAAAAATGAAACTAATCAAAATGCGGAGAAAAAATGCAAATGGCAACTGAAAGATTCAAATAAAATTCACTCTTCCAATCCTATAAATAGAACCTCCCTTTCATTCTAAAATCAAGCTTTCACATCCAAAAACACTCCACACTTCATCTTCTTCTTTAAGCTCTAAAACCTCTTTTAAAGATCCAAACCAAAAAATCAATTCCATTCATCACATTTCAACCACAACAATAACATTTAAGAAGAGTATAAGTGAGAGGAAGAGTAATTGAAGCACTTCTTCCCCTAATTTGAAGGTATTGAAATTTTTGACGTAAACCATGACCTAACACCACGTAAAACGTAGCACTCAACACAATTATGAGTGCATGGATTTCGTCAAAAAATTCAGAAGCAACAGCTCGAAAATTTTGTAACAGAGAACACAAAGCAATGCTAAAATACCTGTCATGCATTTGGAAGTAAGTAGTTCAGCTGTCTTTGCAAGATACTTATCGCATACAGACTCGTCACTTGAAATTCCTTCTGCCTCGACTAATGCTTGCCTCTCAAAAAGATCACCGCTCAAAAGAATACGACTAGCCTTAGAAGGTGAACAAGAATATTAAAGAAGGAAAAAGAATAACAATCAAAACAGTAACTTCCCAATTAACACAAATAAAGATAAACAACTAACAAGCTAGAGTATTTTGTAAGAAATCAAACTTAATATGAAAACTAACCATAAATATCACTGAGTTAGATAATATATATAGTAAGATATAATAGTATAAGAAAAATGCTTTATGTAGCAAAACGAAAGATAAACGAGTGATGTGGCATTAGTTTGACCCCTTTTTATGCTACCACTACCCATGAATTCCACAAATGCCGGAAGATACATCCATCAAAGGTAATACACATCATGATTCGTGAATTTCACGAAAATAATTCATCGTATTAAATAGCAATGCTGATAGTATAACTATGTAATACACTAATATATAATAAATGGTTTTGAATAAAAGAAAAATTGTGTAGTTGTGGGTATAGTAAAAGGAGGATATGCTATATTATATTTTATTTGAATCTCATATGAAATAAGATATATTCAAGTATTTATAACATTAAATCTAGTATAGCCATTGTTCCCCAAATTTCCCATAGTCAAACCCAACAATAAATCAGAAATAGACTAAAGCTATGGCAGTAATGAACTTCGGGAGAAATAAATGTCCCAAAGCAGCCAGGTATGATGGATCATCATATTTGTGAGAAAAAGCTATATATATATATATATATATATATATATATATATATATATATATATATATATATATATATATATATATATATATATATATATATATATATATATATATATATATATATATATATATATATATATATATATATATATATATATATAAGAAGCGGTTTAGAAGTTGAAGGAATTTTCAGTTGCCATTGGGGGAGTTCTCAACAAGATCAACAAACCAAAGATGCTCTTGCTGAATCCAAGGTAAAATGACAAAAGAATTGATTTCGAAAGAATTGGATTTATAAAATTGATTCTGGTGAAAATTGGTTTTCATTTGGATGTATTCGATTCTGGTTAAAATTGAGTTGAAAATAAGTTAGAATCAATTCTGAAGAGAAAATTAATTTTCTCGAGAATACTGAAACCTGTCATCAAATCGGTTTTACATGCATGAAATCAATTTTGAATCATTTGTTAGGTTGAATCGTTGCATCGTGGTTCTGATTTTGGAATATTAAATTTTTTACAACCAAATAAAAGAGCTCAAGGTTGCAATTGGACCCTTGTTAGGAAACAGCTTGAAGTACTGCACTGATGCTTGTTTGAAGCGATATCTAAAAGCTCACAACTAGAATGTCGACAAGTCCAAAAAGATGTTGGTAGACACACTCAAGTGGAGATCAGTCTATAAGCCCGAGAAAATCCGTTGGCTATGTTTTGTGTTTGGTCTCATTTTTTTTATGATTTTTGTGCACCGAGTATTGTCTGAGATAATTCAAGATGATGTAAATGATGATTTAGGATGAGGTTGCAGAGGAAGGGGAGACATGGAAAGTTTATCGAGCGGGTTTTCATGACAGACATGGAAGGACTGTTCTTATTTTGAGACCTGGAATGCAGGTATGATGATGAATTTGAGATATTTGGTTTCACTTATACAATAAGCACTTATTTCAATAAGCACTGAATGTTTGATGTGTTTGCAGAACACTTCTTCGATGGACCAAAGATGGACCAACAATGGACACAAGTTTGAGAGGAAGGAGAAGTTGTTGCAATGAAGAAGAATATGTCTTTTAAAAGTTCCACATTGATTTTTGTATAAGACATAAAAGTGTTTATAAAGCTGAAACAAACACTACAATTTAATTGTGGATTAGAAAGATGGACCAAAGACATAGGTAATAACTAAAGGTCCAAAGAGTTTCATTTAAAATTTTGATTAATTAATGATTCATTTGTATGGATCCTCTTGTATTTATTTGCTTATTGCTGGTGGCTTACTCTAAAGGAATGAGATTTTGGTCTTAACTCTTGTTAAGTGCTGGCTAGATTTTGGTTAGTACACTTGCACACACTTCCAGATTATTTCTTTTCTTAGGATAGTCTCTTCATCTCCTCCCTTTCTTAAATTTTCAAAATCTTCTTGTTTTCAAACTTGAACCACTTTCTCAATAAACCTTGACTTTGTCAAGTGACTTTCAAAACATTTTTCTTAAATAAATGCTAAGACATCTTAAGCATATTAAAACAATTTCAAAAGACTTAAAAAACACAAAACTCATTCAAATATTTTGTGCCTTTGTGCATACTTTTCCCTTTAAACTTTTTCTTAAGGGTAGTCATTAGTTGTGTTCTTGTAGTGACGCAACTCCTATATTTCTACAATAATGTAGGAAGTGATGACATTGTCCACTTAGATGTTGAGTGATAGTCTTGTTGATTTCAATATAAGCAAAAGTCCTCCATCTTAAGATAATACAAATGTTTCTTCCTCATTAATTGTGGGTAGTATTTTGAGTTTCCTCTCGAATATGACAAAATGTCTATTCATTTAAAATCATTCAAAACAAACACTTTTGTTAGTTTTTTTTCAAGAACTACAAGGTTCTGATACTCCATTGCACTTTGTGGGTACGTAGGTACAATGCTCGGGAAGTCATGTCAAACACTAAAAGTCTTTAAAAATATTTCTCTTCTCATCTCCCCAATCTTTTGCAAACAAATGATTTTAAGGAAAACATAGATTTTCAAGAGATTCCTATAGAGTACTATAGATGTTTTGTGTAACAGCCCAATTTTTCAATAAGTGATTAATTGTGCTAATTAATTGGTTTATGTGATTTATCTGATTTAAATAAATTATTGGATTTATTTAAATGAGTTAATGGATTTAATTAATTTATTCTACTTGGTAGAATAATGTGGATTTATTAGATATTCTCTAATTAATGATAAGATGAGATATTTTGTGAGAAATGAATTGATAGGTATTTTTTAGAGAAGAATTATGATGAAAAGAAAATAGAAGGATATATAAGGGAAATTGGAGAGAAAAGAAAAGAGATAGAAACATAAGAGAAAGAAAGAAAGAAAAGGAGAGAAAGAATAGAGAAAGAGGAGAAAAGAGAAGAGAAGAGGGAAACTTGGAGAAATCATCAAGAATCAACTTCAAGCTTCAATCCAATCAAGGTAAGGGTGAGAAACATTATTATTTGATCAATGTGTATGATTATGTATGAGTTGTGTTGGATTTGTTGGGTGTTTTTCTCTATTTTCCATTTCTAGGGCAAATGAGTTAAATCGATAGAATCGAGTTTTGAACGGTTAGAATTCAAAATAAATTGCATAGTTTAGTCGGGTAATGTTTAGCCGTGATTATTGGATTTCGTTTGATTGAATTTGGTTGAGTTTGTGAGTTTTGACATTTTTGGATAATTGAGGGTTTGAGATTTGAGTGAAAATCGGACGTCGTAGAAATCGTGTTTAATGGTTCTAATTTACTGCTATATGTTAGGTGAGTATGAGTATGTGTTTGTTTCGAAAAAAAGAATTGAATCGGTCGGATTTTCGGGCGAAAATGCAAAATCCCGTAGCCGTGTTTAGGCAAAATTCTAGTTTTTCGGAAAACTTCAAAAATTCATAACTCTTGAACCGTAAGTCGGTTTTGACCCCCGTTTGAAGCGTTGGTAAGTTAACGAGATTATATTTCTAGAAAAAATGGCTTTGAGTCCTGTACCTAGTGCAATTATAGCAGAAAATTGAAAACATATTATTGTGTTGATTTTTACCGTCGCGAATGTGTGTGATTGATGTGTTATTGTGCAGAATACTTTTGTTATATAACGTATAGCTTGTGTATGTTGTGATATGATATGCTGTGGGTAGCCGTATGGCGTGAATCATAGATGGTGGAATCGATTATGAAATATAGTCTTTTGACAAATATATGCATATTGTTTGTATGTGAAGAATGCATGAGAACATATTGTGAATATGTGTGCATTGCTTGATAAATATGGTAATGATATTGAAGTGTAAATGCATATTGATTGTATGCGATATTGTGAATGCATGAGAACATATTGTGAATATGTGTGCATTGTTTGAAAAGGTAATGATGTTGAATTATGAATGCATATTTGTTGTATCCGATTATTGTAAATTAATGCATGAGAGCATATTGTAAGATATGCGTGCATTGTTGACAAATATGTTGATGAAAAGTATGAATACTTGATTATATGATATGTTGTGTGTGCAATCTTGTTTAATTCTTGAAGGGAGGAATTATGTGAATGCATGGGATTAAGACGTGTGATCGGTCTTAAGTGCATTTTGTTGTTGATTGCATATGCATCATTTAGTCAAGAGGCAATGTTTGCTAGTTTCGTGGAGGCTAGTGACTTGTCCCAAACCTAGAGCGGGGTTTGAAAGCTTAGGGAACGAGCTTTTGTTGTTATCGGTCTAGGGAACGGACCCGGTTTAAGTGTAAAAACCGAAAAATGATAACAAGTGTTGGTACCACATGACATGAGTTGCATTGAGTTGTATTGAGTTGCATTGAGTCTCATGGAATGAATATATGATTGTTATATGAAGTTATGCATAGGTGTATGTACATGACTTGTGGAATTGAGAATTTTGGATATGTTTAATGATTGTCCATATTTGTTTGTATATATATGCTTTGTAAAGTATATGATGAGTTATGATGAAGTATGATGAGAATTGTGGAATATGCATATGTGCATGACTTGTGTAATTGGAAGTTGTGAATATGTGATCATTGTATGAAGGTATGCTTATGAACATGAATTGTTGATTTGAGAATTGTGAATGTGTAATTGTGAATTGGTGATTAAACATAAACGTAAATGTTTATATGAAATGAGTATGATCGTGAATTGGTGAGATAAACATAATTATAGATATTTATGTGAAGTATAGTGATTAAACATATTGTGTATGTTTATGTGGATTTTTTGGATAGTAAAAAATATGCATGGTGATATGCTTGGATTATATATATGTACATTGTGATGTATATGAGTGAATTATGAAATTGTGGTGAGAAAATATGGAATATATGTATTTTGTACTTGTGCATTTATACATGATTATATGCATTGTTATTATGATAATATTTCTCACCCTTCTGCTGGAATGATGTCCTACATGACATCGTGCAGGTATCAAGGAGTAGTATTGCTTGTAGTTTCGAGGTCGTCATTGGTGCAACTGTTTAGTAATTTAATTATGTTGGGTCGAGTCATGCTCTGGTCATGTAACACTGGGATCGCTTGGGTTATGTTTCAGATGTGTATTATGTATTCTATATCATGTGTTTTATTCATCGGAATGTTATGATGTTGGCCTTAGTGCCTAAATGATGTTGGTTTACGTGATGAAACTAAATGCTTCTGTTAGGGTATTATGTTATAAAATGTATCCGCTGCTATATGCAAAGAGAAGTTTTGTAAAGCATGATTTTATATTGAAATGTTAATGAGCATGGCAGGTGATTTTGATGTTTTGGAAGTTATGTGTGACGCCCTTTTGTGAATGCATGTAAAATTTACTCTGATTATGCATATATTTTTCGTGAGGTTTAGAAGGGTGTTACATTTTGGGTGTTAACACCTTTCCATTGCATAACCAACCTCCTACCCTTGTCTCTTTGTTTAATTACTTTTGTTTTAAAACTTATGTGGTTTTATTCGCTCATTTCGCATTCCTTTAGAAACAATAAAGTGCAGTGGCGACTCTTGTTTTATGAGTTAAGTTAATCAATAGCTTAATCTCCAATTTTTCACTGCTACAAGAAAGATGTGTGGTGTTGATGAAGTAAGGGCGACTGGAGTCATGCATTTCCAGTGATTTATTGGTCCATTTGGTATGGTGGCGAGAAGAAAATATGAAGTTGAAAACAATTTCCAATCGAATTAATCGAAACAACAATGAAATTGATAATTTGCAAGAACAACAATTAAAGAAAAATAAATCGATAAAGAGAAACAAAGATTTGTTTAGGCAGTTCCTCAATAAGCCTCGCTAAGGGCACGTCTACCCTCAATCCGAAATCAAATTGAGATACTTGCAATTAACCTTATCTTTGAAAAAAAATATTTAAACAAGAGGTGAAGAATTCTAACCCCACAAACCCTATTGTTTGTTGTTGATTCAACCACCTTCAAACCCTTGATCAAAGCTTGATCAAGTTACCAACAATGCGGCTACAATCTTCTAGTTATCCTAAGCACACACTTGTTAAATCCAAGATTCCCAAACACGGTTCATCGTCTCGCACTACTCCCTTGCAAGGAAACCACCTTGTCTCAAAGTCTTCACTAAATCGAATCTGTGTTGACGTGATCTTGTCCAAAACCACCAAATCACTCCGATCTTGAAGGAATATCTCACCTTGGTTTTCTTATTTGAAACACACAAAGATCCCAACTCAATATTCTCAATTACACCAACCTAATTGGATGTTATCAACCTTAATCTAGATGGTCACCTAATCGCAAAATGATTTTGTGTAGTTCAATTGTGTTATGCAAAGAAAAGAGGTTGAAGATGATGAAAATGCTTTGTAATTTGGTTTCGTATAGGTAATTCATTAGTACCTTGCTATAAAAAGGTGCATGCATGAGTATAAATATGTGTATGTGGAATTAGGCCAAAAGAATGCAAGAAAAATAGAATGCAAAATAAAATTTTAAGTTTTGAAAAAAGTTATAGGTCGGCCTATAAAAGAAATAGGTCAGTCTGTCAAGGTACTTAGGTCAACCTATAACAGTCAGCACATGGACAGATCTTACAGGCCGACTTGAAATTGTATAGGCTATTCTATACTAAAGCAACAACTTCTATAGGTCATCCTGAAATCGTATAGGCGAGCCTAAAATTCTATGTTTCAGCCTATACTAAAGCAAAAGCTTCTATAGGTCAGCCCGAAATCATATGTGTCGGTCTGTGCAAGAGTGTTCACACATAGAACATATTTTTTTTTTATGTATGAAACCTGCCTAGACATTTCCAATCATTTTCAAAACCATTTGTATGCATCCTAAGGCTAAAATGATTCATTGCACATCTAAACTTTGGTTGATACCGCTCAATATACAAAAACGTTAAGTCACACTCCTAGTTTTGACAATATTCAAAATATGACTAGGTTGTAGAATGCACTCACACTCACAATAAAGAGTTTCACTAAGTATAAGGTGTGCGCGTGAAGGTTGTGTTTCGCAGCCGGAGTGATCGTAACAGTGGACAAAATAAAGTTGGTGTCTTCTTGTATCTAATTGACTTCCACCTCAAAATGAACGTCATGCAGCGGTTCATTCTCTCGGGTTCAAGGCAATTAGATAGGGGCATCTGTCATACCCCAAATTTGTCCTACTTCGGTAGTTAATGAATGTCTTACTGCCACATGACTTCTGGCCATGAATCTCTAAGGTTTTGTTTATAAAGACCTTGTGTGTGCTCATTATGGTTATAATCCCTAGCAATTTATGCTAAACTCTTGTGGGAGGAGCGCGCCTCCAGCCCCTTGTACCTAAGCTCATGTGTGTCCTCGTTCTCACGATCAGACAGACATGATATGGTCAATGAGCATAAAGTACATGATGGCAAGTGTCAAACTATGTTTGGATTCTAAATCAGTTTGTGACAAACTTAGATTTAGCTTGCAAATTTCAAGTCATAATTGAACTAGAATTTAAATGCAATTCGTCTAGAAGACATTTTGATTCATTTTAAAGATTTATGGTATAATGCATTAGTTCCTAACCATACAAGCTATGTTTGAGGAATGAACCGCTATGTTTGAGGAATGGACCGCCCTTATTATACAAATCCATCAGTCTCAAGGCCAATCTCATCGATATGGATATGATTAAATGGACGCCTGATTTCAGATGAAATGGAAAGCATACACTCTCCTCCTAATGAGTAGTTAGTTAAGACAATGCTCACTTTCCCTAACTCATGATCCATGAAATGTGATTAATGTATTTTAATACTTAAATGGTGGGAAGTTGATTTTGAATCTTGTTGTTGGAGATTTGGACTTACTTCTTTGGATTAGCAAAGTTTACGTTGGTCATCGGGGCTAGAAGTCAAGGTGGTTTTAATGTAATTCAAGACATATGTGAGTTACTTCCAAACACAAAACCAAGTTCTAAAAATTAATACTACTCACCAAATCGTGTTGAATTAATCTTAAGTTGATGAAAAGATTCAAACCAGGTTTGTTTTAATTTGTTCTCATTTTCTTTAACCCTAATCAAACATAGCCCATATGTGTGGTGTATGCTTGGCGTGTTGTTGTTGTTGCCTGCTTGGCGTGTTGTTGTTGTTTCCTGGGACTAAATATTGGCCAAGTAAAATAATAGATAGTGAGAGGCCTCAAGTCAAAGCCATGACGTGTGTAAACTCATTGTAATTATGAACTGTGAGCTGAGGTCTGGAGCAGTTGTTCATGACAGAAAGGCGACAATATTACTAATAATAGTTGTTAGCCACACTCATTAGTGTATTGTTGTTAAGCTAAATGAAGCAAGGTGTGAATCAAAAGTTAAAACCAATAATAATCTCATACCATTTAGCTTGTGGATATTTAGTTTTAATTATGACTTGGTTACATAAAAAGAGATGTTCAAGACAAGAAAAACAACAAGCTGATAACAGAGAAACAACAGATGTGATTGCAATTTTCCGGCGCAGGACTAGGATTGGAAGCAGCGTGTACATCTTCTCTTGAAATACTGTCAAGCTCATGAATGCCTAAAAACGCTAATTTCTTTTCCATTGGCCAGCTCCTAGACATAAGCAATCGTGTCATTGCAAAAACGCCGCCGTATCCGGGAGCACTGTTGTTCGGAGAAGGTGGAGAAGTAGTTGTGGAAGTATAAATTGAAATGAGTCATGTGAGCCATGAAGAATCTGTGTCACCTATATAATGAAAATTCCAGCAAAAACAGTGTTACAAACCGAGAAATGCGCAAAAATTATCTCTGCAGCAATTCAATACACTAGACCCAAGTTATGTTCACAGACGCATAAAACAAAATGTTCAGTGCCTAAGCATACCTGACACACATCAAAGCAGTAACCTCGAGTCTTCTCAATATCATGGCTCATGATCCTTCATGATTTCTTCATCCTGCTAGGAAAATAGGTGATACCCCAATACAATCTTCAGTGCCCATCAATGCCTTCTTCATGCGCGAAAGAGAGTTAACCATCATCATTCTCACCATAAATGTTAACTAGGGAGGGTCAACCACCTAAATTATGGGGATAGGCCATTTTACAAAGCTTCAGTGTTGTACCTACAAAGATGAGAAGATACTTTGATTAGAAAAAAAGAAACTCCTATCAGCATAACTAAACAAAGGCATAACATAATTTATTTTCCATCAACAAACTCAGTGATGACCACCCAGGATCTTTACAGCAGGTGACGGTGACGAAAAGAAGAGGGTACGAGTCCTTAGCCTGTTCTCAAACCAAAACCATAGCCTCATCCTATATCCAAAGCCTGCAAAAGTGCAAAAATAAACAGAGTTTAAGAGCAATTGTTATTCAGTTTCACTTTTAAAGTTATGTTGCCATGGTGCATCATTACAAAGTATAAGGAAAGTCGAACGAATACCGTGGTTTATCATCTCTGAGATATATCAGTGAGGCTCTATTCAAACTTTGGCTCCATAATCTGCACAAGCAAAAGACCTTCAAATAAATCATTCCAAGATATTCCCAAAGTCAAAAAAAGAGAAATATCATTTCTAAACGGTATCAGTTCATGGCAGTAAAAATATCATTTTCACACTGTAAAAAATCAGGGTAAAAAACAGATATTTCCAGAAACGGATAACAAACAAAAATCACAAGAAAGGAGTCCGAAAGAAACCCAGGTTACACCCAAAAATTCACACGATTTGCAAGGAAAAAACCTTAGCTCTCCCCTATATATTTGATATTGTTCGTTCAAGAGAGGGGCGGTAGCAGAGAGAAAAAAACCCTAACGGAACTCTGCTGAAATCTACATTCAAACCCATACCCAAAGCTCTCACCATTGAGTAGTTGAAGCTTTACCCTGAAACTTCAAGTTACTCAGAGCTAACCCGTTCATAGCGCATAAAAGCAACAATACCGGAAGAAATAGTGAATAACGAAGTTTCAGACGGAAGGAAGACCAAAACAAGAACCGAAGCAAAAAAGGAAGAAAGTACTTACTAGGGGTTCGTTCAGACGTCATTGAAGGAAGCGTCATCGAATTTTTTCTCTGATCAGGTATCTCCATCATTTTCTGTGTGCCTTTCATTTTCTCCATGTATGTTTAAGTTTGATCTGAGTGTGAATCGTGTGCCAATCACCCTAAATCAGTGTCACAATGGTTCCACTTTTCCTTCTAGGTTTTGTTTGTTCTTGATTTAGGAATTAAAGGTTGAAGTTGGTTTAAGTGTTAAGTGTAGAGAAGTTGAGATTTTGAAGTTCAGAGAGAGAGAGGGGAAAGCGTAGAAACAAGATGATTGAGAAAGAGCGAAGAAGTTGAACAATGCATGTACCCCACGCGTCTTCCTTTTATTCATTTAATTTGATTTGGATAGCATTGAAATCCTGATTGGGTCAAATTAGGCGGTGTATTTGCTGTGAGTTAGTAACTCATGTCCTGCTCAGAATTATAATTCACCTTTAATAATAATTAATGGCATAGGGAGAGAGCAATATTACGTTTTCTAAAACCACAATAATGATTCCTTTATCAGTACTTAAAATGTGGTAGCTTTCTTGATTACCACGTGGGTAGTAAATGGAAAGTAAAAAAATACACTTGAGAGAGGAAGTGAGAAATTAATGGGGAATGAATTGTTGTTGTTCGGTATCCCGTTTTTTCACCTACCGCACGTACATATTAGGGAAGGTGGAGGCAATAGTTCCTCCCCTCATCATAAATCTAAGACTTCATTTGGATTAAAGGACCTTAAGCCCATTTTAGTGGTGATTAGAGTTATTTAGTTTAATTAGGGTTTAGTGAAACTTAAGAGGATTATTTTAGAAATTAATTATTAATGATATTATTAGTAATATTATTAGTTTTATTTGTTTTAGATTTTTATAATTGATACTTGACTTACAATTTGATTTATTTAGATTCTATTTAAATTTTTATCCAATTTATTTCTTTTTCTTTCATTAAGTTCAAAATATTTTATTTTTAGATTAGAATAAGTGAAAATCTTTTTTTTTAAATTTATATGAAGGTGGTGGATCCTCGGAGTCTAGCACTCTTTGGATCCTTAGACAGCCACTCTTGAGGTGCACACCTTGAGTTGTGGTCGTTTCGTCTTTCATCGCTAAAAATACTCAGCTTTGTCTAAATCTTTCAAAGTAGGCAAACCTTATTTCGAGTGATATGCCTACCCTAGTTTAACCCACCTATGCAAACTTATTCAAACCATTTGTCTTAATTAAATCACGAAAGAATCGATTTCTTGGAGTCGCGCATTCCTTGAATTCGAGAATGATTACTATCGAGGTGTACGCCTTGAATAGCATGTCATTCGAACTTTCGTTCCTAAAACAGTTCCTCTAATTATTTGGACAAGTACATTCACTATCCAACAAACATTTTTCTTAATTAATGGAATGAAAAAGGTGTCGTTGGGATCTAGCATTCCAATGATATCCCGACTAATTGGTTACGAGGCCGACGTCTTGTTTATCGAATAGTTGTCATTCCTCCGAAACATACAACCTGTCTAACCTCGTTTCTCACCCTCGTGTGATTGAATGTAAATCTCCTTCAATTCCAACTCTTTCGCGTCTAAATCTTCCATCAAACACAACTTTCGAAATTGAATGAAAAAGGTATCGTTGGGATCTAGCATTCCAATGATATCCCGATTAATTGATTGCGAGACCGGCGTCTTGTTTATCTACTAGTCTTCATTCTCCCTTAAAATATTCAACCATTCCAATTCCTTTCTCGCCCCCGTGCGATTGAATCTTTCTTAAACACTAATTCCTCGCCCTCGTGCGATTTCCAATCCAAACACCTTTTCCTAAAGAACATTGTTTAGTCCCTTCTTTCGCGCATAACAAACTCGTGCTTCAGCCTCCCCTAGCGAGCAGACAAGCCAACGTTTAGCAGTTAGAATATGGTCTAAACACTCGTTCATTTACAAACCTTTTACCGTAGTTAGCCGAACTACGGCTACTCTGATTCTTCATTCACTTTTGAATGTAAGATACGTAGGCACAAGATTGCGATGATCTTGGCGAGCACAATTCCCTCTTTTTCCCGTAGTCCCACGAACTACGAATGCTCTGATTTTCCACTTCTTACAAGTGAAGATACGTAGGCACAAGGGCCTCAATCCTTGGCGAGCACCCTATCTAAAAACCACCCATTTCCCTATAGGAGAAACCTTAGAAGAAAACTAACAAGCGTAGATAACTTTACTCTCGAATCGATCAAGAGGTTCCCATTGAGTACAACGGACATGAGGGGTGCTAATACCTTCCCCTCATGTAATCGACTCCCGAACTTAGAATATTGGTTGCGATGACCATGTTCTTATCCCTTTAAAGGTTTTATCGATATTTTCCTATTCCTGCCTTGGAATGAATAAAGTTCGGTGGCGACTCTGTTCGAACATATTTTCCGCGTCCATCGCGAGGATCGTATTTTTCGAGGTACGACAGATGGCGACTCTGCTGGGGACTATCATTGCCCTATGCAAGAGAGAGTAAAGCCTCACTTGACTCGACTCGAGAGTACTAACCTTTTGTTTAACTATTTTCTTTATGTTTATTTTCTCCTATTGTTTATTTCTTGCTTTCTCTTTCTACTATATGCTCTGTATTATATTTGCTTGTTGGATTCTGGGAAAATATCACAAGTAAATCTCTACACCCGAGCTTTGGAAAAAGAAGAGAGAAAACATAGTTTAGAATTGGTAGTAATTAGTTTTAGTCCCCAAGGACTCGCTCCTTGTGTGCCTAGCATGAAAGCTCCTCCAGAATAGACCTTTTCGTAGATCCTATCGTAACGCAGCTAGCCTGTTGCACGACTTGATTCATGAAGGGTCCGTGACTCTGGGAACCACTCTTAGAACCAGTTTCTATATTGGTAGTCGTGTAGTGTTAGTCTCTGAGGACCCGCTCCTCGTGTGCCTAGCATGAGGACTCCGCTCAGGAGAGACCCTATTGTACTCTCGTTATAATACAGCTAGCCTGTTGCGTGATGTTGATGCGATCGGTGTCCGTGATCCTGGGAACCTTATCCATCAAACATAGAAGCTATCCCGTGAGTGGGTCTGTGGGTAAAGAATCTAGAACTTGCCTTGTATAGCATACCAGTTAAGGCGCTTTGACCTGCTTATGTTATCCTGGATCCTGCCTGCATTGCATTTGCATTTCATTTGTATTGCATATCTTCCTAAACCAGAAAGCTTATCCATCCCTTGTCCATAACCTCCAGATGATTTCCCAACACTCATACTGAACTTATGGTAGCCACATAGAAGTTGAAGTGAGTTCAAGTGGAGTCAAAAGGAGCACAGACGACTCGAAGAGCTAGTCAGACTAATCAAGTGGAAAGCTCGAGTAGATATGTCAGAGGATAATTTTCAACAAGTTGGGATGGAAAATCTTAACTCTTCATCAGGTTTCACTATGTCGACCAATCCCTTGTATGATCATTTGGCTAGTGGTAATCTTTTGCCAATGGACATTCCTGCCCAGTCTCAGATGATACCATTGACTGATTCTATGGAGGAGAGGTTTTGTGCCCTTGAAGAAAAAGTTCAAGCTATGAAAGCGCGTGATAATTCAGGGCTCGATGCTGTTGATATGTGCCTTGTATCAGACCTGGTAATTCCTTCGAGATTCAAAGTACCTAACTTCCAGAAGTACACCGGTCTCAGTTGCCCAAAACGTCATTTGGTAATGTTCTGCCGAAAGATGACTTCTCATGTCCTTGATGACAAGTTGATGATTCATTGTTTTCAAGACAGTTTGAATGGAGCATCTTTGAATTGGTACATGGATTTAGAGAGAAGCCGCATCCAATCATGGAGAGATTTAGCCAATGCTTTCCTAAAGCAATATGATTATAATTTGGACATGGCTCCTAGTCGCACGCAGTTGCAAAGCCTATCTCAAAAGAGCGATGAATCCATTAAGGAATATGCACAACGGTGGAGAGAGTTAGCAACCATGGTGCAACCACCACTCTTGGACAAAGAATTGATCGACATGTTTTTGGACAGCCTGCATGACTCTTATCATGAAAGAATGGCTGGAAGTGCATTCTTGAGCTTCTCTGACCTTATAATAGTAGGAGAACGCATCGAGAATTACCTTAAAACTAAACAAATCCAAGATGCTTCGAGCAACCAGACGGGTGAGATTGAATCATTTAGCAATCCTCAAGAGGAAGAGGATAATGAAATTGATGTGGTCATAGCAAATGTCGAGTATTCTCAAGGTGCACCAGAAAAACTTTATGGTTTGTCATCTTCTCGATAATTATCATTGCCTGCACCATATCATCCTTATAGACAACCAATCAGGCCTAGGGCACCATACCAGAAACCTTGGGTTGCTCCTCATGCAAATCAACAAACCCGTGGCCGAGGTTATCAGAATCATCATAAACCTCGAAATAACTTTGAAAGAAGAACTGCTCCTCTTCATCCAGTTCCTATGTTGCATAGTCAACTTCTGCCGCATCTGGTCCGAAACTCGCTGGTAGAACCCAAAGCTATCAAGCCTTTGCCAGAACCATACCCGCTAGGGTATGATCCCGATTCTCGTTGTGGATATCATGCTGGATCAATGAGGCATTCAACAGAAGATTGCAAAGCTTTCCAGGCTAGGGTGCAGCAATTGATTGACCAGGGAGGCATATCCTTTCAAGAAGGGAGTTTGGTTGTGCGTATTCGCCTTGCACCTGAATGAGTTTGAGGACTTCAAGACGCATCTTCTCTAGACAACTGATCAAGGAAGGAAAGCCCAGTTTCTCCATGCTGGCATTTTTAGATCATGTTTTTAAAGCATTTGTAGTTTCTTTTCTGTTGATTGCTACTTGCTTTTAGACATTGTTTCTTGTGGTATTATTAATATGATAATTATGCATGTTTTGAACAAGTTCATTCGTATACACTCACATTTTCTCATTTATCGCAAAAGAAAAAATCACAAAAATATTTCACTTCACTTCCTTTATCGCACTACTGTTTAGCAAAGATGTGAGGGAGGATGGCGAAAGCTAAATACCCATAATTGTTGATAGTATGTTTTTGGATAAATTTTCGCCGATGATGTACAGGCATTGTTTCACTCCCTAAACACTAGAGATATAAGGAGCTAATCCCTAGTAAACCACTTCGAACCTAGAAGTAGGAGTTTCCTTCGGATATTCAAACCCTTAAACACTCAACCTGGGGCAGGGTAGTTGTTCAGTTAATCCAATCCCGCACTCAAAGCAAAATCCCAAATACAAGACGGGTGTTCATCAATAACCCTTGACATGGCAGTCACAACAAAATCTAAAAAATCAAAAGTCTGCTAAGTCTAACACCTTAAAAGGAGACTTAGGCAAAAATCTGGGCAATCCCGATGGACTCGAATAGGAAAATCAGTCCATGCAAAAGTTAGGGATCAAAACAAAATCATAAGAGACCCTCAAATCCTCAACAAAAAAACAAATAAGATTCAGTGGCCACCATATCAAGAACCAAAAGGGTCATTGACATCCATCAAAAACCAAATAAGGTGGCTGCCATTTCGAGCAAACCTTAAATCATCAAGTTTTACACCGTCTAAGTAAGTGTGTAGAATTAACTGAATGTAGGACTGGAGACCATCACGAAGAAGGGGTGGGTACAAATCATACTTTGAGCCTAATATCCTTTGTTTCTATAACCGTGAACAAGACCGCGTTACAACCCTCAAAAGACCTAATTGAGGCAGAGTTTATTTTGAAAGCACACTACAGCAAGGTTGCGTAAACTGACTCCTACATATTTGCTAATCGTTTGCATTGGTGTCATATTCTTGCTATCTTTCACACACTAGTAAATCAACACTACGTTTGGACTAATAGTCCACTTGTCACACACTTTCACATCATTCTAACAAATGATCTTTTTCAAAACAAACAAAAAACTTGCATGAATGCCGCATTAAAATTACCATTTTTTGAATGAACAATTTTAAACTACAAATCAGTACTTGACATAATGGAATTCCAACAAAATGCAATCAAAGAGGAACTTGATCACTCATTGGTGTTGACCTGAATCAAAACTTTCTCACAACCCTGCGAATCTGGGGCAAATTCTTCCAAAGTTCAAACAGGGGCAGACCACTACAAGGTTCAGACACTGGGACAAATGGGTTCAAGCTCTATCTTGGTATAATCACTGCCAAAGTTCTCATCCCAAAAGAAGTCCTTCAAATACCCAGCAGACTGGGGCAGACCATTTGAACTGGGGCAGATTAGCCGAAAAGGGGCAGCTTCCCTCCTTGCTTTCAAAGTTGATCAAGCTGACCATGCCAGACGCCAGCAATGGTAGAGGTCAACAAGCGTCAAAAGCCTTGGGGCCGAGCAAAAGCGTAACTAACATGCATTGGTTAAGTCGCTACGCTCGCGCAACTAACATGCATTGGTTAAGTCACTACGCTAGCACGAGTAACACACATTGGTTAAGTCGCTACGCTCACGCAATTAACATGCATTGGTTAAGTCGCTACGTTCATGCAACTGGCATGCATTGGTTAAGTCGCTACGCTAGCACGAGTAACACCCATTGGTTAAGTCATTATGCTAGCACGAGTAACACGCATTGGTTAAGTCGCTACGCTCGTGAAGTCAACATGCTTTGGATAAGTCGCTACGCTCAACATTTGTAAGCCGTCATGACATATCAGCTAGAAGCGAGGTTCTTACAAGAACAAATACCACTTCTGCAAAGGATCCAACTTGGGACACCAAGAGTATCCACATCTGTCTTCTGATTGTGGCACTGCTAGAAACTGTGTGTCGGGAAGTCAAATCCTTTTATCAATAAAAGTCCAATCTCGCTTGGCACATCCTCAAAAGCCCAATCCTTTGTTGGCAACTACAAAAAGCCACTTTACTTGGCACCTTCAATTTATCCTAAAAAGTCTGGTTCCCGTCTGGCAAGCCATTTTAAAGTCCACCCCGATGGCATCCTCATGAAAACAAAGTCTAATCCATTTGGCAACTACCAAATCCAGTCCCTGGTGGTATCCCCACAGGATTTTTTCCCCAGCATACCTGATCATTTGCATTATCATAAGCATGGCATACGGCATTACATCTTAATCATATCAAACATTAGCACTTCATTTGCATACACATCTTGCACTCCCTAGTAGTTGCATTTCTAGTTGCATCATAATGCATAGCATCACTGTCTTTAGCAGCATAGCATAACAGCATGGCAAGATCCGAGATTAGTTTGCAAACATCTTGGTCAGTCCTCCAGTGAAGTTGGCAGTATTGCTCTGAAAAAAGTTAATACCCCGTGAGTTCAAGGAATTCTACTCCCCAGCAAGTCATTCTTCAATTATGTAGTTGATGATGATAATCCCTAGCAGTTATTATTCTTATGGCTCCCCAAGCAGAGGTTCTCTTAAAAAGTTTCTTGAAGGCTTACCCTGCAGAGTTTGGACAATGTTGTTCCTCCAATAGGAATTTTGGCTCAACTATTCCCCAACAAATCTATCACTCGAGATACTGCTTTGGTATCGCGAAGAACCTTAACGAATGAGGGACTGCTTCGACCACCCAAAGAGGTTCGTTTATACCACTTTGGTATCGCGAAGGACCTTAACGAATGAGGGTCTGCTTCGACCACCCAAAGAGGCTTGTTTATACCACTTTGGTATCGCGAAGGACCTTAACGAATGAGGGACTGCTTCGACCACCCAAAGAGGTTCATTTATACCACTTTGGTATCGCGAAGGACCTTAACGAATGAGAGACTGCTTCGACCACCCAAAGAGGCTCGTTTATACCACTTTGGTATCGCGAAGGACCTTAACGAATGAGGGACTGCTTCGACCACCCAAAGAGGATCGTTTATACCACTTTGGTATCGCGAAGGACCTTAACGAATGAGGGACTGCTTCGACCACCCAAAGAGGCTCGTTTATACCATTTTGGTATCACGAAGGACCTTAACGAATGAGGGACTGCTTCGACCACCCAAAGAGGATCGCTTATACCACTTTGGTATCGCGAAGGACCTTAACGACTGAGGGACTGCTTCGACCACCCAAAGAGGATCGTTTATACCACTTTGGTATCGCGAAGAACCTTAACGAATGAGGGACTGCTTCGACCACCCAAAGAGGATCGTTTATACCACTTTGGTATCGCGAAGAACCTTAACGAATGAGGGACTGCTTCGACCACCCAAAGAGGATCGTTTATACCACTTTGGTATCGCGAATGACCTTAACAAATGAGGGACTGCTTCGACCACCCAAAGAGGTTTGTTTATACCACTTTGGTATCGCGAAGGACCTTAACGAATGAGGGATTGCTTCGACCACCCAAAGAGGCACGTTTATACTACTCTGGTATCGCGAGGAACCTTATTAGATAAGGGGATGCTTCGACCACCCAGAGAGTGTCAGATTATCTTGTTCATCTTTCGCATCCTACTATCCCATTCTGGTATCTCACTGCATTTTACTTGCTTGTCGGACAAATTTTGGGGTCTTCTTGTATCTAATTCACTTCCACCTCAAAATGAACGTCATGCAGCAGTTCATTCTCTCAGGTTCAAGGCAATTAGATAGGGGCATCTGTCATACCCCAAATTTGTCCTACTTCGGTAGTTAATGAATGTCTTACTGCCACATGACTTCTGGCCATGAATCTCTAAGGTTTCGTTTATAAAGACCTTGTGTGTGCTCATTGTGGTTATAATCCCTAGCAATTTATGCTAAACTCTTGTGGGAGGAGAGCGCCTCCAGCCCCTTGTACCCAAGCTCATGTGTGTCCTCGTTCTCATGATCAGACAGACATGATATGGTCAATGAGCATAAATTACATGATGGCAAGCGTCAAACTATGTTTGGATTCTAAATCAGTTTGTGACAAACTTAGATTTAGCTTGCAAATTTCAAGTCATAATTGAACTAGAATTTAAATGCAATTCGTCTAGAAGATATTTTGATTCATTTTAAAGATTTATGGTATAATGCATTAGTTCCTAACCATACAAGCTATGTTTGAGGAATGGACCGCTATGTTTGAGCAATGGATCGCCCTTATTATACAAATCCATCAGTCTCAAGGCCAATCTCATCGATATGGATATGATTAAATGGACGCCTAATTTCAGATGAAATGGAAAGCATACACTCTCCTCCTAATGATTATTTAGTTAAGACAATGCTCACTTTCCCTAACTCATGATCCATGAAATGTGATTAATGTATTTTAATACTTAAATGGTGGGAAGTTGATTTTGAATCTTGTTGTTGGAGATTTGGACTTACTTCTTTGGATTAGCAAAGTTTATGTTGGTCTTCGGGGCTAGAAGTCAAGGTGGTTTTAATGTAATTCAAGACATATGTGAGTTACTTCCAAACACAAAACCAAGTTCTGAAAATTAATACTACTCACCAAATCGTGTTGAATTACTCTTAAGTTGATGAAAAGATTCAAACCAGGTTTGTTTTAATTTGTTCACATTTTCTTTAAGCCTAATCAAACAGAGCCCATATGTGTGGTGTATGCTTGGCGTGTTGTTGTTGTTGCCTGCTTGGCGTGTTGTTGTTGTTGCCTGGAACTAAATCTTAGCCAAGTAAAATAATAGATAGTGAGAGGCCTCAAGTCAAAGCCATGACGTGTGTAAACTCATTGTAATTATGAACTGTGAGCTGAGGTCTGGAGCAGTTGTTCATGACAGAAAGGCGACAATATTACTAATAATACTTGTTAGCCACACTCATTAGTGTATTGTTGTTAAGCTAAATGAAGCAAGGTGTGAATCATAAGTTAAAACCAATAATAATATCATACCATTTAGCTTGTGGATATTTAGTTGTAATTATGACTTAGTTACATAAAAAAGAGACGTTCAAGACAAGAAAAACAATAAGTTGATAATAGAGAAACAGCAGATGTGATTGCAATTTTCCGGCGCAGGACTAGGATGGGAAGCAGCGTGTACATCTTCTTTTGAAATAATGTCAAGCTCATGAATGCCTAAAAATGCTAATTTCTTTTCCATTGGCCAGCTCCTAGACATAAGCAATCGTGTCATTGCAAAAATGCCGCCGTATCCGGGAGCACTGCTGTTTGGAGAAGGTGGAGAAGTAGTTGTGGAAGTATAAATTGAAATGAGTCATGTGAGCCATGAAGAATCCGTGTCACCTGTATAATGAAAATTCCAGCAAAAACAGTGTTACAAACCGAGAAATGCGCAAAAATTATCTCTGCAGCAATTCAATACACTAGACCCAAGTTATGTTCACAGACGCATAAAAAAGAATGTTAAGTGCCTAAGCATACCTGACACACATCAAAGCAGTAACCTCGAGTCTTCTCAGTATCGTGGCTCATGATCCTTCATGATTTCTTCATCCTGCTAGGAAAAGAGGTGATACCCCAATACAATCTTCAGTTCCCATCAATGCCTTCTTCATGCGTGAAAGAGAGTTAACCGTCATCATTCTCACCATAACTGTTAACTAGGGAGGGTCAACCACCTAAATTATGGGGATAGGCCATTTTACAAAGCTTCAGTGTTGTACCTACAAATATGAGAAGATACTTTGATTAAAAAAAAAAGAAATGCCTATCAGCATAACTAAACAAAGGCATAACATAATTTGTTTTCCGTCAACAAACTCAGTGATGACCATCCAGGATCTTTACAGCAGGTGACGGTGACAAAAAGAAGAGGGTACAAGTGCTTAGCCTGTTCTCAAACCAAAACCATAGCCTCATCCTATAGCCAAAGCCTACAAAAGTGCAAAAATAAACACAGTTTAAGAGCAATTGTTATTCAGTTTCACTTTTCAAGTTATGTTGCCATGGTGCATCATTGCAAAAGTATAAGGAAAGTCGAACGAATACCGTGATTTATCATCTCTGAGATATATCAATGAGGCTCTATTCAAACTTTGGCTCCATAGTCTGCACAAGCAAAAGACCTTCAAATAAATAATGCCAAGACATTCCCAAAGTCAAAAAAAGATAAATATCATTTCTAAACGGTATCAGTTCATGGCAGTAAAAATATCATTTTCACACTGTAAAAAATCAGGGTAAAAAACAGATATTTCTAGAAACGACTAACAAACAAAAATCACAAGAAAGGAGTTCGAAAGCAACCCAGGTTACACCCAAAATTCACATGATTTGCAAGGAAAAAACCCTAGCTCGCCCCTATATATTTGATATTGTTCGTTCAAGAGAGGGGCGGTAGCAGAGAGAAAAAAACCCTAACGGAACTCTGCCGAAATCTACATTCAAACCCATACCCAAAGCTCTCACCATTGAGTAGTTGAAGCTTTACCCTGAAACTTCAAGTTACTCAGAGCTAACCCATTCATAGCGCATAAAAGCAACAATACCGGAAGAAATAGTGAATAGTGAAGTTTCAGACGGAAGAAAGACCAAAACAAGAACCGAAGCAGAAAAGGAAGAAAGTACTTACTAGGGGTTCGTTCAGACGTCATTGAAGGAAGCGTCGTCGAATTTTTTCTCTGATCAGGTATCTCCATCATTTTCTGTGTGCCTTTCATTTTCTCCATGTATGTTTAAGTTTGATCTGAGTGTGAATCGTGTGCCAATCACCCTAAATCAGTGTCACAATGGTTCCACTTTTCCTTCTAGGTTTTGTTTGTTCTTGATTTAGGAATTAAAGGTTGAAGTTGGTTTAAGTGTTAAGTGTAGAGAAGTTGAGATTTAGAAGTTCAGAGAGAGAGAGAGGAAAGCGTAGAAACAAGATGATTGAGAAAGAGCAAAGAAGTTGAACAATGCATGTACCCCACGCGTCTTTCTTTTATTCATTTAATTTGATTTGGATAGCATTGAAATCCTGATTGGGTCAAATTAGGCGGTGTATTTGCTGTGAGTTAGTAACTCATGTCCTGCTCAGAATTATAATTCACCTTTAATAATAATTAATGGCATAGGGAGAGAGCAATATTACGTTTTCTAAAACCACAATAATGATTCCTTTATCAGTACTTAAAATATGGTAGCTTTCTTGATTACCGCGTGGGTAGTAAATGGAAAGTAAAAAAATACACTTGAGAGAGGAAGTGAGAAATTAATGGGGAATGAATTGTTGTTGTTCGGTATCCCGTTTTTTCACCTACCGCACGTACATATTAGGGAAGGTGGAGGCAATAGTTCCTCCCCTCATCATAAATCTAAGACTTCATTTGGATTAAAGGACCTTAAGCCCATTTTAGTGGTGATTAGAGTTATTTAGTTTAATTAGGGTTTAGTGAAACTTAAGGGGATTATTTTAGAAATTAATTATTAATGATATTATTAGTAATATTATTAGTTTTATTTGTTTTAGATTTTTATAATTGATACTTGACTTACAATTTGATTTATTTAGATTCTATTTAAATTTTTATCCAATTTATTTCTTTTTCTTTCATTAAGTTCAAAATATTTTATTTTTAGATTAGAATAAGTGAAAATATTTTTTTTTTAAATTTATATGAAGGTGGTGGATCCTCGGAGTCTAGCACTCTTAGGATCCTTAGACAGCCACTCTTGAGGTGCACACCTTGAGTTGTGGTCGTTTCGTCTTTCATCGCTAAAAATACTCAACTTTGTCTAAATCTTTCAAAGTAGGCAAACCCTATTTCGAGTGATATGCCTACCCTAGGTTAACTCACCTACGCAAACTTATTCAAACCATTTTTCTTAATTAAATTACGAAAGAATCGAGTTCTTGGAGTCGCGCATTCCTTGAATTCGAGAATGATTACTATCGAGGTGTACGCCTTGAATAGCATGTCATTCGAACTTTCGTTCCTAAAACAGTTCCTCTAATTATTTGGACAAGTACATTCACTGTCCAACAAATTTTTTTCATAATTAATGAAATGAAAAAGGTTTCGTTGGGATCTAGCATTCCAATGATATCCCGACTAATTGGTTACGAGGCTGACATCTTGTTTATCGAATAGTTGTCATTCCTCCTAAACATACAACTTGTCTAACCTCGTTTCTCACCCTCGTGTGATTGAATCTAAATCTCCTTCAATTCCAACTCTTTCGCGTCTAAATCGTCCATCAAACACAACTTTCGAAATTGAATGAAAAAGGTATCGTTGGGATCTAGCATTCCAATGATATCCCGATTAATTGATTGCGAGACCGACGTCTTGTTTATCTACTAGTCATCATTCTCCCTTAAAATATTCAACCATTCCAATTCCTTTCTCGCCCCCGTGCGATTGAATCTTTCTTAAACACTAATTCCTCTCCCTCGTGCGATTTCCAATCCAAACACCTTTTCCTAAAGAACATTGTTTAGTCCCTTCTTTCGCGCATAACAAACTCGTGCTTCAGCCTCACCTAGCGAGCAGACAAGCCAACGTTTAGCAGTTAGAATATGGTATAAACACTCGTTCGTTTACAAACCTTTTACCGTAGTTATCCGAACTACGACTGCTCTGATTCTTCATTCACTTTTGAATGTAAGTTACGTAGGCACAAGATTGCGATGATCTTGGCGAGCACAATTCCCTCTTTTTCCCATAGTCCCACAAACTACGAATGCTCTGATTTTCCACTTCTTACAAGTGAAGATACGTAGGCACAAGGGCCCCAATCCTTGGCGAGCACCCTATCTAAAAACCACCCATTTCCCTATAGGAGAAACCTTAGAAGAAAACTAACAAGTGTAGATAACTTTACTCTCGAATCGATCAAGAGGTTCCCGTTGAGTACAACAGACATGAGGGGTGCTAATACCTTCCCCTCATGTAATCGACTCCCGAACTTAGAATATTGGTTGCGATGACCATGTTCTTATCCCTTTAAAGGTTTTATCGATATTTTCCTATTCCTGCCTTGGAATGAATAAAGTTCGGTGGAGACTCTGTTCGAACATATTTTCCGCGTCCATCGCGAGGATCGTATTTTTCGAGGTACGACAAGGAGTCATTGTTGCTTCTTTGTGGCTGGTACGATTTGCAGATGTTTGACCATAGCAGCATGGTGCTTTTTTTCATGGCATTAGGGTTTTGTTTGTGTTGTAAATGTGCCTTAAAATATTTGTTGATAAAGAGAAAGAAAACATATTTTAGAGATTATATTTACCGTAAAAATCTGAAGTTTTAGAAAGTCGGACGAAAAGTCGAGAAAAAAATTGCTTGGTGAATAGTGTCGCTCGTATGGTGAATAGTGTTATCAATACGAATGAATAGTGACGTTCGTACGGTGAGTAGTGTTGTTCGTATGGTGAATAGTGTTTTTGAGTTTTTGAGTTTTTTTTTATTCGACCCATGGATCCATGTTACTTTGGGCTTTGTTTGTTGGGTCTTTGTTAATATAAATATGTATCTCTTATATGCTTGGTGTGACATATATTAAGAGTTGTAGAGGTAGGGAAACACTTGGATAGAAAATACGGTTGTTCTTGTGAACCTGAAGGTGAAGGTTATTTTCTTGTAACTCATATGTAATCTCTTGTAACAACTACGTAAATAAACCTTCGTTTTTTTCTTACCTTATTCTGTTAAATTATATGTGTATGAATTATTATTGCTGAAGACCATTTATTTTGATTGCTATTGTTCTTTGCCTCACAAATTGATATTGAATTTTGTCGTAATTCACAACAAAATTCACAACAGTTTGGTTATAGACAGGTTTTCAGAGCAGTGCGGTTGTAAGAATAGGTTTTCTATTTTGCCAAGGTAGCTTGTATGAATTGGAGTGATGGGGTCATTGACAAAAGTTTTGGAGTGGCTCAATGAAGTCTCTCTTTTGAATTTTAATTAGTTGTAACAATTTTGAAAAGTAAAAAAAAAAAAAACAATGATTATGATACTAATATTAAATAAAACCTAATCTAAATTAAATATATAATTAAGTTAATAAACTTAAATTAATTTAAAATTAATTGAAAAATTATTTAGCTAAAAAATAAAAAGAGATAAAATAATTAAAGTTATCTAATCCTAATTAGTAACAAAAATTCAAATAAAAAAGATAAAATAAAGTAAGATCAACTAAAATAAAATCCTAATTATTTAAATTAAACTAAACTAATTTAATTAAAAAAATTTGACTAAGAAATAAAGTAAAGAAAAATGAAAGTTATAAAATAAAATAACATTAACTAAAATGAAATATTGATTAACTAAGAAATCTAAGTTAATTTAATTAAAAGAATATATACCTAAGAAATAAGATTAACGAAAATGAAAATGATAAAATAAAAATAAAATTAACTAAATTGATTCTAAATTAATTAAAAGATTAATGAACCAAAAACTACAAATAAAATGAATAAATGGGAACAAAGAGGTCGGGTACCGAAATTCCCAAAAATAAAAACGACTGCACTAAAATTATCAGCATGAAATAAATCACTCGACAAAATACAACATTTTGTCCGATTTCGAAATTAATCTTATACGTTGAAATGGTTTAAATTGTCTAAAATATAATTGATTCGGCTGTAATTCCAATAAGTTCATTCCAGCTGATAAATTGGGATATGCAGATGATTGACCTAGAATGATATGCAAAAGATCAAAGAATCTTAGGGTAAAATTTGGGGTATGGCAGTTGCCTCTATTTAAATATCCTTACAGGATGACATGAGTGATGATAATCCTCGTGAAATTATGGTAAAAGGTATTTAAATATAGATAACCGAATATTTTGTCCTTAGATGCAATGACATGCTATGTTATGGACAAAAGAGCAACCAAAATACAATGCGGACATGCAACTCTAGCATGATGAAAATGATGGGCTGATAAATGCTAACGATACAGACAGACGCGAAAGCAAGTAGGGAAAGTCCACACAATGAGTAAACATTCACTGGGGATGACAACAACACTAGGGAAGCTGAAACAAACTAGGGATATCTAAAGTGATTGATCAACAAGTTCAGGCGTGACCAGGTAACACTTTAGAAAGAAAAGATCCTCACTGGAGGTATAACCAAGAGATGGTCTCCACTGGGGAATATCCAGAGCAGTTGATCAACAAGTTCAAACATTGACTAGCTGACACTCTGAACAAAATAAAGCAACCTAATTGGAAGTAGAATCAAAAGATGAGCTCCAATGGAAGTATCTAGAACGATCGATCATCAGGTTCGAGCGTGATCGGATGACATTCTAGAACAAAATGAAATCCTCAATGAAGTTTGAGAGTCTTCATTAAAGGATTGATAGAACAAAACAAAAAAAATATGTCCAAAGGTACACAACCTGAGCTCGGAATACATCGTCAAAGGATTGATGAAAAATTAACAAAACATATCCTAAGGTACACAACCTGAGCTCGGAATACATCATCAAAAAGGGTTGACGACAAGAAACCAAAACATATTCAAAGGTACACAACCTGAGCTCGGAATACATCGTCAAAAAGGGTGGACGGTAAAACAACAAAACATATCCGAAGATACACAGCCTGAGCTCGAAATACATCGTCAAAAAGGGTTGACGACAAAACAACAAAACATATCCAAAGGTACACAAACTGAGCTCGGAATACATTGTCAAGAAGTGTTGACAGCAAAGCAACAAAACATGTCTGAAGGTACACAACCAAAGCTCGGAATACATCGTCAAAAAGGGTTGACAAAAAAACAATAAAACATGTCCGAAGGTACACAACCTGAGCTCAGAATACATCGTTAAAAAAGGTTGATGGCAAAACAAAAAAACATGTCTGAAGGTACACAACCTAAGCTCGGAATACATCGTCAAAAAGGGTTGACAGAAAGAAACAATTCACCAAACATTATCATCGTCAAAGGATTGGCCGAATGAACACCTGTCTAAAGGAACACATCATCAACAGATTGATAGAAAGAATAACCTGATCTCGGACTACATCGTCAAAATGGATTGACGGAAAGATACACCTCAAAATAGGGATTTCATCAAAGGGGGTGATGGACAAGAAAGCATTTAAAATTCGTCATCAAAAGGGATGATGGAAATGACTGATCGAGGGTAACATCAATTATAACCATAAAGTTGAATAACACCAAGGACGGATAAGCTTCTCAAGAGAGATTGCCACTTATTGCCATGGAAAATAAGCTTCTTAAAGAGATTTCCACTTATTGAGTATAAATTCCAAGGAGACGTTGTACAACAAACACTGTTGGAGAATGGGTTTTGTCTTCAATGGGTACCTGTAAAAGATTCTTCCCGCAAGACATAGTGCAAAATAAATGCATGCTCAAACTAGGTTCAATGACCTAATCAAGTTTAATAACCATACTTGCCAGGGACCAAAGTTCAATCTAGGAACAAGCTAGAAAGAAACGGTCAAACAAGATTCTACTCATTGAGGAATAAACTTGAATGGAGATTTATCTTATCCAAACGTCAAAAAGATAACTGAAGTGACCATCATCCACGAGGATCAAACTCTGTGGGAAATTTAGAAAGGATGGGATCTTTATGCCTAAAGGCTGACGAATCTACTTGGAGATAGAGGACAAACCCATCCACTTGGGGAAAAAACGCCATAGTGAACCAAATAGGTAAACACCAGAAAAGTAGCAAAAAATCTCAAATTCCATGCATATGTATGAATGCCTGTATGCCATGTTTATGTTCATGCTGACAAAACAGACAAGGGAAAGCAAAACTGGAGATGAAATACACATCTCAACAAGGATACCCAGCCAACCTCACCAGATTGGAAAATCACTAGGGATAAACACGTAGAATCAGCAGTTCTACTTCAAGGTTACAACCTTCTCTAGGGGAAAAGAGTATTCCACTCGGAGTATAATGTCATGACTTCACTAGGATCGCCATCATGAGCTTGATTTCTTTGTTAGGAGATGGAGATCCGTGGGAAACTGCCAAGATCAACTTAAACAACGACTTACTAGGGAGCTGGCAAACAATGTCACAAGAACAATGTAATTCTGCACTCTAATTTGCATAATGATTATCACAACAAGCAATGGCTCTTGCAACAAATAAATTTCACATATCCTCTACCTCGAATTACATGGTCTATGAGAATAAGCCATCAAGAGGATTTTACAGAAGAATTGGCACACAAGATGTCTCAATGTCTTCAAACTCTTGGAGAGATTCACAAATCTTGACGTAATTGCCCTAATTTAACTATATTTGCATAACAAAGTCCTCGAACTTGTCCTTCAGATTGTGGGAGTAACAACTGAGAAACAAACTTGCCCCTGTTAGCTGATTAATCTGTAAATGAGTTGCTCCAGACTAACTAACCTTTGAGAGATTTGTCTAATCTCAACCTGATTGCTCCTGATATTCTGAATTTAGAAGAGTTCTGCCCCTAATTCACCAACTCAAGCGATGGTTGATTAACAAATCCTTCAAATTGGTTGCCCCGGGATAAACTTCCTTTACCAAGTCAAATTCTCTAGTTTGTTGCATTTGTTGGGATTCCTTTGATCTTGAGTTGTCTTGCAAAAAATATTGTTCATTAAAATTGGCAATTTCAATGCAACATTCATGCAAGCTTTTGAAATCAAAATTTATTGGTAAAACAACACAATAGAGTGACTCAAAGATCAAAAACAAAATGGACCTAAACATATACGGAATGACAGATGAAGTGATCAACACAAACAATTAGGAAAGACCATTAGGAGTCAGGTTATCCAACCTTATTGTAGTATGCTTTCAAAACAACCTTACCTCAATTAGGTCTTTTAAAGGTTGTAACGTGGCTTGGTTCACGGCTCATAAAATAAAGGATAAAGGCTCAAAGTTTTTTTGTCCCCACCCAATATTTATAATGAACTTCAATCCTATGCTCAGTTAACTTAGGCTATACATTCAGGTTCCTATAAGCTAAGAATTGAACTGATGACAGTTGGTGATGGTTCAGACACCTAGGACAGTCGCTACTCCCTTATAACATTCGGTTGTCTTTAGTAATTGAGGTGTTTCATGGTGAAAGTTTAAAGAATCCCTCTTTTTGGTTGTCATACAAGCCTTTTTGTATAAAACAAGCTTATGAGCTTCCCATCTTTCTTAGCTTTTGCCTTGAAAGGGACTCGACTCATTCTTCGAGTAGGGATTTCTTAACGATCCTTCCTTATTTATAACTTTGGGAACAACTTGTACAACATTTGTTCACTTGATTTAAGAGAGTTGACAGGTGTCTTGCATGGAGCTCTTGCATTCGAATGTATAGCCAAGTTAAACTGAGAACTACCTAGCCCAGGGTTGAGATTACGAGTTTTTTGTAAAGAAAGAAAACTCATACTTCTAGGCTCAAAGTGGTTAACAAGAGATTATCTACCTTATTTCTCCAGGGTTTGGGGATCGAAACAATGTCTTACATCATCGGAAGAGTTTAATTGAAAGCATACCAACAACAGTTATGGATATAATGTTTTCATCATCCTCCCCAATCTTTGCTTAAACAACAACAGTTTGGTAAAGATAAGTGGTTGGAAAAAAATATTTTAGTTTGTTTTTAACAATGATAGGAAAGAGAAAGAGTGAATATGAATGGACTTAATCAAAAAATTCATAAACATTTTATTAATCTTGCCAATTTGAAAAAAAACAACAGCTTACAAACAAATATAAATTCAACATGCAAAGAAAATACAACAAAAAATGTTGAAACAACCAAAAGATTGCCAGCTTCGGGGAACTGGGTTTTCCTTTCTTAATTTGCCAACTAAAATAAATATTTTCAGAGTTGATTGTTGAGATCATTCTGATAATCATCTTCGCCTCTATTCTCAATAATTTCTTCCATCTCATGGACTGATGATCCCGCCTGATTGGGTGAAATATTGTTGATTTGAACGCCTTGAGGCATGAATGATAATATCTCAAAGCCAAGTAGAGTCTGAACCTTGCTCCTGAGCACCTTACAGTCTTCAGTTGAATGCCCTTGTTCCGCAGCATGGTAGTCACATCGGGTGTTGGCGTGAAAGCCTGGTGGGTATAGAGGAATTATTGGATTTATCTCCTTTGGCACTATCAACCCACCTTTGATCGAATCTAGCAATATATGACCGTATGAAATTGGTAGTGGAGTGAAATGCCTCTCTGGCTTCTTTGGCCTTTGTCGGGCGTGCTGATGCGGCTGATGGCGGTATGACCGTTAATACTGAGGGGGTCTTCGATTTGGAGAAAAATATTGCCCCCATGGAGAAAATGGTGTCTGACACAGAGACCCAAAAGATTGCTGACTCTGACCAGTTGAGATGCATGAGCACTGAGGCTAAGGTATCAGAGATTCCCAGATGGAATTACTCTCTTCCTCCTATTTTTCTTGAGAACTAACAACTGATTCACTCTCACTAGTTAAAATGTTTCAGGTACCTTGGATTTTTCTGTTCTTAAGACCGCCCTCGATGTGCTCTCCAGCTATTACCAAGTCGGAGAAATTTAATGACACAATGCTAAACAGCTTTTCTTGGTACGGGCCTTGCAAAGTATCTACAAACCAATCAACCAATTCCTTATCCAAGAATGATGGTTGGACGCGAGCAACTATTTCTCCCCACCGCTGAGCATACCCTCTGAAGGATTCATTGTCTTCTTGAGATAAACCTAGCAACTGCAGGCAGCTAGGAGTCAAGTCAAGATTGTAGTTGTATTGCTTCACAAAGGCATTAGCTAGGTCTGACCATGATTGAATGTTGCTACTCTCTAGATGCATGTATCAATTCAATGATTCCCCACTCAGACTGTCTAAGAAATAATGGATCATGAGCTTGTCATTACGGACATGTGAGGTCATTCTTCTATGAAATATCACCAAATGCTGCCTTGGACAGCTATCCCCTTTGTACTTCTCAAACTTTGGCTTTTTAAACTTTAGAGGCATTGCAAGGTCGGGTACCAAACACATGTTCAAATCATTCAGATAAGCAGAGTCACGTCCCTTAATAACATCAAGTTTTTCTTCCAACACACGATATTTTTCCAAAATCTCAACGTATCGTGGGTCCTTGGTTTACACCACAGGGACTGCCTCTTAGGAATCTGGCTCAGGAAAGGCAAAACATTGATAGCCACGGCATCAACAGAAGAGGAATGTCCATCTTGGATGATGGTACGTTCTTGTATAACTTGGTCCCCAACAGGAATATGCACAGGCTGAGCTTGAGAAAAATCATTCACATAACCCCTATGAATAATGTCATCTCTCTTTGCTAAGGCTATCATAGCTTCCACAAGTTCACCCAACTAATATTTCATCAATTCAAAATTCTCTCTTGTCACAAACTAGTTCTGCTCTTCTGAGTTCATGATCCTTCAAAAGCTACTTCAAGTCCAATGCTGGCTTCGAGAAGTCAATATGGGTTATGGATAAAGGATGGATGAGACTCAAGGCTGAGAAATGCAAATGTGATGACATGCGTATGGAATGCAAATGCAATTCAAATGGTTTCAAGGAACTCAAAAGCAAGTTGCAAACAGTTTTGGAAAAACTAAAGAATTTCGTTTTTAAAATCCATGATCTTTATTGACTCTTGAAAAGGAAAGAACATCTAAACTCCTTGAAACCAAAGGGATACTCATGGATGCGGGAATGTATGGATGGATACACAAACACAGGTATACACATATTCACACACACACACACACACACACACACACACACACACACACACACACACACATATATATATATATATATATATATATATATATATATATATATATACACACAAGCAAATAAATAACGACCTAGGTTTGAAGATCACGAGCAAGGAGCCATGGTCTACCCATCCTTTAAGGTGTGTGCTAAGGGTTCTTGATCTGCAGAACAGGGTCCTAAAAGTTCCCAGAGTCATCGATAAATCTTTTAAATATTATCAGCTTAGACGACTACTCATGCGGGCTAATAATATTCTCAAGATGAAATCGTCGGAGAGGTAAAGGGATACTAAAGGTCTTCAGCTTCACGGACTCTAGGTCGGAAAAAGTGATACCAATACAACTACTCGCATCAGACACCAGTAATCCCAAAGGGGCATCCACTGAGCATGGATATCATATGCTAGACATGTTAGGACTACTCCTAACAGCTAACTATTGATTATACCACAATCCTATCATAGGTGTACGCTCAAGTCCGGGTTAGGACTTATCTCACCACTCAAGGTAACAACCATGTACAAAGAAAAACCCAAGCATAAGCAGATATATATAAAGATATTTACAAATATATAAGTATATAAGCAAGCGAACATATAAAATAACACAAATATAAACAAGGTGGGCTAAACCCTCTTAGGGGAATATTCCCCAGTGAAGTCACCATTTTTGTTGCAGCGAGAATCAAATGTCAAGCTATTAATTAACTTGAATCCAAAATCTATGAAATTCACCACCGAGCTTTGATTTATCCAAAGGAAAGAGTAAAGATCGAAGAAAAACCCTAAGTGCGCTACGTATCAACAAATCTAAGAGATATAAGGTTTAGGGGTTGGTTATACCTAGGAAATGTGTTAGCAACCTAAGTATCTGTAGTACTCTACAGGAACCTCTTATTTGTATTTATGTTATGTTATTGTTTGCTTGCTAAGGGAAATATGCTAAGGTAAAGACCTAAGGTATGTACAAATTATGTTTGCCATGATATTGCATCTCGTGCCTACATATCCTGACTAGGATAGAATTAGAGAATTTGTAGTTCACCTAACTAAGGATGAGGAACTCTTGATAATGATATAGGTTAAACATGCAAGACTCTCACAAGGTCTCGGGGGAAAGATGGAAAAGACTATCTAATATAACTTACAAGTTAATAAAAGTGATCCCTTCCTTTTGAATGGGGAGCGACAAAGAGCAAGGATGAAGCTTAAAGCATAAGTGATAATTGTCGCGGTAAAAATTGGATACCAAACTATTAATTAGTTTGAATCTTTAATTCATTTTACAACCGAACTTTGATTTGTCCAAAGGAAGGGATAAAGATCGAAATTCCCTCAATGCAATGCAAATGCAAGGTTTAGAGAGTTTTAGGTTCGGGGGTTGGTTAAACTTAGGGAAGGTGCTAGCATCCTAAGTTTTTGTAGTACTCTATAGGAACCTCTTGTTTTATGTTGTTTATTGCTATGGTTTATCTGCTTAAGGTTAAAAGACCTAGGGGGTTTATTTCTAAGTATACTCGATAAGATTTCGCATCTTATGCCTACATATCCTTACGGGAGTGGAATCAGAGTACTTGTAGTTCCCCTAAAAGGTTTGAGGAGTGCTTTGACTGTGGTCAAAGTTCCTACGGGTTTAGGGTAGTTGATTGATTGAGTTTAGGAGAAGAGGTGTGTTATCATTTTAAGGGAGATTTAACCGCCACAAGTTATAGGAATGTAGTCTTTGCGTCATCTTAAGAGAAGGGCTCAAGTACTCGGATAGGGATCAACGAGGTACGCCTCTCTTAAGGCAAAGTTCCTACGATATTGACTGTATTTATGTGGGGTGGAGATTCTATCTCGCTTAAGATGATTTGACATCTTTCTCTAATGTGTTTGAATATTTGTTTGTTTTGAATTGATTGTTTGTATTGTGTTTTAAAGGATAACGGTCCTTCCTATGGGGTAGGATCTATCCTGGAGATCAACTTGAATGGGATCAAGGATCAAGGGGATTATGATGCGAATGAGATGCATACGCACGATTGTTGGGATCATGCGCAGATTCTTCCTTTGGACAGAATGCGATGCGAGAAAATGTAAATGATGCTACTGTAAATTGCGGGTAATGTAAAACATACACAACGCATGAAAGCGCTAAGTGAGTGTGTGAATTGTGAATAAAATGAAAGTAGATAAAGTAAACATACACGGACGCATGAAAGCGCTAGAGTGTAGGTGAGTGGATCGTGTATGTGAGGTGCATGCTTGATTTTATGTGAAGTTGATTTATTTTTTTTAGTCGAATCGATTTTAAGGGGAATGTTGAGTTGATTTTAGGGGATATTAATTTTAGTACAAGTTAGTTTAGTTATACTAGTTTTAAATAAGAGGTTTCTAATAGGTGATTATATTTTATCTAAAACTTAAATATGAAATGATTTATTTAATAAAAGTTGTTTGTTATTATTATATGAATTGTAAAAGGTTGTTATTATTATTAAAGGTCTAAGTTATTTAAAATTATTAAAGAAAGGTCTTTTATTAAAATAGTTTTTATATTAAATAGGTACAAATTATTAGATTATGAAAAAAAGATTTATTAAGAAACAAGTTATGTTTATTTTAAAAGAGTTATTAAGTTATATAAAAAAGTGAAATAGATTAATTAAAAATTAGTTAAAAAGATTAGTTAAAAGAGTTATTTATAAAAAGTTCATTTTCAATTATTAAATTAATTAATTAAAAGGTTAATAAAAGGTTGATATTAAATTGATTAATAAATTACATGAAGAGGTTAAATTAAAATATCATCATTTAAAAAAGGATTAAAGTTAATTTAACCAATTATGAAAAAAAAGATGTGTTAATTCAGTTAAATAAAAAGTTGATTGAAAAAAAGTTAATTGGTAATTGGGTTAAATACTAAATGTTAGGTTAATTATGGGGTTAATGAGTGGTTTAGTGTTTTAATTAGCAGGTTAATGAAGTTAATTAGGGACTGAGGGTTATCGTGTGTGTAGGTGTATGGTAGCAGGCGTGGTTAAGCGGATATGGCTGTGTGATCTGATCTGAGGACAGATCGTGTGGTGTGTGTCGTGAGGGTGCATTATATTTTGATGTGTGCATATTCACAGGATTACAACAAATAAGACAGCGAAGAAACCCTAATCCCATTGTACCCAAATCCTTCTCTTCGCCGATTCTCTCCGTCCGCTTCTCCCTCTCTCGCGATTCTTCCTTTCACTTCTCCCTCTCAAGATTTCTCCATTCTTCTTCTTCTTTTCCTTCCCTTCTTTCAAATCCTGAAACACAACCAAACACATTAATAATTTCAATAATCTTGAAATAAAATGGAAGAGTTACCGAGCGGCATCGATCTGAAGTTCTCGATGGGGGTTTTGAGAGTCGATTGCGAATGGATCTTGACAGCGAAGGTTGCTTCTGGAGACGGAGGCGCAAGGCTTAGGAGATAAGTGTTCTCTGCTCCATTTTTTAGGTTTTTTCGATTTGGGGCTTTTGGTGTTTCGAAATTGTTGGTGGTTTTTGATGCGTATGTTGGGTTTTACGTTTTATGAATCGTTATTATTTCAGGTTTCTAGGTTTTGGTGTTTTGGGAGTTAAGGAATGGAGCTGGTTAACGTCACAGGGTCGCGAGTTTTGGAGGATTTGGGGTTTCTGCGGATTCTTGTTGGGTTTGATGTTTGTAAGTCTCTTCCTCCCTTCAAACTTTCGTCTTTTATAGGCCTCAAAATAATTGTAGCATTGATTTGAGTTGATTGGTGATGATTAACCTGTCAGTTCTTATTTTTGTAGGAAAATAAAGCCGGTGTGATTTGGTTAATTTGGAAAGGATTGAAATTGATTCTTTGCTTTATGAATTTCCTTATTTGATACGATTGTGTTGGGACATGTCCTTGTATGTTAGGAAGGAAAGTGATCTTGGTTCTCTTTATGATCTGATTCAATCCTGTTGATTGTAAATGTTTGATTCAATATGATTTTTCTAACCGAAGCGTGTGGTTGTCTTTGTTACTCTTAATTGTCTTCCATCTTTTCCTGGCCATTGGTTTTGAACTATACATGTTCTTTGCCTGCTTGTTTTGAACTAATACCTTGTCTCAATTTATTTTCATGTGCTTGTTGCAACTTTGGTCACGGTGAATCGTATGACAAGGAGAAGTTTTGGCAGTTCTTCACATGTGAAGTTTGGCACAAAAATTGTGGCGACTTGCTTTTGACGAGGATTGGCATGATGATAAAGCAGATTTGATGGTAATGAAGTCTGGAGCATTCAGTCCTTTTCTCTATTACAGAAGACAAGAGCATCAAAGTTGCAGGAATTCCCAAACCGATGGCCCATCTTACATTTGACTGTGTGCAGACAATAATTGTTAAGGATATTGACTGAGCAAGAGTGAAAGTGGAATAGCATCAAGTGAAGAAGTTGTGGCCTTTGAGTAGTGCAATGGTTTCTGCAGCAGGCTTTGAGAGTTACCTTGACACAGTAAAAAGGTGAATACATTCAGTTTCAACTCTCTTGAGTTAAATTCTCATTGATTACCTTGATGAACACATGGTTTAAAAAACTGATTTCGTGCCGAAATTGTATTTCACTGAATTTGCCAATACCGTCTTTTGACAACGTGTAGGTACGAGCACGTCAACCAATTCAGCATAGGCATTGATATTCCTCGTTGATATGAATATTATGAGAGGAAGACTAGCACTTCCGAAGACGCGAAGACGAGGGCTCCGTTTTTGGACAAGGCAATTTGAATGATGTTCTTATTTTCATACACAAGGAAAAGCTTATGAACCGAATAAATTTGAAACTGTTTTCAATAGTTCGTGATTACTATTGCTCTATGCAGGTGATCCGGGCGAGTTGCATATCTGATTTGTCGCTAGACCAATTTGTAACATAATCATCAAGTGTTGCTTTGATGCCCTTCCATGTTTGATCTTCCCTTTGTGAGTCAAACCACAAGGAACACGATGATGAGGTATAACATTCGGTGGCGGATTTGGGAAGTTTCCAATTGGTCTTGGCCAAGTACGGTTCCTGTGAGTGTTCTGCCGAGCTTACTCTTATAGTTATGTTCACGTTTAGCTCACTAATTCTCTATAATGAATTGAATTTGAATTTGCAGGGGTTTCTCTTCAGTGATAGCGGGTGAACGAGAAACTAGATCATCCTCCGCGCTAGCTAGAAAACTGAACAGGGTCTGCTGTTAACGGAATGCTTTAGGATATTCTGATCAATTCTCCTTAATTCTTAAATTGCAAATCACATCTGTTATGGCTATTCTGATAATCAGTTGCATTTTGCAGGTTCTGCGTTTGAATTGGTTTTGTTGTGACAGGGGTTTTAGGCAAGTGGTCTGTTTTGGATGGTGCTATTGTTGCCGGTAAGAGCTTCGAGAATGTCGGAGGAAGGAAAACGGCTCAACTGCAATACATGGGATTTATCCAAGAACCTTGTTGTATACTGGTTTGCAGTTATTTGATGTGCGAGTTCTAATGTCGTCAAGACTCTCTTTTGCTTAGGAAACTTGATTCGCGGTAAATACTTGGACCACTTCTTCTAAAGTAAAGAGGTAAATAACAATTAAACTTCATTGCTGTTGTTGAACTTCGCCTTTCTTTTAATTGATGCCCCTACTCTTTATGTTGGGTTACAAACGTGTGAAACACCGGTGATTTGACTCTTATCTCGTGCACATTGATGCAGGTGTTGACAGATCAACTCAACTTCTACGAATCGCTGCAGCTGCTAACCACGTCAAGCAATCGTATATCCTCACTAGAAGAATGCGGTGGCATACTTGGGGTAATCATGTCTCACAATGTCGAATTTGTTCTCGAATCTGTAACGGTATAGTCGTTCAATGATTTCTTCTGGTTTTGTTGCAGATTATCGAAGGGGAGCAACTTCACTTGCATATTCATGTTCAACACAACTTGTGCTGCATCATCAACTCAAAATGTGTCTCATTTAAGTCAATGGTTGTGAGAGATTCAATTAGATTCATGAAGAATGAAAAGAGCAAAGGCAAGCAAGATACGGATAAACCACCGAATAATGTGTACATAGCCAGAGTACTGTAGTCGACACTTGTATCACTATTGTAGTCACGCATAGATGGAGCAGCTAGTAAATTGTAATTGCTTTGAAAAAAACTAGACAAAATCTTTACTTTGCAGATGTCTAATAAATGAGCATCCCCTTCCGTTGATGTCCTCAAACTTACCTCCCTTGTTTTTGTTTTTTTTTTCTTCATAATGCAATGTTTAATATAGATAGTTGCCTACGCACATCAGCATCCATCTCCTAATGGTCACGTATGATGCTACCTTCCCAATACTCTTGGCCCCATTTTTTAATATGATGTTTGCTGGGAGAAGTCACACAAACCAACGTACCATCGCACGAATCAAAGCCAAATCTTATATTGAAGAAGAAAAACTTATGAAACCGAGGACTTATGGATCAAATAATCATCTTAGTCCTTGATGCCTTCAAATTTGCAAGCTCCTCTTTCCCTTGAAAAGAGTGTTTCGGTGATAAGAGATGATTCGTGGATTTTAAAATCAACTATGCACCTTGTTTTAGATTTTAATCTTGTGAGTTCCTAATTTGACATAGGGCTTGAAATGAACATGAGCCTTGGAAAATTGATGAATTTGAACCATTTGTTTCTCCATCCAAAAAGAAGTATTAATTAATGCAACCTCAACAAATTCAATCAATGATTTGGATTTTAAATGAATCTCGATTCTGGTTTTGAGGATATCTTGCAAAAGCTCGATTCAACATATTTCGGACTTTGCCACTTCAAAGCAAATATCATCCCCGAGTTATCAATCCAGACTATTCTACTGATATCCAAACCCTTAAGATGCAACCTGCGATACTGCTTGCCGCGCAACCATGATCAGTCCTTGAACGACTATACTAAACACCAATGGAAAGAAATGATATAATCTACACTTGAAATTTGTTGCACCTGCGTAAAGCTGGTTAGTTGTAATGATCAAATAAAGCAAAAAAAAAGATACAACCGGTGGGAGCAAAACACAAAGAGGCGAGATCTTATGGTCAAAATTTAGGGTGTGACAATAATAATCAAGAACGAACAAGAGAAAACCAAAAACTCATCAACAACTCATGGATAAAGTTAAGAAGTATCAGCAAGCATCAAGAGTAAACCAATCAATACGACAAGAATTAATCAATAATTTCCTCAAGAATCAAGTCAAACTAAAAGCAACAATGATTGATCAACACTTAATCAAAGGCCTCAAAGGTATCAAGAATCGAATTCAAAATTGAACATCGAGAATTAAACACAAGAATTGTCAAAATTAACCTAAGAATCAAATCTAATTGAACCAAATTCTAATTCAACCGAAATCTAATTAAATCAAAATCTGATAAAACTAATTAACTAACTAACTAAACCTAATTAAAGATCAGTCAAATTAAAAACTGATTAAAAAAACCCGAATTAAAACTAAAATGAATTAAAATCTAATTAACTGAATTCTAATTAAAAATGATTAACTAATTAAGCTAAATTCTAATTAAAACTAAATAACTAAGTTCGACTAGCTTCTAATTAAAAAAGCTAACAAATTAAGTTCTAAAAAAAACCTAACTAATTAAATACTAATTAAAAAACTAGTTAACTAATTAAACTAAAACTTAGTTTAAAAAATCTAATGAACTAAATTCTAGTTAAACCAAAATCTTAAAAAAAAACTAATTAAAAACTAACTAAATTAAAATTTAATTAAAAACTAAAATTCTAAAATATAGTTAAATTAAAAACAAAAAGGGGGTGCAGAGTTAAATTTTTGGTGTAACTAGCAACTAAAGTGGGCTTATAAGTCCAAGTATGCTAGCTTGATTTCCATGTCAGGAGTTGTGGTTAGCATTGCATATAGGGCCTTAAAGCCCAAACCACATTTAAATTATTAACCGTAAAAGAAAATTTAAAAAAAATACAAGATTCAGAATACCCAAATCTTGAAACACATTCCTCCTCCTTTACTTCACGCACTCTCTTGTTCTTTACTTCCACTCATGCAGCTTCGTCATCTTCAACTTCTTTCATCTCCTTCTTTCACTCGCGGCGGTTACGATCTCTCTTTCGTGTGTGCAACTCTTTCTCTTGATCTTGTGTGGTTACAACAAGGTATATGATTGGAAGGTGGAGAGGGATCTGATGTATAGTGTAAACAATGGAGATTAAAAGGTTATTCAGAAGATGTTGAAGGTTTTTTATAGTGATGGCGACGGGGTGGTTGGCGATTTGTAGCGGAAGTTTCTGCTAGTTGTGATTGATGTTTGGTATTTCCTGGGTGATTGGAAAATACAAAGCGGCGACCGGAGTAGGAGGTGTACGCGTGAAGGTTGCGTTTCGCAGCCGGAGTGATTGTAACAGTGGACAAAATAAAGTTGGTGTTTAAGTGTTGTGGGTGAAGGGTATGGTGGGCGTTACCAGAGTTGTGAGACGGAGGACTTGGATGTAAGCGGTGCAACTGATGATGATTGAAGAAGATAAATGAGGGTTGTTGTTTGCAATTCAGGTTTGGGTGTTTTTCAATTTTCTGCTGATTGTTTACCTTGATGAAAGAAAAGATTCTAGTTTCTGTTATGGTATTTCCCCCTCCTTGTTCTGTTCTTCTCCTCCCTTTTAAGTTTTACTTTTTCTCCTTTTTTTAAAATCAACAAACTTGTTTACTAAGTACATGAATTTTTTTGGTAATGATGATATGTCATTTTCAAATGCAGAATTTTGTAAGCTTGTGTGCGAGGAGTCATTGTTGCTTCTTTGTGGCTGGTATGGTTTGCATATATTTGACCATAGCAGCATGGTACTTTTTGTCATGGCAGCAGGGTTTTGTTTGGTTATTGACAAGTTTTTAGAGCAGTGTGGTTGTGAGAACGGTTTTGTATTTTGTTAAGGTAGCTTGTACGAATTGCAGTGGTGTGGTCATTGGCAAAAGTTTTGGAGTGGCTTAATGAAGTCTCTCTTTTGAATTTTAATTAGTTGTAACAATTTTGTAAAGTAAAAAAAAACAATGATTATCATACTAATATTAAATAAAACCTAATCTAAATTAAATATATAATTAACTAAATAAACTTAAATTAATTTAAAATTAATTGAGAACTTATTTAGTTAAAGAAATACAAAGAGATAAAATAATTAAAATTATCTAATTTTAATTAGTAACAAAAATTCAAATAAAGAAATATAAAATAAAGTAAGGTCAAATAAAATAAAATCCTAATTATCTAAACTAAACTAAACTAATTTAATTATAAATATTTGACTAAGAAATAAAATAAAGAAAAATGAAAGTGCTAAAATAAAATAACATCAACTAAAATGAAATCTTGATTAACTAAGAAATCTAAGTTAATTTAACTAGAATAATATGTAACTAAGAAATAAAATTAAAGAAAATAAAAATGATAAAATAAAAATAAAGTTAACTGAATTGATTCTAAATTAATTAAAAGATTGATTAACCAAAAACTACAAATAAAATGAATAAATGCGAACAAAGAGGTCGGATACCAAAATTTTCGAAAATAAAAACGATTGCACTAAAATTATCAGCTTGGAATAAATCACTCGGTAAAATACATTGTTTCATCTGATTTTGAAATAAATCTTATCCGTTAAAACAGTTTAAACTGTCCAAAATGCAACCGATTCGGCTGTAATTCCAATAAGTTCATTCAAGCTGATAAATTGGGATATGCAGATTATTGAACTAGAATGATATGCAAAAGATCAAAGAATATAAGAGTAAAATTTGGGGTATGACTTTATTATTTAATTATTATTTCTTGGTCATCATGACCATTTTCTACCAATTTGGAGATTTAAGGAGATTTAACGTGCGTGCGATTGATCATCAACATCCCATGTTTTTAAGGAGATTTAATTAAAAGGAAAATTAAAACAAAACTCTTTAATTTCAATTTATATCTTTTCCGATGACTCTTTAGTGTCAACCGTCGACCTTGGTGCGCCATATGTCCAAAATCATTTGGAGGGAAAACTAAAACATTTTCTTCCCTTGGCTATTTCACAGATTCTCACTCAAACCCTCTTCTCTTTCATTATTTCTGTCTTTTGAAACACTAACAGAATAAAGAAACCCTAGAGCTTTTGCTATAGTTTTCTTCTCCTTTATCACGTTCCTTCTTAAGAAAACCTTTAAGATCGACAATGGCTTCAAAAGTTCAATCACATTCTCTTTTGGCTATTATCATTGAAAAACCACTTTACATCAATGATCACACCTAAATTTCTGAACCTTCCATGGAGGATGGAAGAAGAAACGGTTGGTACAACAATGCTCTAATTCCCTACTCCATTGTAGGTACCATCTATGCTTTCATGGGTCCTCTCCCTAGACCTATTAAGAAACCCAAAGTGCTGAAAGAGTTATTTTCTTGCTTCCCTCGTTATGAACCCTTAGTGTTTGTGGATACCCCCTTTGACTTTAGCTTCTTCAAGAATAGGATCTTACAGTCTTCTCCTCTGACCAAGGATGCTTCTTACATCCAATGGTTAAATATGGTTTAAGAAAAGAAGAAAAAAAATTGGAAAGATTTGGGCATCTTTGACCTAATTCAGCTGTCATGAGTTGGTCCCGAATATAACTCTCGCATGCTCATTGCATCCATGTGCTTCTAGGATAGCTCGACCAACACATTTCACCTTCCTTCTGGGATGATAACACCCAAACTTTTCGAAATTGCTGCTATTGTTGGCCTTCAAGCAACTAGAAAGGCCTTTGAGCCTTCAATCAAAATAAGAACAAATCTTGGATTTACCTTCACCATAATTGCTTACACCTCCTTCATTGAAGCTCATCAGGCTTCGAAAGATCGAGTATATTCCTAAGAACATATTTCTTTCCGAACTTATTGGCTTTCCCGGTATGTTTTTTACGCTCAATCTATTCAGGTGCCTAAAAAGTATGTCCCTTTGGTAACCCAACTATATAAAGGAAGAAAAATATGCCTCAAACGATTTATTTTTTGTGACACGTATGAATCTCTAAGGTTAGCCTCCCAAGACCTTAAGAAAATGACAAATCCGAAAAGCCTTCAGGTATGTCGCCCTATCTGGCTTTTGCAATTGTGGCTCAACGCTACTTTCAAGCCTTCCCTAAAAACCAGAATTCCTCCTAGCCTAGAGGTAAGGGTCAAAGGTCCAAGGCTTTCCCAATTTACTCCCGACAATGGAAAAGTTGTGTCTTGAGAGTTTTTGAGACATATTTTAAGATGTTTTCCAGATGCAAGACGTTTACATCAACTATGGCACCATTTACCAGTCGACAATGTGGACATGTATGGTTCAGGAAACCATTCCCTAATCCCTCTTGCCAAGAAGAAAAATAAATACATGTTATTTTACTTGCATGCCTCCAACCCACCGCTCTATGGGCAAAGATTACCTCTTCAAATTCAGGACTAAGAGCATCTTCTTACCAACAAAACTTGGTAGCCAGACAGTTTGGTTTGACCCAACTACTGCCTAAAAGCTTAATTCCTCAAGCATAGGCTTTTTTCTTCTCTACAATGTTTTATTTTATTTTGTTTTTCTGTGAGATGTTTAATTAACTATTTTATGATTAATTTAATTTAATTTTCTAATTATGAGACAATTTGAAGTGTTATGATGAGAAATGTAACACCTTTAGCATTCTTTTATTCCACATGTTTTATAAATTATGTGTTGGGATTTAGGGTGTTACATAGTTGGTATTATAGTATGTTGGCACATGAGGCCTATGTTTTATAAACTTGTTTATACTCTGGTGTCGCTACTCAAAAAATTCAATGATGGAGAGATGAAAGTAGAAGAGCAAACTTTATTTATCCCAAAAGGGGAAGCGAAAACATCGAGAAAAACCCCAAGAAGGAAATGGATAATATGGTCACGCAACCAAGAGAAATGGTTTGAAAGCCGGTTATGCGAAGGGAAGGTATTAGCACCCCTCGCATCCATCGTACTCAATGAGAACCATTTGCTTGTCTATTTGTGAGGGTATTTGCTAAAAGATACTGCTATAAAGAGTGTTCTAAGGGGAGATAGAAAGGTATGAAAAGAATAGAGAAAAGAGAAGGTGGAAAGGGGGGGGGAGACTCGGTAGGACCCCGCGATCATATGCCTACGTATTCTCAACAGGTATGAGAAAGTCAGAGTCAACATAGTTCGGAGGACTACGGATAAAAGACGGGAATGTGCATCGCCAAGGATTGGGGCCCTTGTGCCTACGTATCTTCACTTAAAAGAAGTGAAGAATCAGAGCGTCTGTAGTTCGGACTACGGTTTGTTGCTGTTTTTTTATAGACGATGCTAACGTATGCATTCTAGCAATTAGGTGTATTGCAGCTCGCTTGTGGAGTCTTAGGCGTTACCTGTTTGCGATAGAACGGACGTAACATGTCCTTTTTGAAAAGATTAGTTTTCTCCATTAAGGCAAGATGTCACATTTGATTAGTGAAAGTTATTTTTAAGGGTGAAATAAGTCCTCGGATAGTAACCCCTTGCGGGTAGTACCCAATTCTTTATCTCAAAATATTTATTGTGAAAATGATGTGGCGAATATAGTCATGTCTTCATATTGAAATACGAGTATCTAGACCACATACTCTAAAGTGAGTATACTCGGAAAGGAAGAAGTCTTCACGAAATCCTCTCTCTTTAGTTCAATAGAAAGAGAACCTTATTCTCTTATTAAAGATGTTTTGATTTTGAATGGTAAGTACTTTATGACAGTGAACCCTAAAGGTAATGTCGAGTACTCGGGATAGGAGAAGGCCTTCGACTGTGGACTCACTAGTATCCCCAAAAAACTTGGGAAATATTTCATCCTTAGGTTCTCATTATTAGCAATCTCGCCTGCCTATATTAGGTATCTTGCCACATGTTCGACTGCGGACTCACTAGTTTCCTCAGAAAACTTTGTGAACTTAGGGACTTAGATAATAGTGATGTATAATTTGGCATATGCAGGCCAATATTTACCATATTCCAGCCACAATTATTTCAACCATGGCTGCTAGATTATTATCTGCTGCCACATTAGCGCGGTGAACCTGATTTATGACTTCATCGGTATTCTGGTTCATATTCGCCATTACTATCCTCGGTTCCCTTTGGATTGGTTGTTCAATTCTAAGAGGTTCGACCCTAGGTTGTTCGACTCCTGCCCCCTAGTTCAATATATTCTCCAAGGGAAAATTTCATTGAACTTGGTTGATTATGGGGTCTTCTTCTAAGACTACTCCTGGGTTTTCTACCATCCATTCCCTCTGGGGTTATCTAGGGGGTTGTGGAATATCAAAGAAATCAGCAATGCACGTCATTTGTGCTACCAATTGTTGGTTTGTTTGGGTAGTATTCTGGATTAAGAGATTGAATATGACACTCATTTGTTGGGCAAACATCTAGACCATCTCATGATTACTTTTGTCCATTTATTGCCTTATCACTGCTGTAAAATTGTTGGTGATATTTGGCATCTGGGTAGGAAATCATGTCCTTAAGAGCTGGCTAATTCGACCCATATTATTGACACCTGAACCAGATCCTTGCAATGGCGAAGTTACATTCACTACTAGTTCTGAGAACACTGATGATACATTATGTAAACTTGTCATCACTGATGTTGGCATGCCATAAGGTTCTTCACGCTCTATTGGAGGCATTGAGAATCCACGCATATGAGGCCTGAATAAATTATTTTCCACTAGAGGGGGAGTCATTGGTAGACCCTGCGTTCTCATATGAGATAATATAGGTCCACTTGGCACAACCAACTACACAGGCGTCGTAGACGCAATGGATTGCACTGGTTCCAAAACTGACATTGGAACCGTAGTTCCCCTTGTCGAAGACGAGGAGGGTGGTTCTTCATTATTTGATGAATTTTGGTTATTTGGTGGATTTTGATTCACCATCCTTCTTACGTGTCTTCTCATTGGTCTTTCTTCCTTGTTTAAGGCTATTTTACCACTTCTAAGTCTCATGCAACGAAGTGAAGAGAGATAAAAATGAAGAACTTAATGCAAAACTGTTTTCCAAAAGCAAGAAAATATTTTGACAAAATAGCATTGTCCCACTAGGCGTGCCAATTTGTTTACCGTAAAAATTGGTAAGCAACTGCTGGTCTTCTAAAAACTGGTTTACGTGCAGGATCAACCAATGAATCATAAGGACATAGCTATTGTTTCAATATCTTTTTGGAAAGTTGAAGAACACTTCGACAATATTCATGTTGTAAAGGTTTGTAATAAAGTTTCAGAAAAACGATAAACTTTGTATAAAGTGGTAAAAGAAATGCAATGAAGAAAACTTCAAAGTAAAAGTGGAGTAAAGAGATAAATGAAAAATGAAATGTAAATTTCTATTAAAATGAATGTGGTGTTTCAAACATACATTTCTCAATGAAAAACTTTTTTCTCACTTGACTTAGATACTTTGAGTGAACTTTTGAGTATTTGTATAATAATGAACACACATAAATCCTAACATTAAGACTCTTACTTATAACAAGTCGAAATAATTGTCTTCAATGGATATTTCTACAAAAATTGGCACGTTTCGCTCTACATGCCTTCATTTTGCCACGTCTCTCCACGCGTCTTTCCTAAGAAATGGATAAGGACAAAAGATAGTTATTTATCCGTATTTTGAATTTCAAAACTTCGTCAAAGGAAGGCTTCAAACATCCTCTGTCGAAGTTGCTTTCCAAACTTAGAAAATATTTCTAAGTATTATCCAGACATGTCTCCTTCATGGAAACTACTTCGACCAAGCTTCTCATACAAGTTTCTGTCGAAGTCAGCAAAATTCAAGAAATTTGATTTTCACTTAGTATCTTTAAATAAAAGTTTGGCGTCAAAATTTCCAACCAACAATTGGATAAGAAGAAAGATGGGAGCATGAGGTTATGTGTGGATTATCGGCAGTTGAATAAGGTCACTATTAAGAATAACTGTCATTTTCTCAGAATTGACCACCTTATGAATTAGTTTCCTAATCTGACCCATTTGATCCAATTAAATGATGTGCAAGTGAGAGATAAATTGATTGTGGAGGCATCACCCTTAGGGATTAAGGATCAAGAAGTGAAGGACTTGAGAGGTAAAAATATCGTTCTGATTATGGTGGTGTATGGAGAACCTACTGGAGGAAGCATGGCGAGGGAGTTGGAGAGTCGGATGAGGGAGTCTTATCTAGAGTTGTTTCCTTCGGTTAATTTTCGAGGGCGAAAAATTTATAAGCGGAGGAGAGTTGCAACACCCCCGTTTTTATTATAATATTTTATTAATTATTATAATAATTTTTAATTAATCTTAGAATGTTTGTGAGTGATGAATTAATATTATATGGGTTAATGAGTTGTTTGGTAGAATATACTTATATTTTTAATAATTAAATTATGTAGAAGTAGAGAATATTGATTTTGTATCAAATTATAATTGTTTTTCATGTATTTAAATTAGTGGAGAAAGTGAAAATATGTGGTTTTGGGTAGAAAATATATTTTTATTAAATTAGAGCGGTGAATGAAATTTGTGAGAGTTTAGGGAATTTGGTAGAATTAATTAAAATTAAAATAAATAGAGTTTTATTTAAATAGATAAGGGAAATAGAATAAAAGAGCTTTTTGGTGGAATAAGTTGTCAACAGAGTGTAAAGGAAAATCCTATAGCAGAGTAAGAGGAGAAGAAGAGAATTTCAATAGCCAAAGTACAACATTTATCCGCAAATTGAGGTAAGAGGGATAATTATTCAATATATGGATATTAAGCATGAGGGGTAATTCCGTAAAAAAAAGTATGAGGGATAATAGGGAATCTTTATTCTCTTTCTCTTTTTCTCATTCATGTTTCTCCAGCTGATGAATGAATTGAACCTTGAAGTGTTTGTGCAAAACATCTTTATGTTGTTGTTATTAATCCTAATCTTCGTGTTAATTGCTAAGAAATTATATGATCGGTTAAACTGTTATGATTGATGTCATATAATTCTATGTTGATATGGGTGTTATTAATTGACATGACATATGTTGAGTTTTTATGATTGATGAGTTATGAGTTGTGATGAGAAAATATTGGTGTTGATGAGCAAATATTAATTTCTGATTTTGAACAACCATAAGAATGAAATATACAAGTTTGAAACTGTTGTGGAGAGAAAAATTGCAGATAAACATAAAAGGGGATTAATGTTTTGTTTAACACGTAACTTAAGTTTTATAATTAATCTGTTTAAGGTGCGCGTTAGTGTGTGTATTCTAATGAGAAACCATGTGAGCATGCCATGTTATTAGACTCAAATACATTGAGCTTTAAACTGTGTATTATGTAATTGCCAAAAGGAACAAATGAGTGTGTAATTTGTTTAGTAGTAAAAGGGCATTTTAGAGAGTTTGGGTGCAATACCTAATCTTAGGTAATTTGTTGATTTCTAAGAAAAATGTTATAATTAATGAATGGTGATGTAATTTGACTATTTGAGAGAGAATATGGCGACAAGTCCAACCTCTTCATGGCTGGTTCAAACGCGTTTTGAAGCCTAAGGTAAAATTTAATTTAGAAGATATTTACAAATAAAATTTAATTAAAAATAAACCTTTTAAATAAATGATTTCTAAATCTTTTTATAATTAATTTTACTTTTGATGTGTATAGAGAATTTAAAATCAATGTTATCGGTTATTGAATTGAAAAATATTTTTAAAATGATAAAATTATGATATATTAAAAACTAAATAAAATTTTTAAATTAATAATTTTGATAATTTTTTTACACGATAAACAATTAAAAAATTTAAAACCGCACAATTGATTATTGAAGTACTAATCTTTTTTAGTTTTAAAATTTTAAAACTAAACTAGTAATGACAAATTCTATTTGTTATAATTTATTTTGAAAATTATATTAATTATATGTAATTTAAGATCTATTTTTTTAACATTTAAAATTTATTTTAAGGTTTAAAAAGATAAGCCTAAAACTCTTACCTTACTAGTCTTGGGCATGGCCGACCCAAAGAGGTTTAAAATCACTATTAGAATGAAAATTTTAAAATATATATCAAAAAATCAATATTATTGATTGTCAAGAACTAAGCTTGGTCGACAGAGAAATAAAGTGATGTTGTAGTGCATGAATGGGGCTACAGACAAATCATGTGGATCACATAGTGTACTTTATGATTACCACAAATTCTGTATCGACGTAAACAAAAATTTAAGAGACGTAACATGAAAATTCTGTTCAAGGTTTTCCAGGAATAATTGAACGTACTTTTGCACACTTATTTACCTAAATACATTATATTCTTGTGATTGCTTCTAGACTTTATATATATATATATATATATATATATATATATATATATATATATATATATATATATATATATATATATATATATATATATATATATATATATATATATAAATAAGGTTGTCCGTTCTGAGAAAATAGCTGTCAATTGACTTTGGAAACATCACCTTTAGGGATTACCCTTATATGATTTGAATGAGAGATAAATTGACTATGGAGGCATCACCCTTATATAATCCAATATATTGTTAAAATAATTTTTAAATTAAAGTAATAAATAAAAAAATTTATACAAAACATTATTACAATTTTTTTTACAACAATATTATTACAAAATATTTGAATGGTTTTTTTTCTACTTTCTTCCATCTAATTATAGGTGGGAATAGGCTATGAAATCTATTACATTCAGGAATCAAAAATAGATATTCTAACTTTCCATGGAATCAAAAATAATGAGAGATGAATATTTGTTAATTTTAGACGGATTGAACTTTTATCTAGCCTAGAACAGTTGTCCTCAAGGCATTGTCGAGCGCTAAAGAAGTTGGGGTAAGTCTTAAGTGTCAATTGATTAGCCTTCATATTATAGTCCTATGTGGAGTAGAATTGAATTATTTGGGATCAATTTTTGAAAAGTGATGGTGAACAGGCGTATTTCATGTGGTTTCATCATTGAGACGCTTCATCACCCATTCTTGACACGTGTGTTGACGTGACCAACTAGGGTGTGGCGTAGTTCATAGAGTGCTTAAGTACACTTGAGTGTGCGTGCACCCATAAGTGGAAATATGACTGTTGATCTAGGGATCCTTGTTCGTAGTTGGTCATGATCTTTGAGTTGTCACTACTTAAATATGGTGAGTTGAATAGTTGAAAGTTTCTGCAACTTTTAAACTTTCAAATATTCTGTTACTTTCTGAAAAATTTCTTTGTTCTTCCCTTTCTTGAGAACATTTGTAAAAACGGATTCAGAACATTTGTTTAAAGCTATCGTCTTTTTCATTCTTTTTGCTTCATCAACCTTCTTGAGCAAGTCACGTTTCTCACTTAATCTTTTATGCATCTTGTTTTGTTTTTCCAAAATGAGCAACAATAATTTCGATTCAATGAGAGATTCTGAAGTGAAAACTTCCCTTGGGTCATCATCTAATTCTCTCCACTCCTCTTTTAGCAATGATCGTGTAGGACTAGAGGTTATAACCATATATGACGACTATAGGTAAGGAGGGTTGATCGAGACTTCCCCAATTGGATAAACCTCTTCTTATGGGGTCGTTAGATGCCCTTATATCAAGCGTTGGCGGGAGAAAAAATAATTTCGAGGTCATATGCCTATCATGTCTTATCGAAGAGTGAGATATTGATCCAACTGCAGAGGAGGGAATTGGCTAGGGATTTCATTCAGACTTGAATGTGGGCCGTAGGTCGCAAGCCTAGTGATACTGAGGTGTTGGAGCATTTAAATCTTTAATGTCGATCATGTGTATCGATGTATGATTGTGTAGATGTAATGGTAGCCAAAACTTCTTCGGCTTTGAGCATTGAGGCCACTCTGAGAGATATCGATGTTACGATTGACAACCCTTTAGAGTGGTCAGTTCATCTAGTTCTAGAAGAGAAGAGGATATGAAGTTATTTCAATAACTGCATGGTCCAATTCTAGGAATGCTTACTTATAAGAGTAGGGTTATGGCTGCCTTTCTTAGAATTTAAGATAGTTGTCCTGAAACGTTTAAAGATTGCTCCTTCTAAGCTTCACCCCAGGTCATGGGCACATATAAGGGTCTTTCAATTGTGTCCCGAGTAAAACTCTCGGGAGCTTACTGTTAGCCTATTTTTTTATGCTTTTCACCCGAGATGTACATCTCTTAATAACTTCTGGGAGTAGAGGCTTCTTCACCTTACTCGATCATTCCTTGGTTTGGCTCCTTTACTCGGGATGGAGATGAATTATTGAGGCCTTATTTCTAAGTGAATCCCTTCACCTCTATAGCTCACTCCACTTTTTGTTACATCCACAATGACTCTTCTCAATCCTATTGGGTTCGATATCCAAAGTACGGTCTAAGATCCACTTTAATCGGGGTGTTGACTCATATTGCACCCAGATGGGCTCTTTTTCTCTGAATGAGGTGGCAATGAAGGATGAGATGCACTCTTGGTTTTAGGGACTTGGTTATGAGGAAGGGTTCGACCCTGGTGAAGTACCCTACCAAAGTGATGAAAACAAGGATCAATACTCATGATATCTTGGTGTAGTTAATCTTGGGGAGAGAGAAGATTTTTGGTGAGAGAGAAGTCTTCACGTTTTTTTACATGTTTAATTGCATTTTACATATATCATGGATAAAGTGAGCAAATTGAAGATGTCCCACAATACTATTGATGCCCAAGATATCCGAGTCAAGGTGAAGACTATTTCTACTTCTTCCTCATTCTTGCTCTGGTCCCTTTGATAACACTAAAACACATAGTGTATTTTGACTCGATTTGCACATTTTTTAGTGTCACTTTGGTACATTTTATAGTGTTATGCTAGTACTTTCAGTGTGTTTCAGGTATATTACGAGTAGGAGTCGATATATGAAGAAACCAGACAAAAATGATGAAAAGAAGAAAAAAAAATTAAAAAAATACACTTTTGACAACCCACATGGCGCCTACCATGGCACCTCCAATGACTAGGAAGCCAAGGGGCCTACCAGAGGAGGAAAAAAAGCAAGAAGACGCAGTCAAATGACTATGGCACCCACCACATGGGCCATGGCGTCCTCCACAAAGTCTTAAATTTCAGAATCCATGTTTTACACATGTGGGGTCCACCACAAAGTGCATGGCGGGTGCGTGTTCTGAAAACTAAAAGCAGAATCGTGCCCAGTCTTCCCTGATTCCTCCTATTTTCTCTCCCTCGACTTCAACATGTTTGGGACTACAGTTTCAGTGTTGTAACACTATATATAGTTAGTTTTTTTATCAGAATTGATATCCAAGTTATACCCTAGTCTTGTGCAAGTTCAGAGCATTTAGTTTTAAGCAGAAATAGCCATTGTAAAGTAGTAGCTTTCTCATATTGAGGAACTACTGCACCTTAGTGTTCAGGCTTGTGTTGTATGTTTGGATCAAAACAATCTTGTCGTTAATTGAAGTTTATTTCCAGTTCTAGTTTGCATGTTTAATATAATTTAATTGCTTTACATTTCAGCTTCTATTTTAAGTCATTTACATTCTGCCGCTTTTATTTTAACTCTTTTATAATTTCTGCCTTGTTATCATATTCCTATTGTTTTTGCTATGGATTTCTAGTTTCTTCTGTTAATTCATATTCAAAAGCTCTTTATCAATTGCTTTAAATTATTGATGATGTTTTTGATCGAATTGAATATTGAAAATTGCATGTTTGTTTCCGCAACCATTTCCGGCTAAATTACTAGAGTTCGGATATGAGGATCGTTGTTCCGACAAGACCTAGTGAATTCTATTGGCGTATAATTTTTAAAATTAAAGTATTGTTCCAATTCTGATTTTTAAGGTTTAACATTCAAAAATTTTGCATGAAAGTGAAAACGTTTAGATATTGATCAACAAAATGACAGTGTGAGACCAATATCCGATAAATTTTCTACATTTGTAATTTTGATATCGAGGTATGATCAAGATGCATATTACCTATTTTTCTTGTATGTATAATCAAAAATCAACACCAAGTGAAACATATTCAAAAACTTTGTTGAATCAGAATGGGTCTAGAAGACATCAGCAACAACATTTGAGTCTTCCATATTTCTTGTCCAGCACATATATTTTTCTCTATGAATAAGAGTCAACAACATTTGCATTTTCATCAATGTATCTCTCTAGCCCGCATTGTATGTAGCTATAACTTTATACACTTGGGTAACGTTGGTGAGGTTTTCTAGATCTTTATCTTTCAAGGAAGAAACTATGTACTATGGAGCGATGTTGTATTTCGTCATGTAGTTCACAAACTGTCTCTCGTGATCTTTTAGACGATCCAATATGTCTTGACTATCTAAATTCTCAGATAGTTTATGATTGTGAAACCCACACCTAACCATCACTTCCAACCAATGCCGCTCGGGAAAAATCTCAGCCTAAAAGAACATCTCAATTTCATAGAATAAATGCCATATCAAGATTTACTGCTTTCAAATGTATTTTTCCTTTTATAATTTACTCCTCTCTCACAACCCATAATCAATTTATCTTTCCTACCTCGCTGGCCATTTCCAGTATCAGAACAAACAGTCACAACTATAATACCATATTGCTTGCCAATATGTTATGTTCAAGCTAATACTTCAGCTCAATTCTCAAATATCTATCGTTTACATAACATAAAATGTATATTATCAATATCATATAAGGCAACAAAAATATTAAATTTAAACTTATTACATATAAAACATATTTTGTTTATAGTGAAGAGTTGTGTATAATCGCTATATGAATCCATAGATGACATTGTCAACTCCAAACCTCACAAAGAAAATATTTTTCTACTTAATGTCACCAAAAATTTTGAAAATTTTCGAAACTTTTATAAGTCATCAGATATTTTCAAATTTCCGACATAAGATATTGAATATTTTCAAACTTTTAGTATTATGTGCCAGATTTTACAAATTCCCGTTACATACATGCGGCGTTTCAAATTTTGCACCAAAATACATACTGAAAATTTTGAAACATATTACAGGAATTTTCAAATTCTAAGGTAGAAAAAAATGAAAAATTTTATACAATTAGTGAGAGTATTTTGGAAATATTAAAAAATAGGGGGTGCCAAATATAAAATGAAGGTGACTGCTTAAATTCTCAATGTTTAATTATAATTTAGGTTTAAATCAGAACTGGTTTTGAACTGGATCCAAACCAATCAAAAATATTGGTGAACACTCTTGTACCTTCCAATTTAATTAGATATCAGTATCCTTACTCAATCAAACACCATGATTCAATGCCACAACATTTTTTAATTTTATTTCATTTTAAAATAAATTTTAAAAAACTTCAATTTGTACTAAAGTACCGGTACCTAACTTAGATTCATAGCTACCTAAGAATTTATCAAAAATATTTCCATAAATGTAGTTGAAATCTTTAAACAAACACCTTTATTTAAGAAAATGCTCGGTTTCAAACCATCATCGAGCATTGGGAAAAGAACAGTTATCCTCTACAAATCTCAACTACTCTCAAACGAACATGTGATGTCATAATTAATTCCGAACATTGATTGACAACAATCTTATTTGTACAAGTTTCTAAGCTATTTAAGAAGAAAAACAAAAAAAAAAAAATAATATAGCTACACCAATCCAAAAATAACATCATCTCTATTCAACGAAATACAATTAAGATATTGAAGAAAAAACAAATAGAAATTAATGAAATCACCTAGATGAAGTTCGAATTCCATAGAAGTGTAATTGATATACAACAACACACAATCAATTTCAACATTAACTTACATCAAACTATACCACAGAAGACTTTGAAAAAAATTGGTAAAATACAAGGGGGTGAATGCTTACAACAAACACTGTACAAGACATCAATGTGGGCAGGAGTAGCAGACTGATCCACTCTACGACTGCTAAAAAGTAGTTCTTCATGCTTCCTTATGATTTATTGCTAGTTTATCACAGATTCGGCTGCATCATTGTTACTTTTTGTCGAGTCTAATCGATCAAGATGATCTGCTCTCCATGAAGACGAGTTGGAAGATTTGAGCAACAAGCCTAGAGCAGAAGAACATGTTGCCCTTACAACAGCATCAGGTGATCGACTCATTTTTCCAACCAGCATACCAAATACCTAAAACAAGAGACAGATCTATGTGAAATTTCATTTTTAGTTGGATGGCCTACATATTTTAAGCACATTCACAAAAGAGATTATTTTTTATGTTCTGTCGGAGTAATACATTTTATACTATTGATCAATCACAAAGCCATCATTTGTATGACTTTTAGGTTAGATTGGATTAATGTCAAACGATTCTTATGATCCAAGAATCATGATTTATTAAGTGATAGTGTAAAAAAATTAGTGTGAATATCAATTAAATCCTTCAGAAAATACCTGTGTATGATAGTCAGCTAAAATATGTTGATTATCCGATAGAGAGAGCATGCTACTACACAAGTACATAGCATTTGCCTGAATTATGGACCATGGTGCATCAAAAGCCTGCCTCATCAAGAAACTAATCAGCTAAATTCGCAAGACCTTAGATTTAAACAGAAAAATGAGTAACATTGCATTGGTTTTGAAATCTTCTAAAGGCTTTTATTATTGAGGGATTATGGCATGTTTCATAATATTCTCAATGAGGGCCTTAAGAGAACTATGAAACGTGGAATTACATAATACTGCATTACTAGCATGAGTCGTATAATAATACAAGATATATTGGCTCTCTTTTTATAATCCGAAGAAGATTGACTGGAAATGGAACTCAAACCAAAGAGAATAAAAGACGACCCCATTGATATAATATTAGTTCAGTTAGGAAAATAATCATGAATGGTTTTAGAGTGAAAAATATGCATGTATTGGAATTTAGTAAGTTATGATATACATCAGCATGTGTTGAAGCAAGTTTGGTGAAAAATAACCTGCACTGTTGACGCCATGTAAGTGTCAACTCTGGAAAGAAGATGCTGCGTAAATTGCTTTGCAATGTCTCTTAGAAAGTCCTCATAGTCACTTCTAGAAAACCAAGACAGATGCAATATTATATCATAGGACAATTTTTAAAAACATTTCAATTATAAAAATATGTCTAACAGTACCGATGATCAGAAAGGAAACTCGGTGTGTTTAGCAGGGCAATCAATCCTTCAATTTCTATCAATGGGAAAACTCGCCTCAGGGTATTCTGTCAGGAAGTATGTTTCAGAAACAAATTATTTACAACGCTATTCTCTATGAATATCCAATTCAAGAAAAATCCAAGATGATGACTGATTACCCGGCAGGCTAGTCGGACACTAACATCTTCATCATACAGATGCAAAACCAGACGAGGAATAGCAGCATGTACCTTTGATAAATAATCAAATAGCAAGAAATGAGCTTGATGAAATACTAAGAAGCTAATATAACACTTGGTTATATAACCAAAAACATACTTAAAAGGCTAAATATTTCGATTGTTGGTTCTTTTAACTTTATTTTGGTCGTATGATCAATTTCACTTCTATTTTATGAAGCATTTGGACAAGTCTTGGAGTTGGCAAGTTGAACTTCAGAAATCTGGCTATTTGGCATAAAAACTACATATAAATTTGAACTACATAGTAAAACAAATGAGAAAACATGAAACTTCCGTCTACCTAGATTTGCACAAAATTTATAGTAGCAGTACAAAGCAGATAAGAGTGTAGTGATGTATTTGGAAATCACTAGTTCTTTTCAGAAGTTGGAAATGGAATGTATGTGCCTTGAAGCTAGCTCGGGGCTTTAGAATGGGTATAGAAAGGAATCACTGGTTAGCAGTGATATAGAGGCAGATAGCTTATCTATTACCAGTTGAACGACCTTTTGCTCTATGCTTTTACCAAATTCATGTGATTACAGTGTTTTTCTCTTTGTAGTTAGTTTTCTCCGGCTTGTTTAAGGTATAAGAGAGAATTGTTAGCAAACAAAATGGACATTAACAGAGAATTATAAATAGTGTGATTCAAAGCCATATGGTTCCCATTCAATCTACTACCAGCAACCATCGACTACATATTAGCTTTGCTGGTGTGAATAAATGGTAGCTAGAATTTAATTTTTTAGTCAATACTTTAGAAAATAGGAAAAGGAATAAGTAAGGAATGCAATCAGAATTAGCAACATACCTGCTCAACATATGCCTCTCTTAGTGCCCCTACTCCATAGTTGCTTAGTGCCCCAAATGCTGAAAAGGAACTGGCTCGCATATTTGCATTCATGCTTGTCTGTTTTTAAAACTAATAGCGTTGAGAATTTCCCCAAAAAGGAAAAATTATTTAGTAGAAAATTCTCTATATCTTCAGAAACAGACATATTTAAAAATATATTAAGCAAGGAGAAACAACAACAAACTAGATTTAATTTGATATATAATTACACAAAGTCCTATTTTTGATAATGGCGTAGTGCAATGTTATTTACTTCTTGATAAAAGGAAAAGAGAGAAAGAAGGTTTGAGTTAATTAAATTGTTGTTGTTATAAGTCCCACATCGAATAATATATCGTTTGAACATGTGTTTATAAGTGGGGGCAATCCTCACCCTACCAGCTGGTTTTGTAGGATTGAGTTAGGTCCAACCACATTTCTAAACATGGGATCTAGAGTCTGTTAAGAGGCAATTCTTTTTTCGCCGTGCTTTACCCAGTTGATCCACTGTCTTCCGGTGAGAAATTTTAAAAAAATTTTTTTTGCAAACCATTTTGTCACTCCGGTTTGCCTTACTTTTCAAAATTCTCCAGTGACCACCCTGCCGCCACTGCCACCGTTATTGTTCCGGCAAAACTTCCGGTGACGTTTCGGAAAGCCGACTCCACCATCAGTTTTCAACATTCTCCAGTCATAACAGCATAGCCGCCGCCGTCGCTACTATTCTCGGCGACCTTCCGGCAAATTTTTTCATCGGCAGAAACCTCCGCACGCGCCACCTCCGTCTCAGCACGTGGGCATCACGCGCCGCCACCTGAACCGCACGTGACAGCACGTCCGACGGCCGATCGCGTGATATTTTATCTCTTCAGATATTCATGGCTACTCCTTAGAACTTTACGCCAAACTACGATGATTTTCTCGAGTGGTATCAGAACTAACAGAACTCAGATTCTTCTGCTACGGTAGCACACACTGGTAATTCATCTGTTTGCCTCTCTCAATCATCTCCTCTTCGACCTTGGGTCCTTGATTCTGGTGCGTCTGATCATGTTACTGGTAATAAAAATTTGTTCTCTTCCCTCTCTACCTCTAGTTTTTTACCTACTATAACTACTGTCAATGGTTCTCAAACCCGATCAGAAGGGATTGGTATTGTTCAAATTCTACCTTCTCTATCTGTTACTTCTGTCCTCTATGTATCTAATTGTCCATTTAATTTACTTTCAGTCAACCGTTTAACTCGTTCTCTTGATTGTAGTATCACCTTCACTAACAATAATGTTACCCTGCAGGATCGGAGTTCGGGAAAGACGATTGGCGTCGGATATGAGTCTCAAGGCCTTTACTACCTCTCATTGTCATCTCAGACATGCTCAACCAAAGATTCTCCACTCACTAACCATGCTCAGTTAGGTCATCCCAGTCTTTCCGAATTACATAAGTTGGTGCCAATTTTATCAAAGGTATCTAATTTACATTGTGAATTGTGCTAGTTAGAGAAACACGCTCGTAGTCAATTTTCCAATTGAGTCAACAAACGAGCTTCGTCCCCTTTTGCTTTATTTCACATCGATGTTTGGGGTCCCTCGCATACTGTCTCTACATATTTCGAGTCCAGCCAAGTAACTACGTGTTTTGAACAATTTTAAAAATGAGAACCCAATTTGGTTTGTCTATTAGTACCTTAAGAAGTGACAATGCACGTAAATATTTATCCCAACAATTCCAAACATTCATGTCATCCAATGGTATTTTGCACCAAACATCTTCCCTCGTACACCCCAACAAAATGGGGTAGCCGAACTCAAAAATCGGTACCTCGTAGAAACCACTCAGACCCTACTTCTCCATGGTAATGTTCCTCTCCGGTTTTGGGGAGATGCAGTGCTCACGGCATGTTACCTCATAAATCGCATTCCATCATCTGTCCTTAATAATAAAATCTCTCATTCAATCTTGTTTCCAAACTCTCCATTCCACCCAATTCCTCCTCGAGTCTTTGGGTCTACGTGTTTTGTACACAATCTCTCCCCTGGTCTTGATAAACTATCAGCTCGATCACTAAAGTGTGTCTTTCTTGACTATCATCGATCCCAAAAGGGTTATCATTGCTACTCACATACTCTACAACGATACCTCATATCGGCCGATGTTACCTTCTTCGAGTCTGTTCCATATTTCGAGTCCAGCCAAGTAACTACGTGTTTTGAACAATTTTATCGAAAAATAAAAATCCAATTTGGTTTGTCTATTAGTACCTTAAGAAGTGACAATGCACGTAAATATTTATCCCAACAATTCCAAACATTTATGTCATCCAATGGTATTTTGCACCAAACATCTTCCTTCATACACCCCAACAAAATGGGGTAGCCGAACGCAAAAATCGGCACCTCGTAGAAACCACTCAGACCCTACTTCTCCACGGTAATGTTCCTCTCCGGTTTTGGGGAGATGCAGTGCTCACGGCATGTTACCTCATAAATCGCATTCCCTCATCTGTCCTTAATAATAAAATCCCTCATTCAATCTTGTTTCCAAACTCTCCATTCCACCCAATTCCTCCTCGAGTCTTCGGGTCTACGTGTTTTGTACACAATCTCTCCCCTGGTCTTGATAAACTATCAGCTCGATCACTAAAGTGTGTCTTTCTTGACTATCATCGATCCCAAAAGGGTTGTCATTGCTACTCACATACTCTACAACGATACCTCATATCGGCCGATGTTACCTTCTTCGAGCCTGTTCCATATTTCGAGTCCAGCCAAGTAACTACGGAACCTCTACAGGAAAGTATTCCCACACCTCTTCCGGAAGTCCCATCTGTCATTATCCCTCATCATTCTAGGGAACCTGACCCACTAGATACTTCTAAACATGGTATCAAGGGCCTCATTTAAGATCCGGTGGGCCACCTACTACGGTTTCCACTATCGGACCCCCCATCATTTATTTCCACGCTTCAGTTGTCTAGTTCTGAGCGTGAGGGGGAGTGTTAAGAGTGTCACATCGGATAATATATGGTTTGAACTTGTTAATTAGGAAATGATAACAACTTGTTGGTAGCCTCAACTACTTGACTATTACTCGCCCTGACATATCTTTTGTTGTTCAACAAGTAAGTCAATTCATGCATTCTCCTCGCCATCTTCACTTGGCTGCAGTTCGTCGTATAATTCGCTACTTAAAAGGAACCTCTCACCGCGGATTATTCTTTTCCGTTGGAACTTCTCTTCAGTTGAGCGCTTATAGTGATGCTGATTGGGCAGGGTGTCCTGATACTCGTCGATCTGTTACTGGTTGGTGTATGTTTCTTGGTTCTTCATTGATCTCTTGGAAAAGTAAGAAGCAAGCAAGAGTTTCTAAATCTTCTACTGAATCAGAGTATCGTGCCATGTCTGCTGCGTGTTCAGAAATACTTTGGCTTCGTGGTCTTTTGGCTGAACTTGGATTTCCCCAAACAGAGTCAACTTCACTTTATGCTGACAATACAAGTGCCATCCAAATTGTTGCAAATCCTGTTTTTCATGAACGCACCAAACATATCGAAGTTGATTGTCATTCAATACGTGACGCCTACGATGATCGAATAATATCACTTCCTCACGTCAGTACGCAGTTGCAGGTTGCAGATATTCTTACCAAGGCTGTTCCACGCCCAAGACATCAGTTTCTTGTTAGCAAATTGATGCTCCTTGACCAGCCGCATCAATTTGAGGGGGGATGTTAATTAGGAAATAATCTTTGCAGTTATTGTGAATAATTTACATTTATAGAATAGGAAATTAGTCATTATGAATTGTAATTAGTCATTATCAGCTATAATTAGTTATTATGAGTTGTAATTACCGACACTATTATATATAGTATGAAAGGCAATGAGAAAGGCATCAAGCCAAATTTCATGACATGAACATGTGTTTATAAGTGGGGACAATCTTCACCCTACCAGCCGGTTTTGTAGGGTTGAGTTAGGCCCAGCCACATTTCTAAACAGTTGTCAATAGATTTTTATGTAAAAAAATGAATTGCAAGAGCATCACAAAAGATCAAACATCCCAAATCCAGTAACACTTAAGGCTCTATCAATCATCTGCAGAAACTCATAAATTTATTCATTAAATATGGAAAAATAACCGTTGGAAATTCCGCGCTTCTTTATGGTTCGCCTCTAATTGCCTAATTGCGGCATTTGGCTTGTCTTCATTAAATGGGTGGATTTAATTCCACATTGCTTAGAGATATTGACATGTGTAGTGTTTATAAAATTTGGACAGTCTTCACCTTACAAGCCAATTTTGTATTGATGACTTAAGCATAATCCACACATTCTAAGATGATATTAGAGCCTCTTTTAAGATCAATTGGGTCACCTGGTATCAGATTTCCGCTATCAGACCACCCACCATTTATTTTCGCGCTCCATATGTCCAGTCTTGGACGCGCGGGGTGTGTTAAAAGTCTCACACTGAACAATATATAGTCTGAACATATGTTTAGAAGTTGAGACACTTCTCGCATTGCAAGAAGGTTGTTGGGCTCCCGCATTGTCCACGCTTTGGACTCATTGAAGCCCGAGCGTGAGGGGGTATGTTGAAAATTTTGCCTTCATTGTGGTCCACCCTAATCGCCTACTTGTCGCATTTGCAACACCTAAATTGTATTGAGTTTGAAGGGGTGGATTTAGTCTCACATTGCTTAAAGATATAGTTTGTGTAGTTATTATAAAGTTTGGGCAGTCTTCCCTTATAAGTCGGTTTTGTGAGAATGAGTTAGGCTCAACCCACATATTTTAAGAATAAAAAATCCAAAAACATGTAAACATATATTGCCAATAGGTAAGGGTAAATTACATTTTTGATTCCTTAAGTTGTTTTTAGGTTTCACAACAGTCCTTTTAAGTTTTTTTCTGTTCCATTTTACTCCCGCAAGTTACAAATGTTACATTGGTCACTTAAATTACAAACACTCGTGTAAATCTTTTGGCTTGCTTGAAGACCTTCATAAAAAAATGTTTAATGTTGGTAGGAACTTAGAAGGTTTGGGTTTTATCTGGTAAATTTCTGTTGCACTATTGAATCTTGAAAGTATGAGATAGCGTGAGGTTTTTATTCTTTCAGAAACTTTTCGGTTCAACAAGAAAAATATTGTTTTAGGCTAAATAACCAAGTCTGCTTTGAACCAAAGCTGAACATGTATGTAAACAATTAATGAAAGTTTGCAATTGTATATCTACAATATGGATGTAGAGAAACAAACGCAAAATAAATTCAAATGATACACGGTAGAGTAAACTGACACACTTGTAGATTTCGAAGCCGTATTGAAAGATTAAGCAATATAGGCTCAACTGCATCATCAGGTGAAGATTCGAGAATCTGAGGCAAAAAAGTGAAGTTATCAACTGAATATCAAACGGTTTTAAAAGGTCAACAAAATGAAACACATGAAACTAAATACTTCACCATAAGTAAGCATGATACTGCAGTTAATTGTACAGATTCATCAGAATCATCTAGCAGAGCTAATATAACACCCAGGACTTGAGCTGTATACTTCAGAATATGAATTGATGGGATCTGCAACATCAATAGTTGGAGATATTTTATTTCTTTAAAAAGGGAGCACAAGGAAGCATGCGGGAGTATAGACATCTCCGAAGAATTTAAAAATCAACTGAAAACACAGTTAAATCCCATACGATGAAACATTAACTCAGGACTGGTGGATGAAGTATTGATCTAAATTAACAAAATAATCAATTGCAACAACAATTGAAGTGAATGGCCTAACTGAGATGAACTTAAAGTTGAAGGTAGTTTCTAAACACTTTTTCCTTTTAAAAAGCAGACAATTAGCAAGCAGTCAGGCATTCAACAGCTAAATCAATGTTGATTTAACTAACTTTGAAATGAAGGAACAATTGTCACATGATAAGATAAAAACCTGTACTAATCCTCTCAAACAAAAGCGCCGAACAGTTGAAGACTCATCTGATACACGTCTGCATAAAACATCAACCATTTGCTCCAAAAGCGAACCAAGTCCACCGCTGTATAGTTGATAGTAATCAATAAGCACTTTAACTCAACAGTAACGACCTCTTTTAAAATGTCAAAAAAATTAGTGAACAAGTATTATAATGAGAAGACGACCAAATGCAAAAGCTAATTGTTAAAAGTAAAAAAATGAAACATTGTTAGATTCACTCTCCCAAAGGCTAAAATGGAGATACGTGAAAGGTTCCATTCCATCCCTCATGCAAGAGCTAATTGATTCTGAGGTGAGGAAAAACACTAGTCTTTCTTACCTTGTCCATAATTTTCCTTTATTAATCAAGAATGGAGCCAACAAGATTTTAACTCCTAACTTCCTGATCATATAGAGACTTCTTATGGAAACACTCAACTCTCCCAAAAGCTTAAACTACTAAGACGAGAACCATGTATAGTTTATATTTTAACAAACACCAAACAGAGCTGTTGCAGAAAAACAAAACGAAACAAAGGCATATCACATACGAAGTCAACAACAACCAAGTACTACATCCAATTAAAGTAATTGTTAGTGAGAAAAACCTGTGAGACAGGGAATCAGAAAACAAGACATGGACTGCTGAACAAGTTCTAACCTAAAGGAAACTGGTATGGTTTAACAAATGACTAGTCCTCCTCATACCTATAACCAAGGAGTCTCGATAGGAATCCTATTGCTATATATTCATTAGGCTTGGGCTAATCTCAAGCATTTAGATTCATATCCAATTCCAATTTGTCCATGCTTCAGATGTCCAATCCTATGTGTAAGGGGGTGTCTCGAGACCCCACATGGACTAGAGATATGACCAAAGTAAACTTTTTAAAGGTTGAGCAATTCACAGTTCTTACACTAGTGCAGCTAGAATAATATGAAGCAAGGACTAATACGGGTAGAATAATAGGGATCCACTTCCCCTCACACCCGACATTATTGAGCCAGACATGTGGCTATAAATTATGGGTAGCTCAATCAATATGCTCTAATACCATTTTAGGCTTTTATATTCGATCTAACTTATCCTTACAAAACCAGCTTGTAGGGTGAGACTGCCCTCCACTTGTAAACCATCCTTATCTCATCCATCCAATGTGGGACTCTAAACTAAAATAATAGGAACATGGGTAGGACCCTAAATATTATAACAAACAAGTTTCCACAGAAATTCATAATTTAATACAACATTTCAACATTAATGGAAGGCAACTTATACAAAGTATCATTCTATACGCACCTATAACGAACAAATTCTGACAAGGCAGCAGCAGCAGCTTCCCTTTGGTATTTCTGGGGTCGATCCAACGATCTTTTAAAAAATTGGCAAATATTTTGGATCTATGTTTTCAACAAAACAAACAACTCTGGTCAAAATTTTCTTATGATGAGAAAAGCAGTCGTCTTACTAAAATAATTAGGAGCAATTTTATTCACAACCAAGCAACTTCGCAGAAAGGAAATGATCCCTAATGGTAAGCCTTTTTCTATTTTATTTTTAGAGAAACATAAAGCATGTCAAATGCCACCTAAAATCACAAAGAAACAATAAAACTACAATAACTCTAATTTCTTGCATATCTTTTAATCCTTACTCAAAATCTCCGTCAATTTTTTGTGTAGGTAAAAATATAAGGGAGGTATCTGGATTGAGCCAAAAAATACTACTTACAATAGAGAAAGATGGTTGTAAATGCAAGGCATCCTCTCTTCTACGGCAAAAGAGAGGAAAAACAGAATTACAAATTAACATAAAACTAACAGGGCCTTTGTAACTATAGTTTGGGTAAATTTCCTCACAACCACTTATGGGCAAACAAGACACAACCAAGCTTTATCTGACTAAGTGGGGTATATGGATCAAATTACACCATAACGTTCCATCAAATACCATGTTTCTAACAAACTAGTTAATCTCAAATTATTTCTTAATAGTTTCTCTTATAGTTTTTCTAGGTCTTTATCTACCTCTATTTGTTTGACTACTCTCCACTTGAACTGCTCTCCTTGCTACAAAATTCATAGGTCTTATCTCTACATGCCCAAGCCACCTATACCTATGAGTTTAATAAACAATGTTTACTGTACAAGTACAAATTAATTAATAAATCTCAAATGTCAAAAATCTCTCATATTTAAGTTCTCTATAAGCTTCTAAGATCTTTTTGGTAAGTAATAACCTTAAGTTTCTTTAAATTGAGAAGATCCCACAGGCAAGAAGATAATTCAAACCATGCCTAAATTTAAGTAATTATTGTTATCGGCAATGATTAGAACACTGAAGTGATACCAAAATAACTAATCCTAGGAATAGCAGGCATGAAGATAATTCAAACCATGCCTAAATTTATCAGCAAAGATTAGAACAGTGAAGTGATACCAAAATAACTTATCCTAGGAATAGCAAATTGATTCTTTAAAAGAACGGCATTTCATGATTATAGGGCGGGCTCTTCATGACTATAGGGCGGGCTCTCTCAACAATGACATCAAACAGCATGTTATATATATTCCTTGAAACTGAAAAATATAAGTTAAATTATTGTGACATTCTGAGAAATAAAATTTTTATCTACATGCATTACTTATTATGATTTGGTTAAGAAGGAAATTGTATCGATTGGCTGTATATAAATAAGTTATTAATACACAGCCAACAGATATAATTATGATGACTGTATCAAAAACCTAAAAAGTAAGGGCTTGAGCTGTTAAGAGAAGGTTCAAATAGGATTTTGATTCATGCACCAACATGAACACCCTGTTGTGCAAAAGAGGCAATGATGACTGATCTCCTACTCATATGGTTAGAAAGTTTTATTTATCATACCATGTCAAGTATCAAAGCTGAATAATTTGATATATTATTATTAAGAATATACAAGTGCTAATCTCTTTAAATAGAGCATTCTGACCTAATGGGCCTTACTAAAGATCCTATAGAAATATGCTTTTTCTATATTGTTTATTCTGTAACATAGTACATGAGTATTTATAGAATATAAATTACACTAAGAAATAGGGGTAATTATTCTCCCTATAAATGCTAATCCTAAATAAGGTAAGAATATAATAATACAATTAATTTCTATTTAATCACAATTTGAATCCAGCCATAATGAGCTGTATGACAGAATCTGTTTTGATTTTGTGCTAATATTCAACACTCCCCTTCAAGCTGGCATGAATATATCGTTCATAGCAAGCTTGCACACCATGTTATCAAACAGTCTCTTTGGAAGACTCTTTGTGAGAACATCTGCTACTTGACTTTTGGTAGGTATGTAGGACATACAAATCTCACCGCTGTCAATTTTTTCTTTGATGAAATGCTTGTCCACTTCAACATGCTTCGTCCTGTCATGTAGGACAGGATTATGGGCAATAGAAATAGCAGCCTTATTATCGCAGTAAACTTTAATTGGAGTTGTGCCAAAGAACTTCAATTCTTCCATGAACTTTTTGATCCATAATACTTCACAAAAACCATGGGCCACAGATCGGAATTCAGCTTCTGCACTGCTCCTGGCTACAACATTTTGTTTTTTGCTCCTCCATGTAACTAGATTTCCACCTACAAAAGTACAATATCCTGAGGTAGACCTTCTATCATTTATATTACCTGCCCAATCAGCATCTGTATAGGCTTCAACCTGTATATGTCCTCTATTTCTGAATATCAACCCCTTTCCCGGAGTACCTTTCAAATATCTTAATATTCTGAAAATAGCTTCAAAGTGGGCTGCACCTGGTGCATGCATAAATTGGCTTATTACACTCACTGCAAAGGCTATATCTGGCCTTGTATGTGACAAATAAATTAGTCTTCCAGCCAATCGTTGATAACGTTCTTTATCTACTATTTCATCTTCAGCAACTGACTTTAGTTTCACATTGGGATCCATTGGTGTTTCTACTGCTTTAGACCCTGTCATCCCTGTTTCTGCAAGTAAATCGAGTATGTACTTGCGCTGGTTGAGAAAAATACCTTCTTTAGATCTTGCGAACTCCATCCCAAGAAAGTATTTTAACTTTCCAAGATCCTTGATATCGAACTCAGCCTCAAGTCTTCTCTTCAGATCACTAATTGCTTTGACGTCATCTCCTGTAATAATAATGTCATCAACATACACTATTAAGATAGCAATCTTACCTTCAGATGAGTGTTTAAAGAACATAGTGTGATCTGCTTGACTTTGGGTGAAACCGTGTCTCTTAACAACACTTCCAAATCTCTCAAACCAGGCCCTTGGCGATTGTTTCAATCCATATAGGGATTTTCTCAATCTGCATACTTTGTTTCTTCCAAGATTTTTTTCAAATCCAGGAGGTAAACTCATATATACTTCTTCATGTAATTCACCATTCAAGAAGGCATTTTTAACATCATATTGATATAGTGTCCAGTTGAAATTTACTGCAAGAGAAAGAAGAATTCTGATAGAATTGATCTTAGCAACTGGGGCAAAAGTCTCTTGGTAATCAATACCATGAGTTTGAGTAAATCCTTTTGCTACTAATCTCGCTTTGTATCTTTCCACACTTCCATCAGCCTTGCATTTCACTGTAAAGACCCACTTACACCCTACTGCCTTTTTATTTTGTGGTAGATCAGTGATACTCCAAGTGTTATTTTTGTTTAGAGCATCCATCTCTTCTTTCACTGCTAATTTCCAATTCGGATCACTTAATGCTTCCTGAATAGTTCTGGGCACAAACAAATTAGAAATCCTAGACACATATGCCTTATGGGTGTGTGATAGTTTGTCTTATGACAAGTAATTAGACATAGGATGTTTAGTGCACATACGAGAACCTTTCCTCTCAGCAATTGGGACATCGAGGTCAGGAATATTTTTTCTCACAGAAATTGGAAGATTAATATCAGGAAAAGACAAATCAGATAAATCATTGGATGAGTAAGAAGGATTACCAGATGAAGAACTAGAAGACAGATTATCTGTAGGACCTTCACTTGGTAAATCAGATTGGATTTCTACTGGAGAGACAATAGGGTTTGCACCACCTTTGTGCAATTTTTTTCGAACATACACTTTAAGTTCAGGATTATCATCCTTAATCAGTGTTTCTCCCCCTGTTTCAGATTCTATTATCTTAGCATTTGGGTGATTTGTAGTCACAATATCATCTAGAGCAGGCAAAGTTTCCCAAAAATTATCTTCTTTATTATTACATTGACTCTCCCCCTGAAGAGAATTTTTAAAAAAAGGTTGATTTTCAACAAAGTGAACATCCATGCTTTCAAAAAATTTCTTTGTAACTGGGTTAAAACATTTGTATCCCTTTTTATTGGAAGCATAGCCAAGAAAAACACATTTTTCGGCTTTAGGATCCAACTTAGAACGAAAAACATTGGGGATGTAAACATAACAAAGACAACCAAAAATTTTAAGGGGAAGATCCGTAATAATACGAGATGTAGGAAAATTGTTTTGTAACACTTGTACAGGACTTTCATATTGTAACACCCGAGATGGCATTCGATTGATGAGGTGACAAGCAGTTAATAAAGCATTTCCCCAAAGATACTTAGGTACATTCATAGAAAACATAATAGCTCTAGTGACTTCGAGGAGATGTCTATTTTTTCTTTCAGCAATACCATTTTGCTGCGGAGTATCGCGACAAGTGGATTGATGAATTATCCCCTTAGTTACAAGGAATGTACTTAAATATTTGTTGAAATATTCAGTGCCATTGTCAGACCTTAGAATGCCAATCTTAGTTTGAAATTGATTGTTAATCATGTTAAAAAAATCTTGAAATCTTTGTTCAACTTCTGATTTTTTCTCCATGAGATAAACCCAACACAGCCGTGTATGATCATCAATAAATGTTACAAACCATTTTTTTCCAGACATAGTTTTAATTTTTGAAGGACCCCAAACATCACTGTGAATTAAATAAAAAGGTTTAGAAGCAGAATAGGCTTTTGATTTAAAAGACACACGATGATCTTTAGCTAAGTGACAAGCTTCACAATGAAATTGTGAGGAATTTATTTCTTTGGAAAAAATAGGAAACAAATGCTTAAGATATGAAAAACTAGGGTGACCTAATCTTTTATGCCATAACATAATTTGATCTGAAACAGGAGATGCGTTTGTACTGTTTGAACCGAAAAACGCTTTATTGCCAAACTGAATTCCATCAAGGTAGTACAATCCATTCATCTCTCTAGCAGTTCCAATCGTCTTCCCCGAGTTCTGGTCCTGAAAAACACAAGTAGAGGGACGAAAAAGAACAGAACAATTAGTGTCCTTAGACAATTTATGAACAGATAGAAGATTACAAGCGAATTTAGGAACATGTAAAACAGATTGCAAAGTGATTTGCTCTGAAATTTTTATGCTGCCTTTGCCTGCAATACTTGAATAACTACCATCAGCTATCCTAACTTTTTCAAAACCTGAACTAGGAAAATAGGTACTGAATAGATGAGAGCAATTAGTCATGTGTTCAGATGCCCCTGAATCTATTATCCAAGGGTTAGAGTGGTTGTGAGCAGATAGTGCCCAAGAATCCTTACCTGTTTGTGCCACAGTTCCAGTAGGGATATTAAGAGATGAATTGGACTTTAGAAACTTAAGAAGGTTATCCATTTGCTCCTTCGTACATGGAGACGAATCAGCCTCATTGGCCATAGGCATAGGACGATCACCAAACTTACCAGCCTTGCCATGATTTGGTCGCCCATGTAGTTTGTAGCAAGTTTCCCGAGTGTGGCGATTGCGCCCACAGTAATCGCAAAATAAATGAGTCTTGTCTCCACCTCGTTGATTATGAAGTGGTTTACGATTGACATGGGGAATTGCCAAGGCAGATCCTTCAACTGGTGGAGGGACAGCTGCTGTATTTTTTCCAAGCATCACTTGCCGACGACTCTCTTCGCGACGTACTTCTGAAAAGACTTCACCAATTGGAGGGATAGGATTTCTGCCTAGAATTCGGCCACGAACCTCATCAAAATCAACATTTAGACCCGCAAGGAACTTGAAAACACGACTAACATCCACCATCTTCTTGTAATGTTTGCTATCGGCAGGTGATTTCCACTCATACTCATTGAAAAGGTCCAAATCTTGCCAAATACGTTTGAGACAATTGAAGTATTTGGTGACTGAATCTTCACCTTGCAGAATTTCTCCCAATTTGAGAGTTAATTCGTAGATTTGGGATTGATTTTCCAAATCAGAGTACATTTGGGAGACACCTTCCCAAAGTTCTTTTGCAGTATCATAACAGAGATAATTTGCACCTATCTCTTCATCCATGGAGTTGACTAACCATGTCATGACCATGGAGTTTTCAGCATCCCATGTATCATAATCTGCACCTGCCTTGTCTGGTTGTTTTTTGTCGCCAGTAATGTAGCCAATCTTTCCTCTCCCCCTGAGATACATACGAACGGATTGCGACCATCGAAGATAATTAGCACCGTTCAGCCGAATTGTTGTGATCTGAACAGGGTGGTTTTCATGGTACGTTCGGACTAATTTAGGTTCGGGTGAGGAATGTTTGGGTGAAAGTGAGGACTCGGTATCAGACATTGTGGGATGTAAAAAAGATAAACAGAGCGGAAGCAAAAACAAAAAAAAAAACCTAAAGGATTCTTGTTGCTACTGATACCATATAGAAATATGCTTTTTCTATATTGTTTATTCTGTAACATAGTACATGAGTATTTATAGAATATAAATTACACTAAGAAATAGGGGTAATTATTCTCCCTATAAATGCTAATCCTAAATAAGGTAAGAATATAATAATACAATTAATTTCTATTTAATCACAATTTGAATCCAGCCATAATGAGCTGTATGACAGAATCTGTTTTGATTTTGTGCTAATATTCAACAGATCCGAACTTAAATTACTAATAAAAATAACAAACTAATTAATTATTTATAACACTCCCCCTCAAACTGGGAAATACATATCTATCATTCTCAGCTTGAAAACAATTTCTTCAAAGTTATTGTTGTTAAGCCCTTTTGTCAGGAGATCTACAAGATTGCCTTGGGAGGACACATATGGAGTGCAAATAAGGCCACTGTCTAATTTTTCTTTAATGAAGTGTCTATCAACTTCAATATATTTGGTTCTATCATGTTGCACTGGATTATGAGCTATGCTGATAGCCGGACTTATTATCACAATAAAGTCTTATTGGTTCATCATACTTTATCCTCAGATCTTCTAATATTGATTTCAGCCATATTAGTTCACATATCCCTTGTGCCATTACCCTGAACTCTGCTTTAGCACTAGATCTCGATACTACATTTTGTTTCTTACTTTTCCAAGTCAAGATTTCCACCTAGAAAAGTGCAATAGCCTGTAGTTGATCTTCTATCCACAATTGACCCCGACATCAGTATATGCTTCAAGACCTACACTCCCATTTCTTTCAAACAAAATTCCTCTACCAGGTGTTCCTTCAAACATTGTACAATTCGGAGTGCAGCTTGTAAGTGAATCTCCTTTGGTCGGTGCACGAATTGGCTGACTAAGCTAACAACAAAAGCAACATCAAGTCTAGTATGTGAGAGGTATATTAGTTTTCCGACTAATCTCTGATACATTTCCTTATCAACTGCAATATCTTCTTCTGCATTTTTCAACTTTACACTTGGATCAACTGGTGTATTTGTAGGCTTGCATGTTGTCTTGCCAGTTTCTTGCAGAAGATCAGTAATGTATTTCTGTTGAGATATGAAAATTCCTTTTTTAGAGTAGGCAACTTCAATTCCCAGAAAGTATTTTAATTTTCCCAAGTATTTAATCTCAAACTCCTTGGCTAAGTGTATATCCAACAATTGTTGTCCTTCCTCATCATTACCTGTGACTATAATATCATCCACATATACCAATAACACAGTTACTCCTTCTGTTTCAGAATGTCTGATAAATAACGTATGATCTCCTTGACTTTGTTTGAAGTCCAAACCTATCATAAGTTTAGCGAATCTTCCAAACCATGCTCGTGGTGATTGCTTTAACCCATATAAAAAAAATTTTAACTTGCACACAGTGTAGGTGGTAGTGTTTTCACGGAACCCAAGAGGTACATCCATGTAGATTTCTTCTTCAAGTTCATCATGAAGGAATGCATTCTTCACGTCGAATTGGTTTAAGTTCCAATTACAATTAGCTGCTAAAGATAATATCACCCTAACTGTATTCATTTTACAACTGGAGCAAATGTATTTAACAGTGTATAACAGTGTAATACCCATTTGCACCCTACAGGTTTCTTTCCATTTGGTAAAGAAACCAATTCCCAAGTATTGTTCTTTTCCAGTGCCTCCATCTCCAAATCCATGGTTTGTTTTCATTTCCTGTCAGACAATGTCTCAAATAGAGAGGTAGGTAGCTTTATAATGTTCAGATTTGTAAGGAAGGCTTTATGGGTAGGTGAAACATGTTCAAAACATAGATAGTTGGATAGAGGGTAAAGTGGTTGTTTGGTACAGTTTCTGATATCTTTCCTAAAGGCAATTGGAAGATGTAAATTTTGACAGTGTGATGGTAGTGGTGGTGGAGTTGAATTGAATTCTAGTTCCTATTCATGAGAAATTTCGGAAGTCGAATCACTAAAGTTAAAATTTACCTTATGTAATGTCGGGTCAGACTCTTGGATAGGAGTAGATTTAGGAATGGTCTTCTTGTATATACTAAATTCTTCCCATATCTTACATCAGTTTCATCTTTTTCAGAATCACATTCAGTTCCAAGAGTAAGGTCAGGAAGTATAAGACTCATTTTCCTTATTTACGTTCTCCCACTTTCTGGATAAATCTTTTTTTTGTCCCCACTCTCTATTAGGAGGCGGCCAACCAATTTCCACATAGTTCTCGAGTATGACGAGGTTTGTTGCAATAAGTACACCATACCCCTTCGCCCTTCTTTTCGTCATAGGTTTCTCCCAATTTCTTCTGATCAACTAACATGGTTGAACTATTCTCAACTAACATTGTTGAGTTTTCCACAAATGGTGGTGACAACATTAATTCCCTTCTACTTTTTTCACTCCTCACTATAGACATTACATCATTAATGTTCGGTACTTTTTCTTTGCCAGAAATTTGTACTCTAACATGATCAAAGTCAGAGTTGAGCCCTACCAGAAAGTCGTAGACTCTATCTTGCTCAATGTACTCCCTAAGTTTTGTTGCATCTGCTGTACATTCGATTTTGATAACTCTGTAGTAGTCTAACTCCATCCACAAGGCTTTGAGATGATTAGCGTATTTTGTCACTGTTTTGTTGTCTTGTTTAGTTCCTGGTGTTTTCACCTTCACATCATATATTTGAGCTACATCTTTGGCTTTAGAATAAGTTTCTTCTAATGCTTTTCAAATCTCTATTGTCGTACTTAGGAACATGCAAGTGTCACTAATTTCTGAAGTCATTGAAGCCCATGACCATGCAATGATCGCTGAATCTTCTGTATCCCACTTGTCAAATTTAGGATGTCTCTTTGGCAGGTGTATTTGTAAGGTGTTTTGCTTTTCCTTTACCTTTCAAGGTCGTTTTTACGAGTTGAGACCACTTTAAATAATTCTTTCCATTCAACTCGTAAACTTGAGGAATAATAGATAATTCTGATTCAAACTTGAAAGCATTTGTTTCATCTTTACTGTCAGTCATTGAAAATATTTAGAAACAAATGCAAGTAAAAAAAAAACACAAGCGAGTGGAGGTTGAGAATTCGATGGAGATATATGCGGCTCTTCAAACAGTGATAATGAACAATACCGCAAAACAGTCAAGAGCAGTGATGAACTGTGCGGAACAGTGACGTAATTGTGCAGAACAGTGTTGTAACAATGTGGGCACAGTGCGAAAAACAGTGGTTAACAGTTCCGTGAATAGTACGCGGTTGTGCCTGAAACATTATCGGAAAACAATGCCACAATGAAAAGTGGTTAGGTTTTTTACCAAAGAGCCGCAATTAAGGCGGCTAGGATTTTTTATGCAAAAGCGAGACCCTCTAGAATGAGAGCTCATGATACCATATTAAAGATGAATAATTTAATATATTATTATTAAGAATATACAAGTGCTAATCTCGTTAGATAGAGTATTCTGACCTAATGGACCTTACTAAAGATTCAAACTTAAATTACTAATAAAAATAACAAACTAATTAATTATTTATAACATCAAGAATTAAAGTTTAATCAACCTAATTCTAAATGCTCGAACCTATTAGAGAATTTCCAAAACTGGGTTGAGTTAAATTTCCAAAAGAGGTATTATATCAAAAGATGAAGGAAGCACTTAAATCCTATATATAGTCTTGGACTCCCTCTTCCTTCATAAAACTAAGCGATGTGAGACTTCAAAAAAATTGTATCCTATATATAGCCTTAGACTCTCTCTTCGTTCACAAAACTAAGCGGTGTGGATTTCTTCAACATGTATATTTTCAACCAACCCCAACAATCTCCACCTTGATTGAAAAAATACATAAGTTTTCATTATCTTCACCGACAATCATACTCCACCATAAAGAGTATAATCACTTGAAGTTACATCACTCCAAGAATTTTCACATTGTCTTCATCGACAATCATACTCCACCATAAAGAGTATCGTCACTTGAAGCTACACCACTCCAAAAAATTTCACATTGTCTTCACTAACAATCATAGTTTTAAAAACTATCATACTCTCTCATGAAGAATATACTTCACTTAAAGATAAACCACTTCAAGAATTTCACATTGTCATCACCGACAATCATATATTTTATCATGAAGAATAAATTTCACTTGAAACTAAACCACTCCAAAAAATTTACATTGTCTTCATCGATAATCATAGTTTTAAAATAAACTATCATACTCCACCTAAATAAGAGTATACTTCACTTGAAGGTAAACCACTTCAAGAACTTTCACATGTCAAAAATCAGGTTGAAACATTATGGTGCAACTTCCTTGTTGGCAGGAAGCTCTTCAACCACCGACATAATCTTGCACCTTGTGTAATCTTGGTTGTATCAACTCATCTTTGACTTGAACTTTCCACAAGTCAAAAATTATTCCATCAATTTTCTCTAACCCAAACTACACAGCGGAATTTTTTACTGCAACTCAACAACTCTTTCACAACATTACCCTTCTTTTCTGATTTGGAAGATTAGACAAAACTACAACCACAGAGCATATTAAAAACACTTATCTCCAGATCAAACCAGACATTGATACCACTGTTAGGTCGTCAATACTTTAGGGGTCAACATGAAGGAGCATTTTTTTCATTGGGGCCTTTCTTTAAGAGCAACACATCTTTTGAGAGACACACCACATATTCACCCAAAACCTTAAAGTGATAGGTGTGTGGGTTCTCTCACTTATAAATGCTCAAGTCTCCACTTTTCTAATCAATGTGTGACTTCTCCACACTTGTTTCTCAACACTTTCAACTCACTCTTGTTTTTCTCAACACTTACAAGTAAGTTGGTCCTTCACTCGAACCAAACTATGATATCATGCTAAGAAATGTGGTTGGGCCTAACTCAACCCTACAAAACCGACTTGTAAGGTGAGAATTGCCCCCACTTATAACCACATGTTCAGGCTATATATTATCCGATGTGGGACTCTTAACATCATATAATTAGAGTTTGGTCTAATCATCCCTACAAAACCGGCCGACTTGTAAGGTGAGGAGTGTCACTCTATATAAACTCTTTTTAGACTATATCTTTAATCAGTATGAGACTTGGGTTTTCTACCAATATACCCCCTCACGCTGAGCACTATTGAATTTGGTACGTGGATATAAACGGTAGATGGTCTGAATGAATCAATAGGCTCTGATATCATGTTGATATCATGTTGAATTTGTGATTGTGTAAAAGATGTGACAAAAGTACTATTGATAATGACTATTGACTTAATACAAAAGACTCAATAATAATCCCTATTTATAGAACACGTAGACTCAATCTTAAATCAATAACAAATCATGATAAGATCTAATATTAATATTTTCAGAATTTGAGTTGGGGCTAACCCATCCCTTCAAAACCGACGTGTAAAGTGAAGATTGTCCTCACTTATAAATACAACTAGAGCTATATCTCTAAACAATGTGGGACTAAATCTATCCCTTCAAAATCAACACAATGAAGGTGTTAGGGACTGCAATGAGACAAGTCAAAGTGCCGCAATTAAGGTGACTAGAGGCAGACCGCAATTAAGGCGGAAAACAAAAATAATCTAAAATACTCTAAATTAATATGAAAGATACTATAAGATATTTTATAATATTCTAACATTTACGAACAAATTTGAATAAAAAAGATGTGCATAACCGGACCAGAAAGTAAAAACGTGCAGATTAGATGCCCATTCCTTGAATGTATCAAAAACAAACAAGCAGCAACAAGGTGTGAAACACACCAAAATGCAAAAACAGTGTTGCAATGGCAGAACATTTTTCCAGAGTACTCAAGATTCAAGAATATCACATGTTGTTCTAGATGCACACAAAGATAAACATTGACAAGTGCATTAGATCCAGGCATAAAACAACAAATTTGATTAGAATAATCAGAATTTGAACCAATGCTAAAACTCTAAATCGTGAACCTGATTATAAATCGACCCAAAAATAGCAGCAAAAAAGCGATGATCGGTCAATGGAGAGAGAAAATACCTAAAAAGCCCAAGAAACAAGGACTGTTAGAATAGAAGGTCTGAAGGGTGGCCAGTGGCCCTTATGACCAGCTGGACTGACAACAGTAGAAACATGTGTGACAATAAAAGTTTCTCTGAAGGGAAAAACAGCAACCTTGGAATTGTTTTGGGACTACACAATAGTATCTCTTGGACACTTCTAAAGTGAAAAATAAACTAGGGTTCACCTTGAGAGTGGCTGAACCCAAAGACAAATAACTGATTTTGAACCTCGATCGGAAAAGAGAACTATTATGATATTCCCAACAGTATGGAAACTCCACGGCGAATTAGTGGTGAGACAGTTCAAAGAGAATCAAACCAAACTCTAGATACCATGTTGAATTTGTGATTATGTGTAAACGATGAGATAAAATTATTATTAATAATCACTATTGACTTGATACAAAAGCCTCAATACTAATCGCTATTTATAGGATACATAGACTCAATCTTAAATCAAGAACAAATCATGATAATAACTAATATCAATATGATACTAAGAAATACCCTAAATTAATATAAGAAATTATAAGAAATTTTATAATATTCTAACAAGCACAAACTCATGAATCTACAACTTTTTAATGTATAATAAAGGAACCACTCCAGTAACTTATCAGCAGTTTCTGTCTGGTCATGCATATTCATTTGGATCTATGACTTATGTGTATATCTAGCAATGTGTATGTTAAGAAATGTGGTTGGGCCTACCTCAACTCTACAAAACCGGTTGGTAGAGTGAGGATTGCCCCCTTATAAACACATGTTCATGCCATATATTGTCCGATGTGGGACTCTTAACAGTGTACTTTAAAAATATAAAATATGATACCTCTTTCGGCCTCTTTATAGATATGCATCCGGCTATGTCTCCAATGAGATTAATCCACCTCTCATTTTCAGAAAGTTCCCCATCTCTGGCTAAAATCTGAAATAAAGAATTTGTTGTATTGCTATTATTTACAAGACCATTTTGCATCTTTAATATGTAGCAATTGTAAATTTGTAATGTTGTCTACCTTTCCCATCTCAAGGTCACCAACACATTCGCAGAATGCCTGGAATGCAGTCAGAAGATTCCTGCACAGCGAGATAACAAACGAATTAAACATGGTACTCGCAAGCGCAGTTGTGTGTACAATATATTTGGTGCAGTGATATAATTCTGTTAACACATAATATGCTTACTTAGACATACAGCCCTGGCTTCAGTACCCTCCTAAGGAAGCCAGCTAAACCATATTAGAATGGTGGGGAGAATGGGAAAATTGCAACGGGGTTTTCTTTCAGATTTAAATATCTCCTTAACTTCACTAGAGAACCAACAAAAATTAACATTAACCTCTATGTTAAAGTATGTTAATAATTAGTACTAGGGTTGTTGACAACTTTTGCCCCTTGTCATTGACAGTGACAGTTAGATTCTTGTTGAAGTAGTAGCAGTAGTCTTAGCTAGTAAAGAATACACATGATATTAATATTGATGTGAGCTATATATGTTTTAGCTTTAAGCTTTATTACAAATAACAGGGTACTGATCTATGCTTATAGCCTTATACTTATCTAAGATACTCACATTACTCCAAGATATTATATATTCTAATAAGTAATATTAAGCTTAGAGTCCGATATTCATATCTGTGTTAAGTAAAACAAACCATAACACATACTTGACAAGCAGCACAAATGTGGATGCCAACATTCAAGTAGTAATACTAATCCTCACCGCAATGGTTCAAGGTGACCAGAGTAAGCTAACCCGTGACAGCTTCCAAGTTGCAGCATTAGCTCAGCAAGAACAGAAGCATAGTTTTGCTCAACAGCCTTTTTTCCAACTTTTCCCCCACCTCTGCATCAAATAAAAGTTCGATAGATAGTTGGATTTTTGATAATATAAACTCGAACTATATTGATAATACAGACCTGAAAAAAGCAGTAAGAGCAAAAATTGCAGCTTCTAGTTGGCCGTCTTCTGTATGGTTGTTGACCTGGCTATCCTCAACTCTGTCTACATCACATTTAAGGATAGGTATCTGGCTAAGGACAGATATCACATGTTCTAGAAATAACACTGATAGAACCATGTGCTGTGAAAAGGCCTGGAAACATTTATGTAGAACATGAATCAAATATTTTATAAACATATTGCACAAGTAGGATCACAGATGACAGCATGAAACACAAACATTATAAGGTATTTGAAACTCTAATATTCCATTACAACCAAAAGAATAGACTAAGATCTGTTGATTTATCCGAAAAGAACTTATTGTTGATTACAATATTTTTAGTTAGATATTACTAAGAGAAACTCGTGGACAATATAAAAAAGGGTTAATACCTATTTTGCCCCCTGCCTAATTGGCTATTTTTGAAAAACCCTGCAAAAAGAAAAGTTTGAATTCGCCCTCTTCCATATGAAGATTCCCTTGTTTTGGCCCCTCAAAAAACTCAATCATCAAAAATAATGAGATGGTAGGGGTGTTTTTCAAAAAATCGTCAATTTGGCAGGGGCAAAATAGGTATTAATTCTTCAAAATGACTTCACATTTTATAGGTTATTGATGAGTAAATTTCTTGAGGGAACAAAATTGAGAAATCTTAATGTGGCAGAGGGAAAATTCAAACTTCTTTTTACACGAGAGCTTTTCAAAAATCGCCAATTTGGCAGGGGGCAAAATAAGTATTAACCCTATAAAAGAATATTGGAAAGGAAAATCAAGGTGAAAAAGAGTTGAAAGCTTGCTCTAGAATCTAATTGTATTCTCTTATATTTAACAACTGAAAACAGACGTTTTATAACAGAACAGGCTCTGAATTAAACAACAAACTAAAACTGACAGCGTCTCCAGCAAATACAGTAACTGTGTTGTATACTGTATAGTTGAGAACAATCTGCAACTAACCCACACTAATATAGGAAACTCTTCTATCACAACTCAATAGTTTTCATCAAGGTAGTCAAGCACGGGATCTTAAGTAGGATCGGACGGCCTACAAAAGATCGTAAAACTAGGATCGTAGCGCGACACTTAAGATCTTACCAAAGGGCAAAATGGTAATTTCACATGGACAAAAACATAAAATTATAATAAATGAACAAAATAATCTATAAATCACAACACTCAACCAATTTAATTAATAGGAAAAAAACAGTAGTAGGAAGATGGTGGACACAGAGGGAGAAGAATGAAGATGATGAGGGAGAAGAATGGTTATGATGATGGTGGAAAGTTGCAGAGAGAAGAATAGTTAAAGGAGAAGGAATAGTATCGAGTAAGGAGTAAAGATGCAGCCATTTTGTCTTTTGGTGTTTTAGGGTTAGGTCTGAGAACTTAATTAAAAAGCTGGGTTCACTTAAAAAAAACCGACCTGGTAAAAAAAGCCCAACAAAACAGGCCCAGGCGCCCAGCACTATATTTTTTACGATCTTACTATGAAAAACTCGATCTTGACTAAAAAGATACACAAAAAAGTTTTTTTCAAGATAGTAGCACTAAAAGGTAAATTTGGCACGTAAGATCTTACGATCCAGCACTCGATCTTGACTACCTTGGTTTTCATACTACACTTTTCCAATCGTACGTGTATATTGTATACAACGACTCCCTATTTCATACTCATGCCAAATTTTAGATAAATATCCATTATGAAAATGTAAGTGTTGGTGTTGGATACCTGACAGCTGCCTATTATGAGTGACAGCAGTCCGGTGTTAGTGCAGGATAAAACTGCTGGTGGAACATACTAAACAGACAACTTTTCTTTTTTATGAGCTCATAAACAAATAATCCTCAACGAACATTTGTTTCCATATCCATGCATCATGGGCAACAACAAATTGTAGTGCATACTTTTGTAAAGCCATTATAATCATTGTCATGCACGACAAGAAATTGTAGTGAAAATTGAACAGGAAGAATATATTCTTATAACTGGGAAAAAAAGACACTTACGTAGAATGCATCCTGCATGGGCCATCCACCACGCAGCCTAGATATATCCTTTGTTATTATATCCTTTACAGCAGTGGCCAGGACTTCACCAAAAACAGTTTTTGCACTAGTATTTTCAGCCAAAGAGGCAATCTTTTTGTATAGTGAAGGATAATTTACCAGAAGCAAACAACTAAAAAGCAACATTTATTAATACAAGAGAGTGTTGGGTTTGTGTGGGGGTTGCGAGGGCAATGACTTTCAGTCAATATAAAGAACTCTTTTGTTCCGAGTTACAATAATGGCAAAAGACAAACAGTGTTTTGAGTTAATATAAAGAACTGTGCTGATATTTAGATACAAAGTATAAGATTTTAGGAAAAAAAGGATACAGCACCAAGAGTTTCCACACGTAAATGCTTATCGGTTGCATGCACGGTGGCAGAGATCAATGATTGTGTTGTCCTGTAATACATTACATGTCACCATACCTTAAACTTAGAATTTATCAGTTAAAAAGATGATATAATGAAAGGTGGCTTCTCCAGTAAACAATGTTGGTAAATAAACTATGCTTTAAACCTTGAAATATCAATCTCAGTCAGTTCACTCCCTCTCCTTGTAACAAACTCAACAACAGCTTGAATGGCTCCTTCGGCAGACTGCTTGATCTTATCACATATAGCTACTGAGCAACCATGAAGCATAGCAACCAGCTGTATGCAAGTGTAACCAAAGATGTTAAATATAATTTTCACAAACACACACATATAAGGGGAATAAGAAAGATAATTGCCTCATCCTTTGTCAAAAGAATGCAGAGGGAGGAAATGATCCTGTTGAAAACTTCTGATGGATCAATAGAGGTATCCTGTATACACACATGAAAACGGTTAGAATATCTGAACAATGCCTAATTTTTATATTATATAAATTTAAAAAATAATAGGTTAGTGTATTTTAGATCATCTAACAATATTGGTTTCCATATTTTCCTATATACCATTATTGGTTTTCTTATTTAATTAGGATTGGTTTGTATAAATAAGAATTAGTTAGTATAAACAAGAATAAGAAATGGTGCTTTGTATTTTGTAGTATTATTAACATCCAACACATTACTTGCATCAGCATAACATCAATGTAAAATCATTATTCCAAGTATTTCTTTTCCTCTCTCTATATGTATATACCTATAAGACAAAATCCAACTTCAACAAAAATCATGTACATCTTAGATCTTTTTTTTGCTTAAGGGTGGTACTTATCCCTCAAAGTATGAATTTTTTTAATGTGTCCTGGTTTGAATTTTATTTATTTTTAACCCTGCATCTAACAAAAAGTGTGTTTGTAGTCCTATTCTTCGCCAAGGACAAAAACACAGTTTTTTATTGAATGAGGGGAAATAGATGTCAAAAATGCAGTCCTATTCTGGGACCAAAATCTTATCGGTAACCTCTTCCTTCTTCATCAGCAACTTAAATGCAAGAAAGGCAGAAACAATGTGTTCATGAACTCACATTTCTCAGCATGGCTATCACATCTTCAAGAGAAGACAAAGCACGGTATGACAATTCTATGTCTTCAGCAGATATAGACAAACCAGGAGGCTTTGGAAGAGAAAGAGAAATACTGAAGAGTTGATCGAGAATCTGCACAACATAACCATTAAATGGAATAGTTAAGAATAACACAGCAATTTCCTCTTTGAAGTGAAACTAGAGAACATGCCTTTTGTTAGCCTTATAATATCTTAGAAAAATACACAAGTACGTAAGGAGAGAGAATGTGTTTTTTTTCATAACAAAGACAAGATATATCAGAACATACTTGTGCTGATATTTTTCGGACTTCGGAATTTGTGTCTGCACAACGTGGAAGATAAATTGCTACCCTATCTCCCAGGCACAAAGCTTCGCGACTTGGCAATACAAATGCAGCTGGAAGTTGAGAAACAATATAAATATTTTCGTTTGGTATAAAATATTGGCAATGAGGTTTGTACCAAAGACCTCATGCAAATTACTAAAACCCTTAATTACTAGCCCAATCCCAATGACGTAATCAGGTATATATACTTAAGAATAATTAAAATAAAATTCAAAGTTGTCTCATTGAACATACTTACATGGTAGATTAGAAAAATTCCCATAAAGAGTACGGTCAACTTGCTTGGTATGTGCACAATTCCCATGGCATCCCAGTGCGCAATAGCCACTAACACAAACCATCCGAAATTTGAGAAGCATTTCATGGACTGCAAGACATCCTCTTCTCCTCTGATATTCAACAGGTGAAAAGACAAATTGATCAATTTGCCTCAGGATAAGCATTAGCAGCTCTGCTCGACTTCTTCCATCCTCGCCACTAAATATTATGTTTTTACTAATTAGTACAAGTGAAAAAATACACTTACAGCTTTGTACACACAAGATAACATGATAGAAAGCTCAAAAACTTAATGGATTAATTGATTGATAGGTGTATTTAGAAAGAGAAAGATGAAGAATAAAACATTATTTTTATAATAAGCAAACAATGAATTGCAAAAGATATAGCCCAAAATGCAAATATGAACGAGAGTGTAACAATTCTTTTTTTTGGAAATTAAAAATAATTATTTGAGAAGAGCGATAGAAATAAAATGAGGAAGCAATAAGAAGATAAAATGAAGCAATTAAGAGGGAGGATGTATGTATCAACACATAACTTGAGCAAAACAATATGACTTTTTAAATAAATTACCCAGTGAGAAGAATTGCACATAAAAGAGAGATCAGATTGTCAATAAGGGGGCGGACAACTTCAACTGGATCATTTTGTATCGCAAAGAATCCCAATGTGGCCTGTCAAATTCACCAGAAAACTTAGATGGCTGAAAGTTTGCAAATGCACTCAACAGCCAAATAAAAGATCATACCTTCATCACATAGTTTCTGGTTTCAACCGTTAGCTTTGGCTCCACAGAGACCAATGTAGTGCAAGCACTTAATGCAAGAGCCTCAATATTTTTAAAAAAAATGAAAATTTAAATATTATCAGCTTAAAATAACAAGTTACTTCAGCTTAGACACAAGTACTCATTCGATAGCACTTCATATACCTGAGTACGCAAGAGTTCATTGTAATCAGCAAAACCATCATTATCATCTCGGCCCATTAAAGTTAAAATATAATCAAGCAGTTGGTCCCTTCTTTTCAATGGAAAAGGTGCACCACTTTCAGAAGCATTAATGACAGCATTACCTGCACTAACAGAGTTACATCATGCACACAACTATTAGGAAAATGTATACATGAAATTTGATGAATTTTTGGTGAGCTCTCAACAAGAGGTAAAGCAAACTGGAAACTAGCTTCTAAAACTCAAGAAGATAGCATGAAGATGCTGCAAATTTTATCTTGAAGCCGTGATTGCTCAGGAGCAGTGGTTTGATTTTAAAACCGTATGACATTGACATCAGTTCAACCTGCCCATGGATACATCATGAAGTGCAACTCAAGTTATCATGCCTCTAACTACGCTCAAAATAATTCATCCGATTGTTTTCAAACATAGCCCAATTTTTATTCAAGACAAACATTTTATAGACGATATTATCTAGATACCATCTGATTTAAAAACCTAGCTTCCCCTAGTTAAATTTTAGGCTCATTGAGATTCACCTTGGAATTATTTGGGAGGGACGGAAGCTGGCATAGAGCTTATGAGAATCTAAAGTAGATAATAATAAATATAATTAACCGAACCCAAAGCACGTCAATACAGACATCAAGGAATATAACTGGCACAATGATATGAACAACATTGACTGTCGTAAAATCGCAAAGGTTCCAATAGAGAGACTCAAATTATAGTTTGTTGAGTAAATATCTCTTTGATTAGGATTTTAGTTTTATCCCAATAATCAAGGGATTTAGTTGTAGATTTGATTGTAATTACTTGGTTATAAATAAAAGGCCGGGAGTAATTTCTCTCAAGCAATTCAAATCATTTCATTCAATAAGGTATCTAGTGTTTAATTAAATCCTCCTTGAACCGTCTCACCACTATTCCGTTGTGCAGATCTCAAAAGATTGCAAATATAATAGCTTTTTTCTTTTCCAAACAAGGTTCAAAATCTTAGTTCTTTGTGCTAAGGATCAGTCTCCACCAAGGCTAACCCTAGTTTATTATTCAATTTGGGTTGTGGGTGTCCAAGCCTGGTCACAAAACCCTAAGCCGTAATACTCTCACATATAGCTGTCCCGTTAAATGTCCAACATGCAAGGCCCTATGTGTCACGGCAACCCCACCATCAGATTCTCCGGAGTCAGGTCAGACAGTCCCCAAAGTGCCTCCGCAATCCGGTATCTCACACGCCATTGCAGGCATTTCTGCTGCCATCAGTCCTTCACGCGCCACCATCCAGACCTGCAACAAGATTGCCGATGGTTCCATTAGACTCTCCCCCTTCCAGGCTCAGTCCTAGTCAAGACCCCTTGTTTAGAGTGTGTTCCATAGGTTTCTTAGTTGTTTTGTAGGTTTTTTATAGTTGTGTTCGCATCCAGTTAGCTTTTTTGCAGTGCTTTGGTCTTTTGTCATTGTGATTGCATCCTAATGTATGTTGCCTCAATATCTTAGGTCTTTGTCACAATTTTTTGTTTGTTATGTGTATTTGCACACGGCTCATTTATTGTGATTTTTAGTGTTTTGTTATGTCTTGTTAGCACATTTATCTCTGATCCAGTTTTACGGTTGTTTGTTAGCAACATATATGTCGGGTATGTATATGGTCATATGTTACATCTTACAGACACTTCTAACATGTTTGTCCGTCCAAGTCTATCCATGTCATTCTTGTCAGTGTGCTTTTTACCCTTTTCTCAATTATGTCTCTAATGGAAGGCTCTCAAGTCATTGGTCTCAGCACACTGTCAATTGGGATAATCCCAAGTCCCACAATGGTTGGAGATAGAGCATTGAAAGAGTTTATATAGAGTGACACCCCTCATCTTACAAGCTAGTTTTGTAAGGATGAGTTAGGTCAATCTCTAATATGGTATTAGAGTCTATCGATCGGACCTTGAGCCGTCTACCGTTTAAATCCGTGTGCCAAGCTAAAAAAAAAAAGTGTTAGGCGTGAGGGGGTGTATTGGAAAAATCTCAAGTCTCGCATTGGTTGGAAATAAAGCATTGAAAGAATTTAATAGAGCGGCACCCCTCACCTTACATTGTAAGGATGAGTTAGGTCAAAGAATTTATATAGAGTGGCATCCCTCACCTTACATTGTAAGGATGAGTTAGGCCAAAGAATTTATATAGAGTGGCACCCCTCACCTTACATTGTAAGGATGAGTTAGGCTAAACTCTAATATTGTCAATAGTCTCCTGTAGTCATTTCGCCTAACCAAAGTCAAGGTTGAGTCGTTGGCACAAGTCACAGATGACAAGTCCCACTTAAGTTAGTTTTTTTTTCTTTTTTGGTAGTCCTATTGTCCAACTATTTTTAATGTTGATTCACCAGCACCAGCACCGATCACACACTTATGTTGGTTCGTTGGTTGTTCAAACAAAGGACAACGGCTGACCCAATACCATTGCAGCTTTGTTTGGATGCAGTTTGTGAAAGTTTACTGTAGTTCTAATATTGGATGGTTTGGTTTGGTTTTGTTTATCTCTTTTAAATTGTATATTTGTAACAAGCTTAAAGCTTTGTAAGCTTTAACTTGAGTGGGAGTGCTAAGATATGTACTAGATTTAAATTATATTTTTGTTGAGTAAATATCTATAAGATTAGGTTTGTTGGTTTTATCCCTATAATCAAGGAATTTAGTTGTAGATTTGATTGTTATCACTTGGTTATAAATACCAAGGCTGAGAGTAATTTCTCTCAAGCAATTCAAATCATTTCGTCAACAGAGACATGAAGCTGCTCACTTTCAATGAGAAGCAATCACATGATTATGATCTCCTTTGTTTTCACTGCAGGCCCAAATAAACACAGCAACTTCACAGTGATGTTATGGTGAATTATGGAAGCCAGCAAAAATTCATCATAAATGTGGGGTTACAGTTGGTGGATATAATAGATGTTGCACCCTATGGGGCAAGCACAAAATCCGCTATTTCATAAAGTCATGGCACCGCCATGGCGGATATTTGACAACACTTTCATTTTCTAAAATGGTGTTCTTGCAATCCATTTATGTATAAAATAAATGTTTTCATTAAATAAAAAACATGACAAAGTTGTAAAGATCATATTAACAGCAGAAGCAACAAGGACAACATAATGAGGATCAATAATAATTAAAATATGAAAACATGATTACTAACCAAGTAAATCAATTGCAGTGATCACAGCTTGCTTTGCTATAGGGTGACGCACATGGAGAAGCCTTGAAAGCATGTTGGTGCCCTGCCCACAAATAAATAATACAATCAAGTCAGCTTTACAAATAAACACATATATTAACAGGAATCGAGATAGATGTTTTCTCATGATTCACCACTCGAAGAGGGAACAAGTATTGGTTTCAGACTCTTCCCAAATCTTAGAATTTGGGTTGGACCTAACTCATCCTTACAAAACCGGCTTGTAGGGTGAGGATTGCTCACAACTTATAAACACAACACAGGCCATATCTTTAAACAATGTGGAACTAAATTCACCCCTTCAAACTCAACACAATGAAGGTGTTGGAGGCTACAATGAAGACAAGTCAAATGCCACAATTTTGGCGACTTATGGGGACCGCAATGAAGGCGGAAATTCCAACACACTCCATCACGCTCGGACCTCAATGAGGCCGAAACGTGGACGATGCGGAAAGTCCAACAAGTGATCTAGGATAGGCTCTGATACCATCTTAGAATTTGAGTTGGACCTACAGTAAGGAGGTTGCAATGAAGGCAAATCAAATACTGCAAATAAGGCGACTTAGGGGCAGGTGAACCGCAATGAAGGCAGAAATTCCAACACCAATTATTATTTTCATAAAATAAAAACCAATCAAAACTGTTTAGAGATTGTTTATGCTGCATAAAGACAAAAGTTATTAATATTTACAGTAAACTTTAGCTAGCAGCTTTTAGTACAGCTGTTAATAAGGTCCTTTTATTAACTAGTTTTAGGTTAGTTATACTTATAACTGTGGCAGAGGTTTAATACTGTAACAGGGTTGTGATAACCCTCAACCAGTATATATATAAATATCATTTGTATCCCTTTTTTCTATTTTATTCTCTTCCTCAGCCTCATACTAACTAGTATGAACAGTTTACTGCCTTTTTCTGCAAAATTTATTGCTTATTTTCTTGAACTGATCTTAGAAACTATTTGTACAACATACATTAAAAGTGTAAATAAAACAAAACAGAACAGTTCCAATCACACCCTCTTTGGTTCATTTGTATCCATCTGAAATCAAGCAAGGTAACAAAAGATAGATAACTTACAATAAGGGCGTTTATTCTGGCTTCAATAACTGATGATGGGGCATACTTCGCAGCATATCCATACATTAAAGCCAAGGCAGCATGTATATCATCAGATTCTACTGATCTGTAACTATCAGAGAACAACGACATTATCCTGCAAATGATGAAAGTTACAAACAGGTCAGATAGATTCTGAATCAAACAGAAAATGGAACGAGAAACCAAACAGGCCCTTAGAATTTAACATGCATAGGCTTGGATTTAGAATGTGATTTGATAAACTAATTCGGAAAGAGAAGTGTATACACTCAATCCTACAAGTCTGGCATAAACCTCTGAATTATGGTTTGTCCAACATTGTCTATAATATCCTTCAGCTTCTCCAACACTGTGTCCAAGTGAGATGCAGCAACCTTCACATGAAACTGATAATTTAAGAAGCAACAGGAAAGGGAAAATATATCTATCAAGTTTAAAAAGAAAATGAATTACCAATCCCATTGCTTTTGCCAAACCAAGCCTATTTGTTGGGATTGCAATGTTTGATTGCTTATACATCCAATTCATTTTATCATGGACATAAGCTCTGTCATTAACCTTTTGAAGCAGAATCCCTAAGCATCTGTGTCAAAGTTCAAAATCATTTTTCACTCTTTCCAATCTTAAATACTAGGCATAAGATTCAGACGGCAGGCATCAAACCAAATTTGAAAACCAAGGTTAGGCTAATGATGTTGGAATTCTAAAACAAGTGTTGATATTTGTAAATATATATATAAAGTGTTAAGAATATTTGTATATAGAATAGTCCCACATCGACTATATTATGTAATTAGGTGTAATCTATTTATATATAATAATGTCTCCGTAGTGCTTTTCAAAACACACGGTTTATTCATGTCTCTTAGTCTCTTGTATTTCAACATGGTATCAGAGCCTCGTTTAAGATCCGGTGGGCCACCTTCTATGGTTTCCGCTATCGGGCCACCCACCATTTATTTCCACGCTTCAGTTGTCCACTCCTGAGCGTGAGGGGGTGTGTTAAGAGTCCCACATCGGACAATATATGGCATGAACATGTGTTTATAAGTGGGAGCAATCCTCACTCTACCAACCGGTTTTGTAGGGTTGAGTTAGGCCCAACCACACTTCTTAACATGGTATCTAGAGCCTATTAACAAGAGACAATTCTTTCTTCGCCGTATTTTACCCGGTTGACCTACTGTCTTCCGGTGAGAAAAAATTTTTTGGCAAACCGTGTTGTCACTCCGGTTTGCCTCTCACTTTTCAAAATTCGCCCGTAACCGCCTTGCCGCCACCGATTACTGATTTTTCGATCCGTTTCCCGCTGCTGCCCCAGCGCGTAACCGCCTTGCCGCCACGGATTACTGATTTTCCGATCCGTTTCTCGCTGCTGCCCTAGAGCCCCTTTTTCCCGCTGCTGCCCCAGCGCGACCGGCGGCTGATTCCGACCGTTTTTCTGCTGATCTACTCACCTCTCCTCACCCATTCCAGATCCGGTCTCTGTTTTACTTTCCGACTCACGGAAAACGGTGCTCCAGTGCAAGCAACCCCGATTGTTTGTGTCATTAAGCTATGGGAGACTCGTTTACTAAAGTTCCTCTTATCCCATGTGAAAAATTGACCGGATCAGCAAACTATAACATATGGGCGCGTGCTGTCGATATGTGGTTTCGTGGTCAGGGATATGAAGATCACCTAACCACACAATTGACTAATGTTGCCTCCGACAAACTTGCTAAATGGAAGAAAACAGATGCCTCTCTCCTTACCGTGTTATGGTTTTCCATAGCACCTAACCTCCAAGCACAGTATCAAGCCTTCTCCACTTGCTATGAAGTTTGGGAAAAGGCCAAGAAAGTCTTCTCCAACGACGTTCATTGTCTATACAGTGTCATCCTCAAACTCGACACACTAAAGATGGAAAATATGGATATGCAAACCTATCTGAGTAACCTTGATGCTTTGAAAGCAAGTTACGCAACCCTCATGCCGTACGCAAAAGACGCAACAGCTCATGCCGAACAACAGAGCAAATTTTTCATGGTGATGGCACTTAAAGGACTACCATCCGAACTCGACTCCGTTCGTAACCAGATTTTATCAGGTACTACTGTTCCTAACTATGATGCAGTTAGTGAACAACTGTTGCGCTTGGCTACACCTCATGCGTTTGGTCCGGTTTCCCCTCCATCTACTGTTGCTACACCAGGTGACACTGCTGCCCTCGCATCTCTGGGCAACAATCAGAGTCGTCCTCGAGGAGGGTCATCCAACTCCAAACCTCGTCCCAAGTGTAACCATTGTAACCGGCTTGGACATACTATCGACCGTTGTTGGAAGCTACATGGCAAACCCCCACGCCAGGTAAATGCAGCTCAAAGTGATAACTCAGAAACTATGCAGACTTCACCTTCTATTCAGAACCCTACGCCAAGCTACGAAGATTTTCTCAGATGGTGTCAGACTAATCAGATCTCTGGTTCCACTGCTTCGGTTGCACACACTGGTAATTCATCTGTTTGCTTCTCTCAATCATCTCCTCTTGGTCCTTGGGTCCTTGACTCTGGTGCGTCTGATCATGTTACTGGTAATAAAGGTCTTTTTTCCTCCCTCTCTACCTCTGGTTTCTTGCCTATTATAACTGCAGCAAATGGTTCTCAAACCCGATCCCAAGGGATTGGTACTGTTCAAATTTTACCGTCTCTCTCTGTTACTTCTGTCCTTTATGTACCTAATTGCCCATTTAATTTACTGTCAGTCAGTCGTTTAACTCGTTCCCTTAATTGTTCTATCACCTTTACTAATAGTAATGTTACTCTGCAGGATCGGAGTTCGGGACAGACGATTGGCGTCGGATGTGAGTCTCAAGGCCTCTACTACTTCTCTACGTCATCTACCACATGCTCCACCACAGATTCTCCACTCATTATACATGCGCAGTTAGGTCATCCAGGTCTTCCCAAGCTACAAAAGTTGGTGCCCAGTTTATCTAAATTATCCACTTTACATTGTGAGTCTTGTCAGTTAGGGAAACATACTCGTAGTCACTTTTCCGATCGAGTCAATAAACGGGCTGCGTCCCCTTTTGCTTTAGTCCACTCTGATGTTTGGGGTCCCTCACGTACCGTGTCTACTTTTGAGTCTAGGTATTTTGTAACCTTTATTGATGATTTTTCACGTTGCACATGGTTATTTTTAATGAAGAACAGGTCTGAATTATTTTCTATTTTTGAACAATTTTATCGAGAAATAAGAACCCAATTTGGTTTATCTATTCGTACCCTAAGAAGTGACAATGCACGTGAATATTTATCCCAACAATTTCAAACATTTATGTCATCCAATGGTATTTTGCACCAAACATCTTGCCCTCATACACCCCAACAAAACGGGGTAGCCGAACGCAAAAATCGGCACCTCGTAGAAACCACTCGGACACTACTTCTCCATGGTAATGTTCCTCTCCGGTTTTGGGGAGATGCGGTGCTCACAGCATGTTACCTCATAAATCGCATGCCCTCATCTGTCCTTAATAATAAAATCCCTCATTCAATCCTGTTTCCAAACTCTCCACTCCACCCAATTCCTCCTCGAGTCTTCGGGTCAACGTGTTTTGTACACAATCTCTCCCCTGGTCTTGATAAACTATCAGCTCGATCACTAAAGTGTGTCTTTCTTGGCTATCATCGATCCCAAAAAGGTTATCGTTGCTACTCACATACTCTACAACGATACCTCGTATCCGCCGATGTTACCTTCTTCGAGTCTGTTCCATATTTCGAATCCAGCCAAGTAACTACAGAACCTCTACGGGAAAGTATTCCCACACCTCTTCCGGAAGTCCCATCTGTCATTATCCCCCATCATTCTAGGGAACCTGACCCACTAGTTACCCCTACGGTTGACCCCCCCACTCGCCCACTTCAAACATATCAGCGTCGTCACCCAAAGTCTGTCGTACCTGTCCCTGAAGTTGTACCTGTCCCTGTAGTCGTACCTGTCCCTGAAGTTGTACCTGTCCCTGAGGTCACTACGGACTCTCCTCCGACGCTCTCGCCATCACCGGATTCGATCCTGCAACCTGAGTCTGATCTTCCGATTGCCCTTCGAAAAGGTATACGTCAAACACGAAATCCTTCTCCACATTATATTGATTTATGTTATCATCGTCTTTCTCCTTTGCAGTATACTTGTTTGTCTTCTCTGTCTTCTGTTTCTATTCCTAAAACTCCAGGTGAAGCATTATCTCACCCTGAGTGGAGGCAAGCAATGATTGATGAAATGTGTGCTCTTCAAAGCAGTGGTACCTGGGAACTGGTTCCTCTACCCCATGGAAAATCTTTAGTAGGTTGTCGTTGGCTTTATACAGTGAAGGTTGGTCCAGATGGCAAGATTGATCGATTTAAAGCTCGCTTAGTAGCCAAAGGATACACTAAAATTTTTGGGTTGGATTATGGTGATACCTTTTCACCTGTAGCCAAGATGGCATCTGTTAGACTTCTTCTAGCCATTGCAGCCATTCGACATTGGTCTCTTCATCAACTTGACATCAAAAATGCATTCTTACATGGCGATCTTGAAGAGGAAGTATATATGGAGCAACCACCTGGGTTTGTTGCTCAGGGGGAGTCGTCGAATATGGTTTGTAGGCTACACAGGTCTCTTTATGGTCTTAAGCAATCTCCGAGAGCTTGGTTTGGCAGATTCAGCACTGTAGTACAACAGTTTGGTATGATCCGTAGTGAAGCTGACCATTCTGTTTTTTATCGTCACTCACCCCAAGGGTGTATTTATCTTATTGTGTATGTAGATGACATTGTCATAACTGGTAGTGATCAGCAGGGAATACTCCAGTTGAAACAACATCTCTCGAAACAATTTCAGACAAAAGATCTTGGTAAACTCCGTTATTTCTTGGGTATTGAAGTAGCCCAATCTAAAGATGGTTTGGTGATTTCTCAGCGGAAATATGCTATGGATATTTTGGAAGAAACAGGTTTGTTAAATGCTAAACCAGCCGATACTCCTATGGATCCAAGTGTTAAATTACTACCCAATCAGGGGGAGCCTCTATCTGACTCAGGAAGGTATAGGAGATTGGTTGGAAAGTTGAATTATCTCACAGTCACTCGTCCGGACATTTCTTTTGCAGTCAGTGTGGTAAGCCAATTTTTAAATTCCCCTTGTCAGGAACATATGGATGCTGTTATCCGGATTTTGAGATACATCAAATGTGCTCCAGGAAAAGGTCTTGTGTATGAGGATAAAAGACATACCCAGATAATTGGATACTCTGATGCTGATTGGGCAGGGTCACCCATTGATAGACGATCCACCTCTGGGTATTGTGTACTTGTTGGAGGAAACCTTATATCCTGGAAAAGTAAGAAACAAAATGTAGTTGCAAGATCAAGCGCCGAGGCAGAGTATAGGGCGATGGCAATGGCAACATGTGAACTTATTTGGTTAAAACAGTTGCTCAAGGAACTTCAAATTGAAGAAGCAAGACCAATGACACTTATTTGTGATAATCAAGCTGCATTGCACATTGCTTCAAATCCAGTCTTTCATGAGAGGACCAAACATATTGAGATAGACTGTCACTTTGTCAGAGAGAAGATCGAGTCAGGCGACATCGTCACAAGCTTTGTCAACTCTAATGATCAATTGGCAGATGTGTTTACAAAATCCCTACGAAGCCCCAGAACTAACTATATATGTAACAAGCTTGGTGCATTTGACTTATATGCTCAAGCTTGAGGGGGAGTGTTGATATTTGTAAATATATATATAAAGTGTTAAGAATATTTGTATATAGAATAGTCCCACATCGACTATATTATGTAATTAGGTGTAATCTATTTATATATAATAATGTCTCCGTAGTGCTTTTCAAAACACACGGTTTATTCATGTCTCTTAGTCTCTTGTATTTCAACAACAAGTAATGTGGTAGATAAGTCCTCAAGTACAGGTTTTGATTAAAAAAATAAATAAATAAATAAATAACTACATGAAAGGTGATATAGGCCATATGCTCAGTTGTGTTTCAATACTTATAAAATATTTTAGCAGATTGACAACTATAGTAAATAGTGTATATTTGTAACCAGCCCATTAGGTTTAGAGTAGACTATTTAAATTATTCCCGTAAAAGATGTGACCAGAATTTTATTTATAGAAGTGTTAGAAATAATGCAATTACTAACTAGGGCCTTTATGGTTATACAGTATCATGTAAATATAGTAAATGGGATAAGTAATTACTAACTAGAACCTTTAAAGTAATTTGTTGTATTTATTGTATTTCAGTATGTGCGCGCGCACGTGTGTATAAAAATAACAAAGCTCCATTGTGTAATACTCAGAAACTTAATCATATTCCTTTTATTTTTGTTATCTTTTGACACTGTATCTAAATCCTAATAACAGACAATCATAATTCATGAAACCCAGTAGACCCACCCACTATCCATTGGCAAAAAACTATTTGCAAAAAACTGCGCTTCATCTGTTTCCAGCCTCAAGCCTTTTTTGTGGCCGTGTTCTTCTTTCCAACCACCCCCACACTCTCTTTCCAGCAATTGTCACTGCTACTGCCATCAACCCTGATCCAGCTTCTGCTACCTTAATGTGTTCAATGTCATTGTTTGCCACCACTGGATAGCTTCACTGAGTTTGTGGCCAAAACCTACTCAATCAGAACCATGGCAAAAATGGCTTATATTCTTGTATTTCTGAAAAAATATACTATTTCTTTATCCATTATTTTCAATATCTAGATTCATTGTCAAAGGTGGAAAAATCCTGAACAACCAATTCTAACTACTACTTTGGGAACTGGTTTCATAGGACATAGGAACTGACAGAATACCGTTGACCCCATAAAACTGCAATGGCAACTGCAATGGCAATTTTGTTCTATCTCATTATGTATGGACCGAAGAAATTGTTGATGGGTCCCACATTAAATAGTTATTGGAATTATAAAATAAATTGGAATATGTTAAGGAGATTAATAACTAATTAAATGCCTAGTAAATCACATTCGTATACTTAGGAACTAGAAACTACATTAGGAGCTAGAAACTACATGTAATGTCCTTGTAACTCTCACACTCTATTTAATTCTAGTGTGTATATAAGCAAATCAGTTGAGTGGGACTTCACTTAAGCATTCCATAACAGTTCAGTATTTTTACGATAGTGATATGGCGTGAATAGTAGTTATAAGAGATTGATGTTCCTCGCCTTACTAGTCAGTTTTGTGTTGAGTTAGATTCGACCCAAATTCTAAAAGCAGTGAAGCGGTCAGCTTCTCATGCAACAAAAGGAAGTATTGAACATGTCACATTTTAAATCTACCAAAGCATGCTCTAGGTTGGAGAATTGATACCGGTGAAGAAGTGCAGCATGTTCATCGTCAGATGTATAAAGTTCATAATGTTGGGCAAATACATTTCCAAGAGACATGATCCAATCTGCATCTTGAATCACATCCAAAGATTCTGCAAGAAACTGCAAGCCAAAAATAAAAGATGCAATAAATATCTTGCTGGCATAAGAGGTTTGGATTTCATATTTGTTATAATGTCTAGGACAACAAATTCAGTTGAATTACCATTGCATGCCCAGATTGGACAGAATTATCTATTATCTATCATTTTTCATTTTTTGTAAAATACATACTTCAAAGAAATGTCGAGTGTCTCACCACTTCGGCAAGATATTTCAAATGCAGACAAATTAATGGATCCTACAGCTACATGTATAAGAACAGCTCATGCATAAACCAGAAAGTTTGACTTCATGACCAGTGCTTTAAAATGATAACACTTCCAGAATTTTGGCAAGTCAATGACACTTACATTGATTATCATGTCATCCCAAGTGTCTTGATATGATGGATCTTGTTTCAAGTCATCTGTATCGCTAACATACGCCTTCATCTTAGGAATCTAGAACTTACCAAAAACACAAATTAATTACATTTTGATATATAATAACCATCTCAAACTTGTAAGCACCGACTATTACAAAATAACATATTATGACAACCTTTTAGAATTTGAGTTTGGACCTAACTTAACCTTACAAAACCGATTGTAAGGTAAGGATTACCCCCACTTATAAACTTATGTTCAGACCATATTACATCCGCGTGAGACTAAACTCATGCCCCTCACGCCCAGAACTGGACATCTAGAAGGTGACACAAGTGGCTCGATAGTTGTGACCTAATAGCATATGGTCCAATGGGCTTGATAGTTGTGACCTAATAGCATATGGTCCAATGGATCTTAGCTAGGCTCTGATACCATCTTAAATTTGGGATTGTGGCTAACTCAACCCTTCAAAACCGGTGTGTAATGTGAGAATTTTCCCCACTAATAAACTTAAGTTTAGGCGATATTTCATCAAAAGTGGGACTCTTACAGAATGATGCAGAAGCAAGGTACATAAATAAAAGTACATGAAGTTTTTTGATGATTCGTGACATTTACAGAACGATGCAGAAGCATGGTACAAAACTATACATTGATTCTAGAACTCCTAAAGATATCACCTCATCTAAAAAGTTTATAATATACTCCCTCTGTCCCAAATTATAAGTCACTTTGCAAAAAATGTTAGTCCCAAATTATAAATCACTTTAGAATCCCAAAACAACATTAATGACTTTTTTCCTAAAATACCCTCTATCATTTATCACTCTTTCTTCTTTTTATTTTTTTAATTTCGCTTTCCAATATAATTAATGAAGGATAATTTTGTAAATTTATGGATCATTTCACTTTCCTATACAACAATCATTACATTTCTTAATTCGTATAAAACACTCAAAACATCTTATAATTTGGGACAGAGGGAATATCAGTTTAAGATCTTACACCATGGCCAAAATACACCTATTGAGTTATCTTCTTGGGTCCAGTTAGACCGTACATTAATGAACAAAAAATTTAGGGTCTGTTTGGTTCAAATGAGGGGGAGGGGAGGGGAGGGATTTTAATGAAGGGGAGGGGAGGGGAGGGGAGGTGAAGGAATTTTTTAATCAAATAAGTGTTTGGTTCAAAAGAGAGGAGGGGAGGGGAGGGGAGGGATTTTAATTAAAAATGTGTTTGGTTCAGAAGGGGAGGGGAGGGGTTTTATTAATAATTTACAGTTTTATCCTTATGATCTTATATAAGTCATATGATATTAAAATGTGAAAAATTCGTGCGTATTTTTGTTGGTAATAAAATTTCTAATATTGAGTGATTAAAAAAATATTTATTTGTCACATAAAGTTAAAAAATTGAGTATAATTGATTCGACTTATAACTTTCCAACATAAATTAAACTATATGCCAATAACATCGTTTAAATTATGATGAATCATATAACAAAACAAATATATAAAATAACTTATTACTAAATATTAATGGTTCAAAATATTTAATAAAATGAATAAACAAAAATAAATAAAATGATATGGTTTACAATTTGATATAAAAGAAAATATGATAGAGTACATAACAAAATTAAAAGAAAAAAACGAATATAACGAAACATAATTTTTTTATAAAAAAAAAGACAATGATTATGATTTATATTAATTATAAAAATTATAAAATAATTTGAAGGTGGAGAACAATTATAATAATTTGATGAAAACAATCGAGAAAAAACAGTAACACAAAAGATAACAAATAGTTTTAAAATAATAAAATTAAACTGAGGATATTTTAGTAAATATAATAAATTTTAAATATTAAAACTCATATTCCCTTCCCTCCCCTCCAAATCCCCCCAATTCGGAGGGAACCAAAAAATGTGTTTTGGAGGGATTTTGCTCCCCTCCCCTCCCCTCCTAAAATTTGAACCAAACATATTTAATTAAAAATTTCCCCTCCCCTCCCCTCCCCTCCCCTCCATCTACCCCGAACCAAACACACCCTTATAGAAGATCAATTTAAGATCGCACATGGCCAAAATACAACTCATAACCTTGAGTTATTTTATTGGGTTCAGTTGGACCCAACTTTAATAAGAAAACCCAATAACAAGATGAAATTTCACGATTTCAGAGTTTATACTAATAGATGCAGAACTAACAGCGGAGAATGTGAAACTTCGCGACAACTAACTGCTGGAGTACAATATATATCAAAAACAATTTATAACTAGAAACTTGACAGATTATCAACATCCAACAAAGCTTGTTTCAATCTATTAATAAACCAACTTTTAGCACAACTGTTACCTCATCTTGCCAAAACAAATTGATATTTTTCGGAAATAGAGGTGCCAGAAGACATAGGACCTACAAAAAGATGTATATACTTGTCATCTAAGGAAATACACTCTTCTTAATAAAATATGTAATCAATCACATAGTATTGAGTAAGCTTTGAAAAGCAGATTTTGTATGCATATTAAAGCTACCTCATTTAGTTTTACTTTTTGATAATAGTAAAGCGTAAGAGAGAGAAAAATGTAGTTCTACATAACAGGAAGGAAACTATGCAATAGGCATGTACAAAAGCTAATAATGGAATAATAAATGTTAGTATATCCATCATTGCAACACTATGATACAATTACACAGCTTGTCCAACAAGTATTTATTTTTATAACATGCTGAAGGACTTATCTATGTGAGAATACATCAAAGAATAATAAATAAACTGCAGTATTCAAAGATGGCATGAGCTCACTGTCAAAATCTGGGTGGCTAATTGCTCCCTTGCTAGAGGATTATGTAAAAGCACCACAAAACGAGCAAGAAGTTCCTATATCAACCATAAATTATTTAACCACATATGAGATGAATACAATGAACAATGGCCTTCCTTGAACTGATGAGAATTGAATAAAAGGAATTAAGAAATTCAAACAGAAAAATTAGACTGTATTGCAAAACCTACTTCGGCAGTTGGAATATCAGGACGGACTCTACACTCACTTAACATATCACTACCATAAGATCTATGCCGCCACAGTTCTGAGATGCACCTGCAAACCTGTAAAAGTTAAAATGCAAGTCTTCAAATTTGCCAGGTCAAATTTCTGTGATACCAAAGCATCATTTTCACAGTGCATACAGCATGAAAGGACAAAATACATCAAGAATCACAGTATTTAGTTGAACTTCTGCAAAAAAAAATTAAAAAATTAAAAAATACTAGAATAGCACTTTTACCATGGCAACAGAACCAGTGTAGGTCTGTGGTATAATCATCTTCAACAGAAAAGGCCACAGGATATGCTGTAAAGTCCAATAGAAATATAAGACAGTTTCTTCCACAACATTGATGAGTAAAGAAAACAAAATAAAATTTACCTCCATTTCAGGAATTGTAATAGTAACCAACAGAAGACCTTTTTCACAAACTGCTCGTAACTCACCCGGAGTAACTGCTCCAATTTTTATCTGAAAAGAAAAAACATGAACAACAAAGAGTTAGGGTGCTGTGTTACATAAAAGCATGCCAGAACTATGAAAAAAAATTCTTTAACTATTTGTTTTTGGTAAAAGAGGAAATTTTATGCTAGAGGAAATACAAATAAACTGGAGGCAAAGTATAACCATAAAAATAAAGAGTAAAAGATATTAGAAAGTGGAAGTGGTTCAAAATAAAGGGGGCTCAAAACAAGGGAGCCGTTGAATGGCATCATACAGAAAACACCCATAAATGCATAAAACAATGAAGCAAAGAGGATTAGGATATCCAAGGAAACAACCAAATATGCCAATGCTCAAAACAATTTCAGGATTGAGCTCCAAAATAATGTTATTAAACACGAGAATCTGCATAAACTTGTGGAAATATACTGATGAAGTCTAAGACTAAGATTATACTTAATGCAAAAATATGACTAAAACATGTCATAGTATCTAAACACAATTAATATTCAATACTGTAATATAAGTATTCAACATACTAATACATTACCTCCTTTATTTATTATAAGTCGTTTTGCTACTTCCACAGATATTAAAAAATGTAATCATTGCTATACGAAAAAGGATTTTACAAAATTTTCCTTCATTAGTGGTATGGGAAAAATAAATTTAAAAAAATGAAAGAAGAGAGAATAATAAATACTTGAGAGTATAATAGGAAAAAGAGCATTAATGATTTGTTGGTATTGTAAAACAACAAATAATTTGGTACAAATTTCTTTCCGAGAGTGACAATAAAAAACACAGGTTAATAATAAAGCAAAATATTTTCATAGGACCTACCTAGACCAGACCTCAATACAAACGTGGCACTCAAAATTGATAGTCTAGTTCATAAATCACAAGAGGTTCGAGGTATTAAGAAAAGGGCATAAAAAGCTCCAAGTTAATGAATCATAAGGTTCAAATTTAGTAAAGAGTAGAGGATGATAGCACGAGGTTTCCCTTGTTGGTGATGGATTCAGCTAGGTTTATTGGGCTTTAGCTCATCAGAGTTGGGGTCATTCACCTTGTTGACCTGCTGGATTCATTGCAAACTAGAACCAACGGCCCTGTTCATATTTTCTTCTGTGACTTCATTTCTACTAGGAGCTATGGGGTTGAGACTCAATACAATATCCTTCACCTTCTTAGTGTATGGGTTCATATTGGAATATTATATGTATTTACTGAAGTTCTACAACTGTGAGGTTAATATTTTCTAAACTAAAGAGCCTTATCATTGAACTGTTGCATTTTTCGATTTATTAAAGAACATTGAACCTGTGTCATTTCAGGAATGTTTGGGGAAAAACATTATGTTGTGGCTCATTCAACAATGCTCAAACTCGTGATTTTATGTGAGTTTATACGAGCCTGTGTAAGTCTACCACAGATTTTTTAAGCCAGTTAACTTAACACAACTTTCACATCTTAATCGTAAACCCGTGCAATTTTAAGAGCTACCTTTTAAGATTGACAACCTTACCCCAAAGTAAAAATTAACAACATAGTATTGAATAAAAAGAACTCACACTTAATTCAAAAATATTTACCTCGCAGGCAATTAAGACAGAAACGAGTGGGAAAGTATACCTCTATTCTCTTATTTGGTGTGCTATCAAGATCACTCTGATTTTGATCTGTTAAAGCGCAATGGCGTGTGAGATATTCAATGAACAACTCTCCAGATGAACCAACCAAGTAACAGTGTGAAGCCATAACCACAATTAACTGGCAAATGAGGAAGACAGAAGACAAAAAAACAAATTGACTTTGGAAACAATTTGCATTATTTTATAATAAAAAAATAAGTTTAATTACCTTTTTAGTCCCTTAATGTAATTTTGGGGATTATCTTGGTCTCATAACTAAAAAAGTGTCATATTAGTCCCTTAACTCTACAAACTAGACTAAATTGGTTCTTTGGGCTAATATGACTATAACATCCTTAATTGTATCCGATGTGGTAAACGTATGGCTAATGTGTCACCAAAAATATAATTTTGTAATGTCATCTACCTCTTTTCAATTTCAAAGTTATAATTAATCAAATTCAACTAACCAAGAACCATACCCAGTTCTCATCCAAAAAAAAAAGAACAATACATTTCCACTGACCTTAATCGTCATTGCCATTACTATTATCATCAAAATCACAATCACTAAGGGACCAAAAAGATAATTAAGCCAAAAAAACATTAAAGAAAAATAGGAAAAACAAGGGTAAATGGTCAATGACTTACCTCAGAAAGTGCCTTTCGAACACCTAAATTATGTTCTTCTAACAAGGACTTTACAGATTCAACCAGTAGAGGTATTTTACCATGCCAAGCTTCAGATAGCCTTCGGGAAAAAAATAATTCCAGGTCAGCTGTTGATACTAGATATTTACCAATAATAATCATCAGGACTTGGAAAAGAAAGAAACAAAAAAAAGAACCTTGGTAAAAGATGTTTCAAAACACAAAGTGCACCAAAAGTTGATGCATCTTCCTTCGACCTACATTTCTGGAAGCATAGACAAAAGACAAAAAAAGCAAAATGCCACATCACATTAAAGAGGAACAGAATAAGAATCAATTTATGTCTAGGGAAAAGAAGTCTTGAGAAAGCGACAAAAGTAAGAAATAAAACACCCTCCTCAATTAAACAAAATACCAAACCATAACACCAGTACATATAAATGATTCATTTTAAATTTGAAGGAACAAGGTATAGCAAAATATAAGGGCGCTTGTTCTTGTTTTGTTTTCGTAGTAATTATGAAAGAGAAAACATATCAACTGAACGTAAAAACAAAAACAAAAAACCTGAAGTACTAAACATTTTCGTTCTCTATGATAATTTTCAGTTGATACCTTCTTCTAATACGTGTGACTAGGCAAGCTAATTCTAGAAATTTTGAGCATCTGATAGGAAACCGAATTACAGAAAATGCAGAAATTGTATTATTAATGGAAAATGCAAGCAATGAATGGTACTTTTGCAATTATTAACTCCTTCAACTATTTATAAAATAGCCACTTGTATTTCTCCAAGTTTCAAATTTTCCCTCACAATATCGAGGATCAATATGTCAATTCACTCCTTCAAATATTTATAAAATTGTCACTTGTATTTCTCCGAGTTTCAAATTTTCCTTCACGGGGTTTGAAAACTAGAAACAGAATGAAATAATGGTACTTTTGCAATTAATAATGCAAACATATCAACTAAAAATGAAAACAGAAATAAATCAAACATCACAATTTGATTACTTTTTCTATCTCCATCTAATATTTGTTGATTTCAATTTGATTGCATGCTTTATGCCAACTGCTTTGCAACGGAACTTGCTAAAACGGGTCGGGCTTGTGAAATATTTTTCTTTCGTTTATTACCCACCACAACTGAAGCTCCCTCAGCCTTCAAGACCTACACTTCCCCCTCCCTGCATTGTAACCTACAACCTTCCAACTATAGTGTCATCCAACTGGCGTCTCTATCTTTGCCTATTTTCCAGTTACGACTACGATCCATAGTCCTAAACTCTCTTTTGCTTTAACTCTACCACTATGTTTAATTGTTTCCTAAAGCTTTATTGTCCTTTATTTTTTTTACTTCGTAATTAATTAATTATCTATATGTGTATTTTAATAAATCGTTTCAATATTTTTAATTAAGTTTAGTTTAAAATTATCATTTTGAGATTATTTTCTTTATACGTCTCATTTTTATGCATGTTTGTGTGTGTGTGTGTGAGTGTGTGTGTGTGTGCGCGCGCAAGTTTAATTTCATATAATTTTGTATTCTAGTTAGGCTTAATAAGATCTTACAGTCCTTAGTACTTGAGTAAAGATCTTTTATCCCCCTTAAATTTGACTACACTGGTCATATCATATTGTATCTTATCACATAAATAGGAATAACATCTCCTATATTTATTTTATATTTAATTTAATGCCTTGAGCCTAAATAAAACACACTCTGCTGTGTAGTTGAGATATGTGGTGAAACATCATTAAGTATTGGTTTTCTTTCAATCGACAGACTTCATATATCATCTGCTATTATAGTGTTCCTCTTATAGTCTCAGTGAAATTTATTTGTTTCAACCAGAGAGAGAGAAAAGAGAATAAAAACTACAAATATTATCATGTATACTGGTACAATTAAAAATTCACAAATACTTACATTTACAAGGAACAGAAACAAATCATCTGGATACACCAAACCAACTGTCAGAAAGCAATGCTGCACCTCATTATACATCTGCATACATGATTAAATAAATTAAACATTGGACTTCTTTTCTGGATAAAATGAAAGGGTCCTCCAAATTGAACAAAATAAAGTGCCACTCACCCTTGAATCTAAGAGGGTTCAGACTATGCTGATGTGCTTTATATTAAATGAAGGTCAAATACACTCTTATTTGGTCAAAGTGAAGCATTATCCAAAAGAAAATCAATGGAAGAGACTAATAGTACGAATTCAAAGACAACCCTTCATAAAAACATAAAGAACAAAGGAAAGAATTATCAGCTCAAAGGGGTCTCCACCATACCGTTTGCATATGTCAAATAGCAAAACCCTAAGGATCTCTTTGCGAGTTGGTTTTTGGAGGGGAGGGTCACCATTATGTTGTTTTTTTTGTTTTTTTTAAATTTCAAATATACATCAAAGTATAGATGTAACCCTCCAATCAGCTTTCACTTTCGTTGCAGTAAACCAATATGCCTCCTATTGGAATTGATCTCCAAGAAACTATTGTAACAACTAACAAATAATAACTAAATCTCAGAAAGAATACTCAAAGATGAAAGATAACCTATACACACTACAAAGACAGCACTATCAAATTCAAGGGATTAAAAAGTGAGGAGTGGAAAGAAGTAACGAAGCTGGAACTTTTCCATAAAAAGTGCTACAAAAGTTATTATACAAAAATGCCAAATAATTCCAACAAATGAAACTGATGCTAATACCTTCAATCCCACAGAGAAACCTGCTTGATCTTTGCTTTCACTAATCATAGATACCACGGGTAGAAGTGTCGCTAAAGTAAGAGTCAAATCCTGCACACCGCCGATAATTGTATTTGAATATTCAATTGATTAATTCCAGCTAGACGTATATAAAGGAACTACTTAAGTTATAAAGCAACCACTTAATGTCATAAACCAATTGAACCAAAATGTCAAGCTTCTGGGTGAAGGTATAAGAATAATTTTATATTTAACGCCCATAAATGCAAGTGCCCTGGAACTTAAACCATGAACAATATACAAATCACTCAATGTCCCTTTAATGAAATATCATGAACTAAATATCCCAAAAATTTTAAGTTGTTGGATGAGAGGCACAATAATGCTTTTATATCCACCATCCTTGAAATATTTTAGAATTTATTATTATTGATATTAGTTTAATTTGATTTGGAACAGGCTGGACTGGTTTTTTCAGTGTAGGAGGGGGCAGTCAAAACCCCCACGGCTACTCAAATTTTCTACAGGTTAATTTCCCACAACTGAATGGTACAAACTAAACATAGTGGTCCCAAACCATTTGTTTAACCTTGGACAGCAAGGAAAAATATTTATTAAAAAAAAAAACTCCTTTGCCTACAGTTCGAGAGACCTTTTGAAAAGTTAACAGGAGGGAAGCTAGGATGAGAGTTACGACGGGAAAGACGACCTCTATCACAGAAACTAAAGGCTCAGCTCTTGCAAATTAGGAACTACAATGAAGAAGGCAAAAGAGATGGTAAGAAATCTGGCAGGTCATGGTGGGACAAATGTGAGTGCCCATGGCATACTCGGGAGACTTGCTGGTAACTTTATGAGAGACCTCCAAATGGGAAGAAGAAAGAATGAAGTAGAGCACTTCAAGGTACTACTTCTAATCAAGAGAAACGGTCTCCCTAAAGCTTGCTTCTGCTCACTAAGGAACAATTGGATTGGAGCAAATGTACAAGCTCCTTGAGTCTCAGAAAGGTAAATTTTTTAAGTCAAACTTCTTAGCGTCAACCCTAGTCATACTTGGATTGTTGATTCAGGTACTACTGATCACATGACAATAGAAGAAAGCAAAATAAGAAAGTCATCAACAATATACAGATGTGCATATCATATTTTGGAAGTTACATGGAGATCTGGTCAAAGATTACCACCTAAAAAAAAATGAGATAGAGAAATTCAACATTCCAAGAACCTTTAAAAATATCTCTAGCATACATTACCTCAAAATCAAGCATAGGAGGGCCACTTTCGGACAGTAAAGAGGCATTCAATAGATTGTGGAGACTGCATGTAGCTAGAAAAGCAATATCAAGATCCTTTTTATACCTGACAGCAGAATAGAATAATAAGAATGTATGCTGCAATGCCTGTTTATAGTCACAAGTATTGTCTATATTATAGCCTCATTATAATACACTTGTTAAAAAAACTCAAATACAAAATGTTCTCCTACAGCATGCAAGCAATTAAGGTTGTTATCGAAAGCAATGTGTAGATTAATCTTACAAATCCAATATTGTAGGAACAAGCCTTGGTAAGGCTGCCTTTAACTGTGTCCGTGTTATGAGACCAACCATCTGTCCAAGTGCTTCAACGGATGCTACACGAACCTATATCCAAATAAGTTGAAATGACCAAAACAAATGAGCACTAAAAATAGGGACAAGAAAATAGGAACAAGTCTTGGTAAGGCTGCCTTTAATTGTGTCCATGTTATTGAGGTCAAATTCATTTAACATGCCATGTACGCAAGAAAATAGAAAGGGACAACATTACTTGTGAGAATTATAGGTTTATGGTAAGTGAAAAAGGAAAAGAGAGAAAAATGGTTGACGGCAGTAAATTAAAGGTATATTTCATAGATTGAATGTGTTATAACGTCCTAACTTGATAATGCTATTCATAGTACAACTAGGTTAGAGAATAAGGTGTGGTAAATAGTAGTAAATTAAAAATATGATTGATAGATGTAATGTGTCACAATATTACAACCTAATATTGATATTGATACTGAAAATTAGGTCAAATACAAGAACAAGTAAAGTAACTAGTGTAAGATGATGCCCAATAACAAGTACACTGACACCTAACAAACTTTAATATCTTTACAAATTTCTAATTCGGTGCAAAGAAAAAAAAAGCATTTTGATATATAGAATATATTTTTATTGAAAAACTACTTCTGATCAAATTATGGTAAGAAGTTAGATCTCGCACAACGGTATCAAGGAAAGAAAAAAAAATCAATAGAAAAACAAGACACAAAAAGTAATAAGGGACTATATAGGCAGTCAAACACAGAACCAAAATGTGATATGGTGACAAACCTTTAGGTCCCGGGAAGCTGCCCAAACTCTTAACAAAAGCTCAAAAGCAGAATTTAGAAATGACCTGCACTACAGAGATACCTCTCACCCTCAGACAAGAAATATAGGAAATGTCATACCATGAATCAGAAAATAAACTAGAAGACTATATTCTGATCTCACATGACATCACCATCTTGCGGTAAATGTGAAGGAAAATCTGTACTATATTGCCAAGCAGCTTGACACCAACACTTGAATGCTGAAAACAACAACAGAAGATGAGTTAAATAGATCGGACTGTCAATAGAAATACACCGTTAAGAAAGGTTAACAAAATCTTTTTCCCCACTCCCCACAACCAAGTAATGAGGACATATACTAAAGCTATAAACAATAGCAAAAGGATCATAAATCTACAAAATGTACATTTGCAAATAACTAAACTATTTTGATGATTCATCAGTAGAAATGTATCACGTTATCCACCATTATAAATTAAACCTAGAATGCATTTTAATAGAGTACAATAAGAATAAGATCACTGAAATTGATTTTACTCCAGAAATATTAGTTCAGTTAAGCTCAGCTGTCAGTCTAAATGACCTGGCAGTTAAGTTAGGAATCTGAGTTTCGGTCTAGAAATATTAGTTCAGTTAAGCTCAGCTGTCAGTCTAAATGACCTGGCAGTTATGTAGTTGGGAATCTGAGTTTCATTCTCAACGAATATGACCGAATCTACACTTAAGTTATTTTCAACCAGTTAATAGTTTAGTGAAACAAAAAGTCTCTCACACACACATTGCCTCTTAGTTTCTATCAATTTCTTGCCAGCTCTTAATTTCCAACACACCGGCTCCAAAGCCATGGCGACAAAATTGTTCATATCAAGGATAAATAAGAAACCCCATACCAAACTTTACCATTCATTCAAGTTGTTAGTCTACTAACTGTCAATTACATCACATTAAAATATTCTTCTTGGACAAGTTTGTTTTAAAATTTCAGAAACTACAAAGTGTGCTGTCATCTGTTACAAAATTTTAACCTGTTCCTTGTGCACGATTATATTTAATAGATTGTGATCAGTTACTCTCAGACTTACCAATACAGCTTTGCTATTTAGTATGAGACAAATGATATGAATGTGTCGGAAGTCACTGGAGAGACAAAATAAAAATCATGGGTAGAGAAAAACTGTAGAAAAGACAGAAAAAAAAAAGCAAACAACACGTTTACAGTTGCACCTATCGTGCAAATATTATTTTTCAATAATCAGCATTTTCTTTATCTGTATTAGAATGTGTTTACCATATATGGTATGAAATTTACAATAACAAAAAGCTACTATTTCATAAGCAATTAAAACTGGCAAGGAAACTTGGACAAATCAGCACAAGATCAAAGATAATATCACATGCTATAATCCATACAGGAAGTGACAGAAAAAGCACCACACCATTTGCAAAAGTTGCCCGGTGCATGTCTCGCACATTTCCAAGAATCGGCAATATTCGAGAGAGTACACCTTTCCAGCGAGGAATGAACAGCAAGGCTATATTAGATTTAGAAATTAGAAAAAAGAAAATACATTAGTGTTAACCACAGAATTTGAACCCACCCTTCTCCCCACCCACAAAAAAACAGTTTAAAAACTTCAAAATTTGATTACTGACGACTACTAGTAGCAAATTCTGCAAGGATTTGAACCATAGCCTGTAATGCAGAACTTGTCCCCGATAAATGAAGAAAAATTTCTTCCATCACCTACAACACCAATTCAAGGGTAAGGGAGATTAAGGACAGTGGCTGAGAACAAGGTCAAAATTCAAGGAAAACTAGGATAAGTGCAAACAAAATAAGGGTGTATAAAATATAAATAGAAGCCAGTAGTATATGTTGAAACTGAACATAGGTTGAAGATTAGAGAAGAAGAGAGAGAATGGAGAGTACTGTAACTACCTCCTTTCATTTCATAACAGAAAGAGAAAGATTGATACACAAAACAGTTAGAGCTATGCTTATATAGATAGAGCTCAATTGTGCTGACTCAGCACAGTTGTTTAACACATATACATATGCCCTTACTCTCTATGTTACTATTACTCTAATAGTATACTCAGCGAAATTAAAATGAAGGGATATATTACTTAAGTATGTTACAAATTTCAAATCTAAGGGAAGAGAGTGAAGAAATTATTTCAAAATGTAAGACAGACAAATATGAAAAAGGATACAAAAACAAAAATAGTTTTTTTTATTTTTTGGGAAATTCTTGTAATCAGGCAATGTTATGATTCTCGTGATAGTTCAGATTGATTCCCAACAGAAAGATGACAAGTAGCAAGAGATAAAATAAATTATGGAGATTGTAAATGACATTTTAATTAGATTTATTTAACTGGAAATCACAGAGACTGTAGGGCTGCATTTTGTTAATTTTTTCCGCCTTGTCTTAAGTGTCTCCCACTAGATATGTAACCTTATCTTTCCTCTCTTGAACTAAAAAGAGTTGCTAATTAAAATACCTATTAAATAATCTTTAATAGCTAAAAGAAAAAGTAATAACTCACAAGATCAGGTAAATGTGACCCTATCGCAACAAGTAGGCTTGTTGCTGCTCGTTGCCAATCGGAATTGAGTTCCTGCAAAAGATAGTCGATGAGAATCTCATAGCCCATGAGCAGTAACGTAAAAAAAATCTGTTTAAGCCCATAACTGGGGTATCCTAAGATAACTAGGATTTTAATTGGAATATTGGTACTATTCCCATAAGGAAAAAATCGATCAAGAGTGCAAAAAATAACTCTTATTTCAAATATAAATATTGAAAAGAAAAAATAATGGTTAGGTAGCCCAATAAGCCTAAGGTACTCCTCTAACAAGTGTTTAAGATACTCACAGAGAATAAAAGAAAAGGAAATCTCAACATTGTGGAGTAAAGTATCAATTCAATTGTTTATGTTGAAGTTCTACTTATAGACCCAAAATAATCAAACTCGCTAAAGATAAACCTATACTATACTGGAAGAAGATAACCTAAAGTAAGAAAAAATCCAAAGTAACAAATAGTCACAAGTCCAAAACATAATTTCATAATTAAAAGGAAAAAAATGCACGCCTATTTTACATCACATGGTTGCATGCCATCACACGGTTTAAAAATCTAATGTCAAGCTACAGAATCTTGCACATATAACCACGTTAACTAAATTGCCAAGATTAGCCTTCACATGTCTAAAACCATCAATCACATGCCCAGAATGTAACCCAGCCTTTTTTTTCCTTACCCGACGACTTCCAAACTCAATTTTGATAGGGAAAATCCCATCGGTCATTTTAATCCAAATATTTATTTCTTCCCACACTCGTTTGACTTCCACCATAAAACCCCGGAAAGCTATTTGCTCATGCGAGTAATTAAAGTAATGGCTGCTAAACAGTTTGCTTAGAAAAACTGGACAACTAAATTTCAATGACAGTCATTATTTACAAGTTGTAAAGCATACAAAATAATAAGATAGGCAAAGATGTTAGCCATGTAATACATGCCTAGATGTTAGCCATGTGACCCACTTAGTGAGAAGGCTTAATTGCCATTGATGATGTTGTACTACTTGTAACCCGTTGCTTTAGAATTAATATGTAAGTAAGTTGCTTCATAAATCAGTCCGGGGGAATCACAGGAGTTATTTTATAAGGAAAAATATCTTTTAAAATTCAAATCCTCATCCATAAATGAGCATGATCCACTTAAGGTATGTTTGAATTGAGGCTTTTGGAGGCGAGGGTTTTGGAGGACTAAGTCTATATTTTTGTCTTTATCATAGCTTCCATGATTTAGAGAAAAAAGTAAGTCCTCCCCTCCAAAAGCCCTCATCCAAAAATACCCTTGATCGTTTTTAACTCTCATATACTGCTTCAACCGAAAAAAAAAAAACAAACCAAGTGCAAGGATATAAGTTCAATCATTAAAACTTCAAAACCTCATACACCAAAGTTAGATTCTTATTTTGACCAAACCTAAGAAAAAATCAGAGGCAACTTTCATATCATTCACTTTTCCTTTTGATCAAGGCAAATATACTTCTGTTTTTAATATCAGTTCAATGTAGTCTAGTTTGATGATTCCGTCTCCTACTTTTATATTTCATTTGCCAATATTTCAATTGATATTTTCACTAAATTGAATTCCAGCTAAGATTACTATCATAATGTGAACTAAACTACTCGTGTATAATAAAAGTAAAGCACCTTAGAAGATATCATCTCAGAAGTAGCAATTTTAGCAAGCTTCGCCATAAAAACAGAATCAACATCTCTTTCATCAAGAGCTCGAACTCCAAATGCCATAACTTGAAAAACTCCAGCCATATTTCCAAATCGCTAAAACACACAACAACATTTAAAAAACACTAGCATCAAAATCTTTGAATCAAGTTCCAACAGTAACAAAACGCTCAGAAGACTACTAACTAACCCGACGTCCACCGCGTGAAACAGTCGCACAGCACTCAAGAACCATAACAGGATTTCTACAAAGTCATTAAAAAAATTGATAATGTAACGAAATTAAACCTAAATTGAGCAAAGAAAACAAGAGGTGAAGGTAATTACAGTGCGGCAAGGTCGTCGAGAGAGGACATGGAAGCTTCTCGAACAGCGGAAGAATCATCAGCTAGTAATGAGAGTAGAACCTGGATAGCCTCTGTGGTGAAATCAAAGAGCAATTGAGAGATCAGAAGAGGAGTTAAAGAAAGCAATCGAAATTGGAGAAGGAGAAGAAGAAGAAGAAGAAGACGGTACCTGGCGCGGGAATTGAAATTGAGGCCATGGAAGATGCGAGGAATAGAGAAGGTAAAGGAAGAGGGAAATTGAAGAATGAATAAATAGAGGAAGAAGAGGGAGAAACTGGGGCCTCTTCCCCGGCGCGGACATACACAACAGACACACTACTGCGCTGGCTATGCCTTGCCGTGACGGGAAATGATTTTTTTTTTACTTTTTTCTTTATTAACTATTAATTCAATTAAATATAATCGACTTTCTCTTTGTTTGTTTTTTTTCTTCAAGACTGAAAGAGAAAAAAGAAAAAGAAATTTAATTCTTATACTCCCACTCTCTTGTTAAGGAAAAAAGAATTAAAAATTAATCAAGAGTATTTAACTTTTTTTATTTATTTAATATATAATTACAAAAAAGAAGTTTATGTTTTGTAGCAATTGCAATGGTGGAAAGATCGTTATTTGTCGTAGCTTTTGTGAAGAACTCAATGAATAGTCATTGAATTTTGAATTTTGATTATTCTATTTTTAATAGAGCTTGCTATTAATAAGATCTAAATATAAATTACTATTAATAATATTAAAAATATCAATAGTAAAGTAAATTATTTATAGCATTCTATCAAACTAATCATTTCTAATTTATAAACAATTTTTTCAAAGTAATTTTTCTTCACCCATTTCGTTAAAAGTTAAAAATATGTAAGATTGTCTTTGGAGGATACATATAAAGTGAATAAGACCACTTTCTAATTTTGTATTAAAAACGTGTCTTTCAACTTCAATGTTTTTTGTTTTGTCGTGTTGCATTAAGTTATGAGCTATGGTAATACCAGACTTATTATCACAATAAAATTTTATTGACTCATTACATATTATCCTCTAATCTTCTAAGATCAATTTTAACCATAGTAATTCATATATCTCTTATGTCATTACCCTAAACTATGTTTTGGCACTAAATCTTGATAGTACATTTTATTTTTTACTCTTCCATGTCACGAGATTTTCACTTAGGAAAGTGCAATAACATGTAGTTGATCTCCTATCCACAATTGATCTTGGATAGTCGGCATCAGTACAGGCTTCAAGACCCACACTACCATTTCTTTCAAACAAAATTCTTCAATCATGTGCTCCTTTCAAATATTGTACAATTCTGAGTGCAATTTGTAAATGAATTTCTTTTGGTAGGTACATGAATTGGATGACTAGGCTAATAGAAAAAGCAACATCAAGTCTAATATGTGAGACATATATAAGTTTTTTTAACTGATATCTAATATATTTTCTTATGAATAGTATCTTCTTCCTCGTTTCACAACTTTACACTTTGATCAATTGGTGTATTTATAGGCTTGCATGTTGTCTTGATATTCTATAACAGAAGATCAATAAAGTATTTAAGTTGAGATAAGAAGATTCTTTTTTTAGATTAAAGTGGGCAACTTCAGTTTTCATAAAGTATTTCAATTTTCCCAAGGTCTTAATCTCAAATTACAATTGTTGTCTTTCCTTATCATTACTCATGAGCCATGACTATAATATCATCCATATACATCAATTACATAGTTACTCTCCTTGTTTCAGAATGTTGGATAAATAGGGTATTGTCTCCTTGAATTTGCTTGAAAGCCAAACCTACCATGACTTTAGTGAATCTTCCAAACCAAGATTGTGGCGACTGCTTTAACCCATATAAATACTTTCTTAACTTGTATGCGATGTTGGAGGCATTATGTTTATGGAATCCAAGAAGTACATTCATATAGATTTCTTCTTCAAGATCACCATGAAGGATAAATTTTTTACATCAAAGTGGTGTAATTTCCAATTGTAATTAGTTGTTATAGATATCAACCTAACAATGTTCATTTTTGCAAATGGAGAAAATGTCTCTGATAAATTGGCTTCATAGGTTTGAGTGAATCATTTGGCTACCAATATTTCCTTTTACCTCTCAATAGATCCATTTACCTTGTATTTACCAATATTTACACATTTTCACCCTACAAGTTTCTTTCCATTTGATAGAGAAACCAATTTCCAAGTATTATTCGTATCGAATGCCTTTATCTCCAACTCCATGGTTGGTTTCCATTTCTTGTATGATAATGCCTAGGATAGGAGGTAATTAGTGTTATAGTATTTATATTTGTGAAAAAGGATTTGTGGGTAGGTGATACTTGTTCATATCTTAGGTAGTTGGATAGAGGGGTAAAATGACATTTTTGTACAGGTTTTGGTATCCTTCATAAGGGAGATTAGAAGATGTAAATGTTTATATTATGATGGTAGTCGTGTTGGAATTGAGTAGGATTCTGGTTCATATTCATGAGAAAATTTTGAAAACGAATCACTATAGTTTGAAGGGTCAATGAAATTTACCTCATGTAACGTTTAATCTCCTCTCTTGTTATACCCAATTGTGATGGAACTCTTTTTTAGGCTCTAAAATTGATGTCCCATTTGATTGGTTTGTGGAAAGTTTTAGGCAAAAGGAAAGGACTTGCATGCTTACCTCTTTTGGAATGAACCATGGGTGGGGTCAGTTACACTGAGTGTCATGTTTCATAGTATTTATCTTATTTCCAACCAAGGAAGTCGGTAGGTGGACAAAGTTGGTTTTGGGGAGGAAGGATCATTGGTTCAGGGCCTTTAATGGAGAAGACCTTTTTTTTATGAGTAATAGATTATCAATGACCTTTTTTTGTTTATTCAGGGAATTATATTCTTTTTGGAGAATGATCGTTGTTGTTCGTGTCGTGGGAAAGATGACGTCTATTATGTTGACTCGACATACAATGCCCTTCTTGAGGATAATTTTTTCGCCAATACCAACTTGGATGATATTCTAGCTTAGATTTGGCAACTCCATATAAACTAGTGGTCTTCTTTTGGCAACTCCTTCGAGATAAAATTGCTAAGATAGAGAATCTATTTAAGCATGTGGTTTTAATTGACGTTGAAGTTCTTTCTCGTGGGTTGTTTTGGCTATGTATAGTCTATTTCTCACTTGTTTGTTACTTGTGAGGTGGTGGCAAATATGTAGTATATGAATTTTAGATGGATACACAAGTTTGTTGTCTTAACGAGAAATCTTACCTTACTCTATGAGATTCTGAGTCAGTTTTTTTTGCCTTTTTTTTAATGATTTTTATAATATAATATATTTTGGTGTAAAAAAATTTTACAAAGAAATTTTTCATAAAAGTTTCAAACAAAAATTTGGTTTTAATAGTTATTTTATGTATTTCATCATTTTATCGAAGAAAAAAAATATCAAAGTTTTAAAAAATCCCTTAATTTTGAAGCTATTTCAAATAGTTTTTCATAAAAATCATTTTTGAGATACAACTTTTTGAAAAAAACTATGATTTTGACTATGTTTTGATCTTCAATGATGCATGTCTATACTATAGTATGTCAAAATTTGTCTTATAATTTATAAACCATAAATTTAGAAAAACTTGTAATTGTAGAATCCATTTTCAAAAATACAAAGAAAAAATTCATTTTTTAAAAAACTAAAACAAACGGGCTCTTTACTCCTTTAGGGGTTTAGATAAGGTTAGAGGTGGTTTTACCATTACTTCACACCCAGTGGTGTGATCTATTTGAAAATTTCTGAATGACTTAAATTTTTATGTACGAAAATAAGCAATAAGAATATGGAAGATAATAATATTTTCTTTGCTTGGAAATGATATCTAGTGTTGTTCTTAGTGGGTTGATTCTTTGGATTGGCTGAATTTTAGCAAAATAACAACTTGGAGAAGTGACCAATTGTTTAAGATTGATCTAACTTGCTAAAGCTGTATGGAACTGCAAAAGAGACACATGTTGGGGATGATACTCCACCATGTTGGACGACATCTGGGTCGTGTGCAACAGGCGCCAGATCACTGTGTTTTAACATAATCTTTTGATAATATTTTATTTATGTTTTATTGTTATTGGTTTATCAATATGATTATATGATTTGTTGGACAATTGTGAAGATCATATCGTATTTAAAAGATATTTAAATTTGAATATATAACAAACCAAATCATATCTTTTTTGTTGGAGATATTCAAGGAGCAAATCAAATATCCAATAGATTGTGCAAAGATTATAGACGAAAATATCTACAGATCCACAAGAAAAAAAACCCAGAGTTATTTTGATGTATAAGAAGCTCAAACCTACATTAGAAAGCAAACATTCCCATTGAATATTTTAGAGTGTTATGGTTTACAAGAGTCCTTATTACTTTATGTACACCTCTATGTTTCAGTAACCTGGCATAGAAGGTCTGTCTACTTGAGTTGTAAATTCAACATTGTTATGTACACCTCTAGTTGAGTTATAATATTCAACATTTTTCATCATGTTAAGATTCAAGTTGATCACTAGGGTTTAGTGATTGTTTGCCTCTATCATTGGTTTTATGGCAGAGAAAAAAGTGAGTAGGTTCTCATGTTTAGGAGGAGACTTTAAATAAAAATTCATTGGGTAGTGTTAGGAATAGGCATTGAATAACATAGGGTTTGTTATTGCTTTGAAGTCTAATTGTAATAAGCTACTAATAGTTAATTTCATTTCTTGGGTTGTGGACTCATCCCACCAGACGTAGGTGTAGTTTCACCTAATTGGGTAAATAATTGATTGTGTTCTTTATTGTTTTTCTGCTCCATCATCTAAGTACTTGTTATTGTAGTGGTTATGGTGTATCTTGTTGAACTGGGTGTCAAATCATCGAGTTTGACATTTGTCTCTGAGGAACAAAATTTCATCTAGGCAGGTCGTCGACATACTCGTGTACTTTTTCTAATTAACTTGAGAATATTATTCTCTGCTTGAGCAAATAGTGGTCAGAGAATTTTGTGAACTGGTTTCAAATTTTCAGTTTTCTTGTGCTATAAAGGGATAATGCAATTTTTTTATGGTTGTTCTTGGGGTGGAGATCTAGTATGTTACGCTTTTATGTAAAAAAATTGCTGGTGTTTTCTATTTCTTGTCTCTTTTATCTTTCATTCTTTTACTTACTTTTTTTTAGAGCTTTCAGAACACATCTTGTGCTTTTTATTAGTATCTTTGTGTAGTTCAATGGATCCCTTATATCCTTGTAAGCTTATTGTATGTTATATATGTTGTTCCATTAGGGAACCTCAATTGATTGGAAATCGGAGGTTGCTAGTTGTAACAATGAACTTGAACTTCTGATACAGTGAGAAAGGGGTTTACCTATAAGGTTAGCACTCAGACACTTAAGTCAGTATATGATTAAGATGAGTGAATGAAGTTTGAGTGTGAAAAGTACATGGAAAATGGTGCGCCTTCTTCTTATATAATAGAGAGGTTACAACAACTTGCTAATCTTCAAGCGTAGAATGCACAGGGAGCCATTGGATGGATCCTATATTTGGATTGCCTGCAGTCTAACACAAGATAACACTATTACTGTGTAAGTGATTTGGTGAATTGTTGCATTCTCTAGGCCGCAGTTGTTAGCCTTCTAGTAAGCCAAAAATATTTGTCCGTCAAGCCTTTGCCTTTTCTTTGTAGTGTGAGTGCATTGTTGCATTTATCCTTTCGTGTCGACTATAACCCGACTTGAGTAGAAAGCCAAAAGTATTGTTGATGTCATTGAGAACTTGCACCTTAAATGCGCCTCGTGCTTCAGTTCTATTTTAAGAGGCTCTATCATAATGACCTTCGGGAGCTAGAGTACTTGAGTGTTTTTTAGGCTATATGAATCATTTATATTGATAATGTCAATTATCTTTCTTTTGGTAAGACGCTATGCGATCTCTATGGAGTAAATTATACAGTTTTTTGAGGCTTTACCTTTGCTATTTTCATCACCTGTATTTCTATCACATACAATTTTTGTTGGTTAAAGTAAGTGGTACCCATCACGAGTCAAAAGTCGAAAGAGGGTAATTTTATCTCTTAGGTTGATCTTGAATTTTCAAAAACTACTTCTATTTTCGCTTGTACAGGTGGCCTCAAAGGGGCTTTCCTCGATGCGGGTCCTTCTTCCAACTAGGGCGTATTGATCTCTAATGAGGATAAAATGATTTGAAATCACCATGGAAAATCCGTTGTTCCCTTATATGATTGTGTTTTCTTCATCGTGGGTCTCCTCTCGCCCTTCAATGGTTTCTAAATATAAGGTTTGAACCATCAGATGATTTTTCATTTGCAACTGAATGCTATGAGTTGGGCCATATCAAAGTCTTCAAATACCAGCGTGACTATTTAGGAGGAAGGTCTTATCTATCCTTTTTCTTTCATTTTTCAGAGTACAACCCTTTTCCATATTCCAAAAATTGGTTCTTTTTTACTACCCTTTTCCACATATAAGCTCATGGGATAGTATAAGTCATAAGACCTAGGAAGGAGAACATGTGTACCATATTATTTCATAAGTTTTAGACCAAAACCATTATTCAACGGGGAATGGATCACACATCTACTAGAAGAGTGACATGTCCTAAAAGGAACTTTACTTGAAGAAACAATACATCACCTTCTTCAAACTATGGTGGAGTCATTTTCCCCCGTGATGAAACCTTAAAGAAACACTTGAATCGACTCATTGAAATTTGGTTGTTGACGGACGCTTGTACCAAGGAAGAGTGAAAGGTCATTTTTAGCAGTGTTTTTATCTTCCATTGTCAGTTTTTGTTACAAGTAATGTCATTAACATTTTGATAATTCTTATGTGCATATTCAATGAAGAATGAGAATCTAGCAAATAAAAAAGGGAAGTTTAAGTTGTCTTGGCGATTGCTGGTCCTTCAAATACTCTAGCACCGATCAATTTTCCTGCTTTAGCCATAATGGTGAGGACTTTTCCCCGGTCCTCTCGGACGGAATCTCAAGAGGGAACCGCCTCAGGGTCAACCCTTGATGCTATTATTCTTGGCTATTTTCCTGAAAGACATCGCATACACGAAGTCTTTCAGATCCTGTCTTCTTGGCTAGACTTGAGCCTCGTACTCCAAAAGAGTATTGAGGGAAGTTATGTTGATCTCCATGGCCTTACACTTTTCTTCCTTTTGATATAATTGTAATGCCTAGAAGATCCTCATGACTCTTGTGAGGTTAGCATTAATTGTGACTGGATTACCATGAAAGTTGTGGAATTTCAACTTAAGATGAACCAGGGAAGCCACAATGTCTAGAGCTACCATAAAATGGTCTGTCGAATATGCAATTGTTGACGCTCTTATATGGAACCACGAGGAACCGTGAATCCACGATCGTAACATCTTTTTCTTTTCCCATGAATATAATTAGTTCAATGTATCCCCAAGGATGCGTTGTCTTTCCATTAAATTCTTGCAAGTCTAGTCCTTTTATATGGACATAAAATTTATTTCTTTGGGCCCATCTTCTCGAATAACTAAGAATATATTAGGTCGCAAAAGCTACCACCATCAATTAGTATCCATGATACGTCGAAGTGGCTAACTGTGGCAGTTATGACTAGAGGGAAGATATTATTCGGGACTCCCCTAAATTTCTAGCTATCTCGGAATCCAAGCATTGGTTTATTCAAGGTTTTAGCTGAGGTGCTTTTGTCTTTCTTATGGACGATCATTAATTGTGCAATCTTAATTAGTGGTTTTTATGCGTTATTTTACTAATAATTTTAGTTAATCGTCTTATATGTTTAGTTGTATTTTATTTCCTTTTATTGCATTTTATGCGCTAGTTTGGTGTTTCCATTTTTTTTAGGTTCAGGTAAGCAATTAAGAAGAATCGGAGCGAAAAAGTGGTTAATACAACATTTCTGGAAGTGAAATTGGCAAGTTACAAAAGGCCTGACACGACCACCTGTGTTGCCTGACATGGGCCCGTGTCAGGAGGATATGCCTGACCAAGAAAAGATGCAAGAAAAGGAGAATCTAGGGGGCTGACACGGCCGCCCGTGTCAGCATCCCTGGAACCGATAAGTTTTGTTGCAGATAGCCAGGGGGCCAACATGGCCGCCCATGTCACCTGACACGACCCGTGTTGGCTGAAGCGCTTCATCTTCTAATTTTCTTGGATTTTTTATTTATGTGACCCGTGAGGGTATTTTGGGCATTTCCCTACTGTTGTGTTAGACTTGAAAGTATTTTAGATGCTTTTTGAGAAGGAAAAATTGGACCTTTTTACTGGAGAAGAATTACACGATCAAGATTGGAGAGATCAAGGTGATTGGGGAACTGAAGGTTTTCATAAGCAGAAGCAATTGAAGATCAAAGAATCCTATTATCTTGTAATGTCTAGTTTTTACTTTGTATTTTCTTTGAATATTATGAGTAGCTAAACCCCCCAATGTTAGGGGGTGTCCCTGATTTGAATTTGTAATGCCTCTGAAATTAGTATTGCAATAACAATTCCTTTGTTTTTCACAACTGATTTGATCTCTAGCTATTCTTAATGCTTGCCATGTCGGACAATCAGGGTTTGATTTTCGATTAACAATTAGGTCGTGCCGTCGTTGTTAATATTTTGATTTGGATCATTTTATAGTAGATATCACCTAGGACTAGAGATACCCTATAAGAACCAGAATATTCTTGATAATTGATTGCTTAATTTCATCTATAATTCTCTATGGACATGGGAATTAGGGTTGAAGATTAAAGGTTTTCTTACTAAGGAGTTAGAGGTAAACATTCTAAAGAATCGGTAATTAGTTAGTTACTACAAGTTGTTGCAGTGTAATTCAGAGTTGTTACTGAGTCATATCACACACCATTTCTAGCATAATCTACTCATATATTTTCTAAAACACTCATATACTTTCTTTATTTTTATACAATTGTTTTATAATTTCACAAAACAATCTTCAACCCCCAAGTACTTTTTGTTTAGTTTAATTGAAATCAAAACTTGTATTCCTACGCAGTCCTCGAGATCGATATTCCGGGAAATTCCCTCTTATTACTACATTGGCAAAATAGTACACTTGCTATTTTTTTGATCAAGTTTTTGGCGTCGTTGTCGGGGACTGCCAAAATATAAGTTTAATTTTTAATTCAATTGAAATGTTGTTGCTCTGCGACCAAAATTTTATTTTTCAGTTTTTTTTTATATTATTTTTATTCTGTTACTACTAATTTGCGTCTAACATTTTTATGCGAGGAGAATCTTCAGTTAATTTTTCTTTTGACGCAGAAATCGAAAGAGCTCTACACACAAGGCATATACAAGCAAGACTGGCAGCTTTAGAAGCAGAACCTTCAGCGTCAACACCAAAAGAAGAAGGAGTCGTTGTTCATTTAGAGCATTATGACTCAGGTTCAACCTCAGATAGAGATATTGTGACTATGGCTGGAGTTCCACCAACAGAGAGACTACTTGGTGATTATGGTGGAGCTAATGCACTAGCTGATAGGTTAACAATTGTAAACCAACCGGTGAATGTGCCAAATTTCCAGTTGCATCCGAGCACCATCATCCAACTTGAGAGAAGACCTTTAACCAGAAAGGTTAATGAAGATGCCCACAAACATCTCCAAAGATTTTTGACTATGAACATTACTCTCAAGATTGATGGGCATACTGATGAAGCAAAAATTAAAAATGTTTTCATTCACTCTCTTTGAAGATGCTGAAGAGTGGTTTTACTCGTTACCCGTCGTAAGTATTGCTACTTGGGAAGAGATGGAGATGGCCTTTCTTAATGAGTATTTTCCTGCCTCTGTGTATATTCGTAAAAGATTATGATATCATGAATTTTAAACAAAAGGAGGGAGAGTCACTGAGCGATGCGTATAAAAGGTTCAAACGGTTTTTGGTTGCATGTCCTACTCATAACATGGATCAAATTGAACAGATGCAGATGTTTGTGAATGGTCTCAAGATGAAGACTAAGCAACTAATTAATACAGCAACTGGTGGCTCGTCAAACTTTACAATAACCACTGGTATAAAAAAGATCATTGAAATCATTGTTGCAAATGAGCATTTGGAATTATATGACTGTAGTGCGAGTAAACCTGAAGGAACAATTGACTTGAAGTTGGCTAACCATATTGTGAAAATGGAAGATCAAATCAATGCTGAAGTAGAAAGAAGGCTTAAAGCAATGAATGTAAGTACTCAAACTGTGGCTCAATTTCAACCTGTCCAAGCTGTGAGTTGTGAGATTTGTAGTGGATCCCATTTTACTGCATATTGCGTTGCAACTGCTAAACAAACTGAAGAGATAAAGTTTCTGAAGCAGAATAATCCCTATTCTCATACTTATAATCCAGAGTGGAAGAGTCATTCTAACTTCTCCTGGAAAGATCAGAATCAACCTCAATATCAACAATAACAACAATAACAACAACAGGCTCCTCAAAAAGCATAATGGGAGATAGCTATTGAAAAGATGGCAGCTCACAATATTCAATTCCAAAAAGAGACACAAAATAATCAGAGGAACACCACAACTTCTATAAAAAATCTTAAGGTTCAGATGGGACAAATAGCACAACAACTCTCCACGCAAACTCAAGGATCCTTCCCGAGCGTGACAATACTGAATCCAAAAAATCATGAGAATGTTAATGTTGTCACGACAAGAAGTCAGAGAGTCGTGAAAGAAGAGGAAGAAAAAGAAATAAATGATTATCAGTGTATAGAGGTTGAGCTTGAAGTGAGAGAAAACGGGAAAGAACCAGAAAGAGCCTTACCACTTGTGAAACCAACTAAAGAGAAAAAGAAAGAGGAGGTTAAACCAAAAATCAAGCTACATTAGCCTCCGAGAGTTACAAAGAAGGATCAGAAGGAGAAAGACTTTGAAAAATTCAGCACAATGCTCAAAAAGTTAGAGATTAATATGTCATTCTTTGAAGCACTCGAGCAAATGCCTTTGTACAAGAAATTCATGAAAGAGGTAATGGGGAAAAAAGAACAATGGGTGAGGAGCAGAAAATTTCAACTGAGCAGTGTCATGAAATATCACAAGGAAGGAGAATCCCCATCAAGCGGAAAAACCTTGGACCTGTAGCAATCCCTTGTACTATAAAAGATAGAACTTTCAAGAAGGTCCTTATTGATTCAGGTGCTAGTGTGAGTCACATGCCTTTATCTATTTTCAAGAAGCTGGGTACTAGAAAAGTGAGCAATACGGGAACAAGCTTGAGGTTTTCCGACCACACGACTAAGAGGTCATATGAGCTAGCAGAGGATGTAATGGTGACAATTGATAACTTTACCTTCCTAGTTAATTTTGAGATTATGGATATTCCAGAAGATGAAGAGACTCCCATCATACTTGGCCTACCATTTTTGCTTACTAGTCGATGCAATGTTGATATTGAAACAAGTACTCTAACCTCAAAATCTTTTGATGAGGAAATAACTTTAAAAATGTTGGACATCAATAAGCGAGGTAAAGAGGAAGATAGTCAACCTTCAGTTGGAATGATCAAAACAGTGGGAAAAGGAAAAAGTTCAAAACCAGTATTGGAAAAAGTCTCTAGTGTAATTTATCAGGTTGCAATATCTCAGTCGTCTAGGGCACATAGTGAGAATCCAAAATTCATTTGAGAAGTCAAGAATAGAAAAGTTGGAAGTGATTTGATACACAAAGTTGCTTTTATCCCTGATCCTGACTGGTCCTCTATTGTAGGGAGGTTAAGTAACAAAGTATGGAAGCTGAAAAACCCCTCATAATAATGGGGAGTGAACCGCCGAGCCATGTGACATTAAACGAAGTGCTGCATGGGAGGCAACCCACATTTTTAATGATTGAGCATTTTCTTTTTATTGTTATTTTGTTTTGTTTGCAGGTAATAAACGAGACCTTACAGGTGCAAGCTAATATGTAGCAAATGGGTGTTGCATTACCCTCTGACCCCTCAACAAGGATCTATGTGAGTTACATCTCTTTCTCTCTTGTTCTAAAACATTGAGGCCAATGTTTAGTTCAAGTTTGGTGGAGGATTTAATATTTTGAGTTTTCGTTTAAGTACTTTTTAATTGTGTTTGTGTGCTTTTGTTTAAAAATTGCTTTGAACTCTCCCCGAATAAGGACTCTAAAAAACATTTCTTGTGAATAATGTGATGTGTGAAGTAGTCAGGAAAGTATTGAGTTTGAGGGAAGAGGAGTTAAAACTAGGGAATTTGAGAAAGTTTGGAAATTGAGGTATAACCTAAACACCCTAGATTCCTCGGAGTAAGGAAACGAGTCCAACATGCAGATTGGTATCATAGTACTTGGATCTGAGAAGTATTCCTCGATTAGTTCATAGTAATAGTCTGGCATGATTAAAAAGAATTGCATGTATAAAGTTGATTGAGAGAATGAATAATGGCACAAAAAAATTATGAATAATGATGGTAAAGACAAATGATCCTTCTAAGTTGGGTAACCCTCACCCGGTTACTTAGCCTAATGGTGGTTGAATCTCTATAGTCGTCCCAAAGTGGACTAATAAACGCCAATGCGCGAGAGAAAAAAAACAAAGGTGCCTCGAAAAAGTCTCGATCAAATCTTATACATGTGAGGGAAAGCGATCAAAAGTGCCTTAATCTGATTATCCGAATGAAAGGGGTAGAAAATCTAAGAAAAAACTTAAGCCCAAAGCATAGTTGGAGAGGTGACTGAAAGGGATATTTAGGTATGTGGTTTTATCGCAGTATGTGTTTGTGTAATACCTTTGTTAACAAACAATTACCAAGAGAACTAGTTTTAGCCGATCGGAACAAAGGCTCGCGTATGAGTATCAACACACCTTACCTTCACAAGTATTTCATTTGATATGTATTATTTTATCTAAAAAATGGTTATCCAAGCTTGTTGCTTGAGGTCAAGCAACAATTTAAGTTTGGGGGTGTTTGATCAGTGTTTTTTATGCGTTATTTTACCGATAGTTTTAGTTAATCGTCTTATATGTTTAGTTGCATTTTATTTTATTTTATCACATTTTATACGTTGGTTTGGTATTTCCATTGTTTTTAGGTTCAGGTAAGCAATCAGGAAGAATCATAGCAAAAAAGTGGACATTACAACATTTTCGGGAGCAAAATTGGCAAGTTACAGAAGGCCTGACACGGTCACCCATGTTGCCTGACACGGGTCGTGTCAATAGGATATGCCTGACCAAGAAAAGACGCAAGAAAGGGAGAATCCAGGGGGATGACACGACCCGTGTCATCATTCCTAGAACAAAGAAGTTTTATTTTAGATATTCAGGGGGCCAACATGCCCGCCCGTGTCAGCTGACACGGCCCGTGTTGGTTAAAGCGCTTAATCTTCTAAATTTCTTAGATTTTTTATTTATGTGACCCATGAGGGTATTTTGGGAATTTCCCTACTTTTGTGTTAGACCTGGGAGTATTTTTGACTGGAGAAGAATTACATGATCAAGATTGGAGAGATCAAGGTGATTGGGGAACTGAAGGTTTTCATGAGCGAAAGCAATTGAAGATCAAAAAATCCTATTATCTTGTGATGTCTAGTTTTTACTTTGTATTTTTTTCGAATATTATGAGTAGCTAAACCCCCCAACGCTAGGAGGTGTCCCTGATTTGAATCTATAATGACTTTGATATTAGTATTGCAATAACAATTCCTTTGTTTTTCGCAACTGATTTGATCTCTATCTATTCTTAATGCTTGCCATGTCGGACAAACTGGGTTTGATTTTCGAATAACGATTAGGCTGGACCGTCATTGTTAATGTTTTTCTTTGGATCATTCTGTAGTAGATATCACCTAGGACTAGAGTTCCCCTATAAGAACCGGAATATTCTTGATAATTGATTGCTTAATTTCATCTGTAGTTCTCTATGGACATGGGAATTAGGGTGAATGATTAAAGATTTTCTTACTAAGGACTTAGGGGCAAACATTCTAAAGAATCGGTAATTAGTTAGTTACCATAAGTTGTTGCAGTGTAATTCAAAGTTGTTACTGAGTCATATCACACACCATCTCTAGCATAATCTACTCATATATTTTCTAAAACACTCATATATTTTCTTTATTTTTATGCAATTGTTTTATAATTTCACAAAACAATCCTCAACCCCTAAGTACTTTTTATTTAATTTAATTGAAATCAAAACTTATATTCCTAAGCAGTCCTCGAGATATATATTCGAGGAAATTCCCTCTTATTACTACATTGGCAAAATAGTACACTTACTATTTTTCCGATCAAATCTTCCTTTTCATCGTCCCATTTGATAGGGAGTTTTCCTATGGAACACCCACAATAATGGTCTCAATGTGCTGAAGCTTTATCTTATTCTCCCTTTTTTCTTCAGTAAACGTCTTTTCACAGTTAGTCACGACATCAACCGACTTGGACAAAGACTTGCTCTTCAACCACTTTTTTTTATCTCTCTTATTATTTTGGTATAACCAGATAAGAGACATATCTTTATCAAACCTTTGGTTCCATACTCTATTTGAGTGCAATTGTTGGTGGTGTGGTTGTGGCTCTTGTATTTGTTTTGTCAATTCTAGAAGATTCTCTAACTTGACAGGGGTTTTTGATCTCGCCTTTCTGAAATTTAATGAGAGCACATTCTTGGTATATTTTTCAAGGTAAGTATTAAATGGAGTATACTTGACATATCAAGTGCACTCTTTCATTTGCCGGTTGGATTCCTTCCCAGATGGTTAATTAGACTCTACATCTATTCCTACCTGGCTATCTCCCTAAACGATAAGTTCCTTTTTAATATTAATGAAGGGTTGTACCCTGCTCAGTAGCTTCTTCAGATTATGGGATTCCTTACACCCTAACTTTTCCCTGGAGGATATTTTCTACTTTAATCTATTCTAAAAAACCCAACACTTGAGGCTCTCGCTTGAGCCTCTCACTTCCACAACCACTTTTGTGAAATGCTCGATGTATGTACGCAAACTCTCCTTCTTCCCCTGCATGATCCCGTTAATGAAAATTATTGTCACTGATTGCCTCTTTCGAACCGTGAAAAGAGCGCTGAAGTTCTCATATAGACCGGTCAACAAATCGATGTTCCCGTCAGGAAAAACTTTAAAATTGAGCCAAGTGATCCTATTAGTGTTAGTACAAAAGAGTTCTCAAATTTCCCCTTATCGACGTGATAATAATTCAAGTGACCACCAAAATGTTGCACATGTTTGTTGAAATCTCGCTTTCTGTCATACTCCTTCAGCTCCAGAGTTTTTTTCCAGCGATTTTGGCATTTGATTGTCGATAATATAAACACATAAAGGATGTTTCTACTAGTTCTTGACAAGAGGTTTTTCCACTTGTTCTTTAGCGGGAAGATGATTACCTCGTCCTCCTTTTGGGCAATGGGGAGGAGTCTCACGCCTCTTGCTCCTTTAATGACTCGAAGATCTCGAAGTCACATCCCAACGAGATGTGGCTGATTTATGGATGATTGTACGACTCCTTTATGAGGATGCTTCCTACAACGTGTTACCTCTTGAATTTGTAACGTTTAGGCTGTTTTCAAGACGAAATAAATTTTCTTCCACTGCTTGCGAGTTTTGTTGTCGAACCATGTTATACACGATGTTGAACAGTTCGTTTGCGCCTTACACGTCGAGGCTAACTTGTAATAACTAGAATCCATGCAACATCTCTGGTCTTGATACCGTCAGCGGTGTTAAAGGCTTTAGTGTCAGTTCGCTTTACAGGAAATGGGGAGCAAATATTACAAACGGGAAATGTCGAATGAAATCTAGATATGGTGAAGTATTCACGATGACTTGATCAACACCGCTTTGAGGAGGAGGCGATGATCTCTTATGACTTAAGTAGCAGCGACTGCCCCACACAGAGTAGTGGTTCGAGTGACTGTAGAATTTGCCATTGTTTGAAGATTTAGAAATGAGTGGTCTGAGAAACTAATAATCAAAGTTGATTTACGATCGAAATAAATCGAGACCAGAAATATAGTGCTCAATTTCAGGAAATTCGAATTGCTAGGTTGAAGAAGTTTTGGCTCGATGAATTGAGAAATAAATATTCAAACGTGGAAAACACATGAATCAAATGTTGCTTCCCACATACGACGCCAGTGCTCTGCTAAGAATCCAAAATTAATCGGAGATCAGAGGTTACGAGTTGCAACGATGGACTTAAGCTTTCATTACAATAGGAGAGTGACTAACTTGCAAGGTTAGCACTCCAACAATCAAGTTATTATCTGAGTAAGATGAGTAAATAAAGTTTAAATTTGAAGTGTAGTTGAAAAATGACACGCCTCCCTCTTCTTTATATAGTAGATTGGTTACAACAACTTGTTGATCTTTAGGCGTAAGATGCAGAAAGTCTTTAGATGAATCTTAAATTTTGATCGCATGAGGTCAAACCGAGAATAACACTCTACCATACAAGTGATTTGGTAGATTGTTACCTTCTTCGGCCTTCTTAGCCTTATATATAAATTTAAATAAATACTATAAATGTAAATTTCAATATAAACAAATTTTCTAAGGATTAAAATAAAACATTAAAGAACAAAAACAATAAATAATATAATTATAATGACTAAAAATACAATTATTACAGAAATCAAAGATAAAAACAATAAAATTGCCGTGACAAAAGGCATATTTAACCAGCAGAGTAAGAAAATCCATTTAGATTCATGTATATTTGGTGTTCCCTTTCGTCTTTTTTGTTTACTTCATTCTCTTGGCTGATCCAACATCCTGCTGGTCATTTGGTCTTTTTTATCATGTTGGTATTAGTTACTTTATTGCAACTCTCCAAAATTGAACAAGACACACATATGGGACTAAATATTTGGAAAATAATTGAAAACAATGACTGGTGTGAAACTCCAATAATACAGATTTAAGTTATTGAGGAGACATGCTCATTTTATCATTGATAGATAATGTTTTCATGAATTCACTTTTTGGTGAAACATCTTTTTTAGTAAGCAAATGTAAAGTATTAATGTGTTATGTTAATAGTCTGAATATCTCAGCAAAACATTACATTTGATTTCTACATTTCAGGAAAATACTCAGAAGGACTCTAACTGCTTTAAAATAATAAGCAGATCAAGCATTATTAAACAAAGTGTCCAGATTATTTGGCAATACAAGAGCCTCTGTAGATCAACTTATTTTGAGATATTGTCTTCATGATCCTGAAGTTTTTAAACAAAAAAATGATCCAAACATGTGACAAATGCAACTTTTATAGGAAAAGTGGATAGCTGATTACATTCCTTCATATTGTCATTTGAATTATATGATTTTTACAGATAATAATGAAACTATGAGACTAGATAATCCTGGAAAAGTATTGTTACTAGGCTTATGGCAAGAAGTAGAAGCAAATTTGAACTATGAGCGCAAGATTATTACGGTTAAAGAAAAAAGAACAAACTCGAGCTGTTAGGCCGGACAATATTTGAAATATGAATATGTACGCTAGCAACACACTTGTCTGAATTGCGTGGAACCTGCGTGATTTACTAAGATGCGTTCGAAATTCAACTAATGTGTGTTGAGAAGAGTGTGCTGATAGCACTCTTTTTGAAATATTCATTACTTCATCGTAAGCATGTTCAAAAAGGAGAACCAACTGGAGGTGCAAGCCCGAGGTACCGCATTATCTTTAACCGACGGTCCTTCTTTTCTGATTTTATTGGATATGTCACCTCCTGGAATAGAGATTATTCATTGTGTACATGAGAAACAAGTTATTATAATGACTATGCCATTAGTAATGAGTTAGCAACTCACATCAAAATGAAGTTTGGGTTTACGTTCTCTTTTTCCCCTCCGTCTCTCTTGAAATTCGTTGATAGTTCTGCTTGAGCTAGGCGATGTATATTTACCTGCTCAAACCATAGATCCGTATTAAAAGAAGCAAATGTCTAAACAGAAAAAGTAAATTCATTTAGGAGGGTCTATGAATTATTCAGTGAGGGGTGTGTGTGTATGCTTTTGGGACAAGAGTCCTAAAATGTTCTGTAATTGAGGCTAACAAGTGTCCAAAGCATGCACGGACAAATGAAATGATCCAAGGATAACAGACAACACGACCCATGTGAGACTTTTTTTGAAGGAAGTGATCTGAAAACCCATTTTGTTTGGCTAGAAGTATTTGAAACATAAAACGTGTAACTATCATATATCATATCACTGTCATTTGGCAGAGAGTTGAAACATTTTTAGATCTACAATTTATTTCAATGAAAGAAACCAAACATTCAACATTCAACATTCAACAGAGTTTTATGATGCATAAAACTGATTCTACGTGTTTATGCACCCACAAGACTCGGGAATGGACTTCCTGCTCTAAACCACTTTACTGTGCAAAACATGGGTCTGAATAAAAATAAAAATAAGGATCATACCAGCTGAACGATCATTCTGAGTAGAGTGAGCAGACCTATCAGGACTCAAATTTTGGCAAGAGCTTAGTTGTGTCTTCCTTTGCAAGGCCTGGTATCATATCAAATAAGAAAAACAAAAATTTTAAACATGGAAGGAGGATGGAAAATTAGAGAGGCGGACAACTTAAATGCTAAAATTTATTGCAGCCAAAACATGCTCAACATACTTGCTTTAGAGCAACTTGAAAATCATTTGAAGGGTTATTGCTCCTTTCTTCAAAAGACTGCAATAAGAATCACCCATGGCAATGAGATAATGACAACATATAGTTTAACAAAACAGCCATAGAACTCTCCTTAACAATATCTGAATTTACTGCTATAATAGAAATGGTGGGGAGAAAAGAACCTCCAAACTATGCAACAACCCATGTCTCAACAAAAAAGAAAAGGGGAATTGAAAAGAAAAGAAAAAGTGGGTTAGAATAATTTACAATGGCAGAAATACACTGCAAAACACTATTTTAATGTTCACTAAAAATGTGTGAGGATGAGGGATTCTATCCATGATTTTAAATTGCAGTCGTAGATGTTGCAACGGGGTTGCCGCAACGCGCATTGCGGTTGTTGCAGCATGAATACTGATTGGGAGATGCTTGAAATACACAGTTGAAAAACAGTAAAAAAAATAAGATTTTTCATTGCATCGAACAAACATGGCCAAAATTATCTAATGTGGTATCTTATGCAGTCGCACACGTGATGTAAAATCACGCAACGATTGCGGCCCGATGCAGTTGCAGAGGCTACCGCATCAGTAATATTACGACCGCAATTGCTGTTGCGAACCGCGATTTAAAACCATGAGTCTATCTACAATTTAGACCAGTGTGGTTTTATTTAGATCTTAAACACTATCAAAATATAACTTTGAGATAGTGACTTCTAAACACCCAATAGTTGCACGTGCAAAAGCTTAGTGAATGACAAGGATTAAACTCACATCCTCAAAAATTGAAATATCTGTAGCTGGATCAATCCAAGCACTGTAAATGAACAAATAATTATATTCAATACAATCAGTAGGCAGATGGGTAAATTCAAGAAACTCTTGTGTGAAATATATGCCAAAATACCTGGGATGATTTCCATAAAACTGCACTAAAACATGTCCATCACTAACACAGTCAGATAATGCACATCTTTCTTCCATGACCTGGAAAAGTTAATTTTTTAAAATAGTAATAGATGAAAGGGTTATAAAATTCAAACAAAGTAGTGATGCTCTGAATCAGCTCCACACCAAAGTCATATGCCGGTCCATTTTATCAACTAGAGTCTGAGAAAAATCTGAAGGAGTAATATTTCCCTCAATGCGACATCAAAAGTAAGGCAATATGCACCAATAGTTTCTATTTCTAATACTCTAGGGTACAGAAGTAATCAACAGCACAATTTTGCAGTAAATGAATCTGGAACAAAAGTTCAATCTCTAATAAATTAAAGGATTAAAAATTATCAGTGGGCGAAAATGGATTTTAAAAGATTAAGTTAACTTCTAGAGATCGCTTGAAAAAATATTATCTCACAAATCTCACAAAGAAAAGAGCAGGTTAGAACTAGTGAGTAGATAAATGAAGAGATGTTCGCCACAATTGATAGCCAGGACAACAAAGATTATGCTTTTGTATTCATATCACAAACTATTAAATTAACATAATGCTACTCAGTTAACTATAATTAAAAAAGGAAAAGGAAAGTATCATGCAGACTAAACTGATATTGATCCTATTCCATTGATTAGAAAATTTACTTCCAGATGTTTGTGTATTTTTTGGGTGAAACACTTGTGTATTTTTTAATTTGTGTATTTTCCACTAGACAAATTGGATTGTAAGTTAACTGTATGCAAAAGATCCTCTAAGGATGCCAGAAAGATAGGGCGGGCTCTCTAAATATGAATCCCTTTTGTCCAATTAACTTCATTTACGCCTATGCACAAGCACATTGATTTAGGCAGAAAGCCACAAACATTACAAGATATCAAGTGAATACCTCAGCAGGCCACCACATTTTACAAGTTGTTCTCGCCCATACGACATTTCCAGGGGTTACAGCAGGAGAACTATTATCACTGACAGATGATTCACGAGGTGTAGATTCTGGCATCTTAATACAAGCATCCCTATAAAGAAACATAAGTTTCAGTCTACTTAGAAACATAAAAACTGAAAGGCATCAAAATCACTTAATTGTACCGGCATGCCGCCAGTCCAGTAAAAAGCAAACCTATTGCCGCAAAGATCAACTGAATCCAATTCTGCTACTGAAATATCAAAAGACTCGGATGAACAGACGGGTCTACCCTCTTGGTACTTGCTGCATCGAACCAGGGCCTCTTTATAAAATTGTTTAACCATCATTCTTCTCTCTAGCGAACTGCTTGCAGTGACATTGGACAATCTCATTTCGTTAGAAGATGAACCAGGCGAGGAATCTGTTTGGAAGGATTGGCCAAATAATCGATCAGTCACATCTTTCAAGAAGTTTTATCAAACTTTACTTATGATGGATTGATCCTTAAAACCCAATGGAACAGGTAATTTAATTCAAATTATATTGTTACATAGAGTAAATGTTTGAAGAAATAGACCAAAACTCCATGTTTGGCAACACCAGCAACATAATGTTAGATTACCGCATCTATACAGTTAGCTCTGATAGAATCTCATGGATCCAACTAACAACAACAACTCCATTGAATCCTTTAAAAATTTGCCAATGTATATAAGAAAATTTTAGCTTGAGGAGACACAACTTTAAAAGTTGAGGCATGTGAGTTTTGACATATTTATTAAAAGCATTTTATCTTAATGTAGACACTTAGTTTTAAAAGTTTATCATGTGAGTTTGGATACAATACAGTTTAAAAATACAAAATCTAATATTCAACTCAAAGAGTGTTCATTATTTGTCTACGATACAAATACCATTCTACTTTTCCTCCAACACAAGTATGCAAAACAGATGGCTGGAGCATTAGAATCAATTGCCAAAAAATGATTATATTATGATAATGCACCAAACTATTTAGCATGCTGACAAAACCATGATTTCATTTGATTGCAACGAAACTTATAAAAGCAACAAGCACGAAAATAAATTGTTATTTCATAGCTTAACCATTGAAACACCATAAAAGTAATGTATAACTAAAAAGTTTAAATGCTTACAGAACTACCATCCAACCAAGTGTTATTTTGAAATATTATATCATCATGCAAGTATGATACGTTAGCAAAAACCTACACATGCTAAGGATTAACCCAAGCGCCCAAGGATCTTTGAAAGAACATACATGAGGGTTATTAGTATGTTACGATTATTGTGAGTCATATATCGATTTGAAACTAAACTGAACCCTATCGATAAGAGTCACACGTTGGATGAGATAAGACCTGAAAATGAGTTATGTGATAAGAACATTCCTTGCCTTACAAGCCAGTTTTATAGAGTTGAGTTAAGCTCAACCCAAATTTTAAGATGAAAACAGAGCCAATTCAAAATCCATTGGGTCACCTGCTACCATTCACTTAGACCACACTCGAGATATCAAGTTCTAGGCATGATGGGGTGTGTTAAGAATCTCACATTAGATGAGATAAGGTCTTCATATGAGTTTATAAGCGAAAGACATCCTCCGCCTTTCAAGCCGGTTTTGTAGGATAGAGTAAGGTCAAAATCAAATTATAAGACATGAATCTCTAGCGTGTATCTATTTGGACATGACTTTCGTTTTGAATCCTACTTCACTATGATGAGTTTTGGTTCATTCTAGAATCACAACCTAAACTTATTGTAACTAACCATTTTTTATTTGTCAACCTTGTAGAATATGACTTGAATGTTAATTATTTTGAGGTTCATATATGATGCATCAAATTATAATTTGATATTTCACTTTTATTTTTACTTTAAAATGATAGATTTTTATAGCAATGTATCTTAAGATTCATAATAAGTTCCTATTTACAATTTGATAACCAAGCCTGAACACACCATATAGTATATAATAGCTTATACAAATATTAATGTGGCTTGGCACCTCTTGTCTAAGTCCACTGAAACCTCAACAAATATATCCATTATCTCAAACAAGATTACAAAGATTGTACCCCCTCCCCTATTGTATATCACCTACAAACCCAATCATTCACTAGAATTACAAGGAACAATAAACACACTCATCTCTACATCCCACATGCGACCACCCATAAACCTAGTCCTTCTCACAAGACATTAATTGTTTCACCTCTCTGTATGATAATGGATTCACTAAGTGTTAAGATACATGCCAGAATGCACCTCTTTAATTTTCCACTCACTCACATATCAGTAAATTTCAATTGATTCCCCAACGTATTCAATTATATAAAAATCTACAATTCAAGACATTTTCAGATGCTACAAGCTTGGCAGTCAGCAATTAACAATGAAAATCAAAAGATAAACCATAATGATCCCCAAAACCTAACCAATTAAACAATCAAATTTCACAACCAGCAAAGTAAACAATCAAATTCAACAGAAATCAAAATGCAAATCCCGTAAATTCAGAAGAACGGAAGTAGCATACCAATAGCAAAGTTGGAAAAAGAAGGAGGAGCACGATTGAAAAAAGAGAAATCAGTGCGGCGTTTAGGAGGCGAACTTCTAGGCTGTTGAGAATGTTTAGGAACACGATCAATCGGAGTCTTCATCTTTTTCTTGGCCATTATTGCGAACAAGGGGAAAAGGAAACCCTAAAATGTGTTCGCAATAGAATTTGGCTGCATTGACGCAATTGAATTGTTACAAGAAAGCTTATTATAATAATGGGCCACTTTGGATCCCATAATAGTAAGAGATTGTGTAGAAGTGATTATAGATAGATAGAATCAAAAGTGATAACTACAATACAACAAATGTATCGGAATTCTAGAATCATATTAATTCGTTCCCAATAGATTTTTGATACTGCGGACCATAGTACAGACCTGACATATGGTAACACACCACTCGAGATGTGTTCCATAAGTAACAATTAAAACTTCAACCTAAAAAGTTTATGAGTAATTTATGTTATAGGGACATATCTTAAGAGTAATAAATAAAATATTTATGTTGAATGTAAATATTTTATTTTAAAAATTGTTCATTAAATTGAAAAAAAAAAATCAATTTTATTTAATTTTTTTACATAAAGTTTCAATCTCTGATTCATTAACATGTGTTTTTAAGGCACAAATTAACATTACCATGTATAATTCGGACTCTATATAAAAAAGTCATAACTCGTATATTAAAGTATTACTTTTTAATTATTTATCATCTTTGATTTTCCCGTGAAGAATATGTAGTGCATCTCATATTTTTTTTAGTTGTTTTGCAATATGAAAATATAAGAAGATATACATTTTTGTCTTCAAATCATAAAATATTTTCTTAATTTATGTTTGAATGGTTGGAATGAGACGAAATTGAACGGAATAGAATAATAAATAATGAGATTATATTGATTAGATTTGTAAATAATGGTAGAATAGAATGAAAAATGATATAATCTATTCATTTTATTCCACTAAATTCTCAATTCTTTGTTCCATCCAATTTATGATGTATGTGATGGAATAAAATATTTTTAATAAAATATTTAAATAATGGAGTGGAATCAATATTTTGCTCTATTTTATTTTGTCATGTGACATTCCGCTTCGTTAGGTTATGTTCTATCAATTTAAAATAACATCAATTTCATAACCATTCCATTCCTTTAGACAATATTTCCACAAACATAAAATGCACACACATACAATTCTTTCAATATATATGTAATTTACTTCTTTAAAATAAGAGTTATATCCTACGTGCCCCTTGTATTATTATTCAACATATTCATTAACAAGTTATTAGATATGGATTAGGAAATCAATTCTAATGCCAATTATTGGCTGAATATGATGGTAAAAAATTCGTGATTGGAAAAATTATGTAATGTAACTCTAGAATTATAGAATACTAATGATTAAGAATTAAGAAAAATGTGACTATTAATATATCTAAATCCAAATTGATGAATTTTGAAGTAATTAGGTTAAATCTTTATACACTCTACAATTACAATTTGTACAATATAATCATGAGATCGAATAATTTGAAGGCTATATTAAATAGACTCATACTTATGAAATTAAATCACTATTAATAAAGATTAAGAACCTAAAACATATAAACTAGCAAAGCAACGAAATCTACCACATACAAGATCTATAAAAAGAGAGAGAGATTTATATGTTTGTTAATAAATATGAAAATAATAAATAAATTTGTTTAAATTTTTTATAAAATTGTTTAAAATGGTTTATACCTATTTTAAAACTTAAATGTGGGAGTGATTGTGTTTTTTTTTAATTAAATACTAAAAATATAGTTGATTTGTTTTTTTATACTTTATTTCAAAAGAGTTTTTCAATAAAATTCAAAATAAATAAAAAATAGATTTTTAAATTCTTGTTTTGTTTTAAAGGAATGACACCACCACCGATGATTTTCAATCACAACCCCCGCTAACCATTATGACCAAGACATGTGTCGTCTTATTTGTGGACCTTTGCAAATATATCACTACACGGTCCCTCGAGTATATGAGCTTGTAAAAAGCGAAGTGATTTAAGTTAATTCATTCCTTCAGTTGAACATTGTAGTTAGGGGATGATCCCTCAGTTAGGGGCGAGTTCCTTAATTAGAGGTGAGTCCTTCAATTGGAGGTGACTCCTGTAGTTAGAGACAAATCCCCAAATTAGATGTGACTCCTTTAGCTGGTGGAAAGTCCCTCAATCGAGAGTGACTCTCTCAGTTCAAGGCGAGTCATTGCCCCTTTTGCCAAGTGTCTTCCGAGTAACTAATGTGTCAGGTGGGATGTCAAACATCAATCACTTAAGTGAAAACACTCAATTTCATTTAATATAAGCAATTATGACTAATTTTTTGAAAGGCAAAATAATCTTAGCATTCACATGTGTTAGAAGCGTGTTAAGCTCTTTTAAAGCTTTTGGGGGAGCCTAAATGGTTTTTGAGCACTTGTAGCTTCAATTTCTCTATAAATGCTTCCCATTTCTTTTTTTATTTCTTTGCTCATTTTGCTCACATGAATTTCTGCAAGTTTCTTTTAGTTTTTTTGCTCACACAAGCTTCATCCAAGTTCTCCTTTATTTACAACTTTTTTAGGTATTGATCCCTACTGTCTTTTCCCCTTCGTAACAGATATGGCTTAGGGATTTTAGATGAAAGATTTTTAGCAGTGCAATAGGCTGGCCTAAAGTTGTGAGATTGAGAGCTTTATTAGTCATATTAGTAATTGTGATGGTGCTAGTGATTTCTTTTTGTTCTTTTGTATTTGTAGAAACAAATAAATAATGGTTTCACCTTTGGCCATGTCTAAAGAGGTTAAATATATTGGATCCTCTTATACCACTAATGAGAAGATCCTCTCCTTTCGAACAAAGATAAACGTCTCTACTTCATAAGACAAAGAGATGATCATGTTGGATGTTTGCTCACCATCAGAAAGGCTTACCATGGCTGTCCCTTTCGACTTTCCCTCTCCCTATTTCTACTTCTACTTTTCCTTTATCAAGGACATGTGAGTTATTTTACCTTTTTCTCCTTTCACAATAAAGGTCCTAAGAGTCCTCAATATTGCACATTCTCAACTAGTCCCTAATAGTTTGGGGCTTCATTAGGGCATTCAAAATGGTATGCGAAAGGCTAGAAGTCCCCTCCATTATTATGGTATTCTTTTCATTTTATGCCGCTAGGCCTTCAAAAGGAGGTTGGGTAACCCTATGTTGTCTTTTGAGAAAGTCCCCATTCAAACCCCACTATAATCTTTATAAGAACTAGAATGACAAGTTTGCCAAAGTGAGAGGGCGAGAGGTGTAACACCCTTCTACCCCACAACCATTCACGATAATAAACAATTATATCAGAGTATATCACCGCAAGGGTGCCACATTTCGTCATAAAATCACAATAACGTCTTACTCCGTAACACAGGTTTTATTCATCATAATTTCAATTAATTACTACGCAGTGGAAAGATTCAAAATCATCAGCATAATTTGTAATTCAAGAGTTTTAAAAATAAGAACTCATAACTTCACGACGTCACCAACAAAAGAACACAATGGTTCGACTCAAACGTCCTAACCCGATATTACATATCAGAGCAAAACCCTCAACTCGACAGAAATAACTGAAATACTTCAAGTCAGTTCTTCATGCACCAAGAGTTAATCCTAATCACCTGCACTTTGTTGCACCCCAAAATTTGACCAACCTTTTCTTTTAGCTTGGCTTATGTTTCATATCATTTAGCATTTGCATTTGCATAACATTGGTTCTATATAGGGGATCAAGAGTTTGTTTTTGTCATTCAAGGAAGATTTCTTGTTCAAGTTAAACAAGGGTATCACTTGCCAGTCATTAAGTTCACCATCAACAGAGTTGAGTCTCATAGCTCCTTGAGAGGAGAGGGTTTGTGTTTGGGTGTCACCTCCCATCTTAAGGATCATCAGGGGGTCATAAGGTTACCTATTTGGATAAGACATGGTTCAAAAGCTCAATGTGCATCTTGAGGATTCTTTATGGAGTTTGTATGGTTATTCAAATCATCTGCAAGAGCCTCAGTCAATAGATGAGAAGTTAGGGTTTCATCTGGTCAACCCAAAGCCAACTGTGGACTTGAGAGAGTTCAAGACTTGGTTCTAGGTCATGCAAGCCATGGGAAGTCATCATGAGTCATATCTAATGTTATGTATAAATCAAATCAAGAAGATTCAAGAGTTCAAGAAGTTATTAAATTAGGGTTTCAGTTGATTTCAGTGTAAAATCCCCTCTTTTGGTACCTAACTTCAAGGACAATTTTCACTATGATACAAGTCTTGTCTCACTTTCCAACAAACATGAGACTTGTTCATCATATTTCAAGACTTGTTTTGAGTACAAGAACTCATCCATTGGGTCTGTACATATCAAGTTATTGCGTCAACAAGTTGGTGTCATCAGATGAAAAGATTTTAGAGGTACTCAAAGTCAACTCACTTCTAAGGGATTTTTCACATAGAACCAAGCTCTTTCTCATTTTCCACCAAACATGAAAGTTGTTCCTCATTGTCTTATCTTTCCAAAAAGTCCTAGAACTCATCATTCTCATATGTGGAGCTCAAGTTATGGTCTTCACAAGGCAAGGTTTTTTTGGAAACTTCACTTTAGGTCTTTCACTTTAATGACCAATTTCATGCACTTCAAGGCCTCTAATCCAATTTTGTGCCACATGAAAGTTGTGAAACATTGCCCTAACTTCCTATTGAACTCAAAATCCATGAAGTTTGATGGTTTATGTGATCATTTGAACCATGATGAGCTTGAAAAGTGAACTTTTGGACATGATATGTATTTCTTCCATTACAAGTCATGAAATGACTTTGTTTTTGAATTTTTGAGACCACATCATTGTCACATAGTGGTCTTGCTATCCTTTACCTATTTTGAGCCAACATGGAATCATATATCATGCCACTTTTTCAAGTTTCATACCTTAAAAAGTTTTGGTGCAAACTTTGTGCAAAAAATTTTCTCAATGACCAAAACCATAGCAGTTCATTTCTACACACCCAAATGACCATTTGCTGACCCAAGAGGAGTGAACTTCATGTTGTACTCGTGTATGCTCCATGGATTGCATTTTTTTGGCAAAACTTGAAATCACTTGAAACAGCCAACATGGGCCTGCATGGAACTTCAAACCCACCAGATATAAACCATGAATCAACCCTAAATGATCAGAAGGGAACTTATTTCGCAAAGAGGAGAGGATCACTCAAAATTTCACCAAAATTTCCCTTCCTCAAATCTGGTTTCTCCTTGGATATTTCTTCAAGTCATTACTCGAATCATCATCACAGAGGATCAAAGAGGGATTTAGCATCTCCAAAGCAGAGCTTTCAGCAAGTTTCAAGGGCCAACGGAGCAACTTCGTTTGGTAAGATTTCACAATTTGAACCTATCATTCTAGGCACTCTCTTAGGATCATTATTGGTGCATCTGAAGCCCTTCATCCTGTAGGCAATGTTTGCATTGTTTTTATGCCTGTTCGTGTGATTTTCAGTTTGAACTTCAAAAACTCGTGGCTTGTTTTCACATGGTTGCACAGACCTTTTTTAAAAATGGAAGTTGGATTCATGTTATACGTTGCAAGAGCTTTCGTTTGGTATAAGGTGTTAGCTTTTTTATGTTGTTTTGATCTCTGAACTTCGGCGAGCCTCCCGGAGAAGACCACCGAAGCCCTAGCTCTGGCGTCTGGTTTGGTCTCAGTTGAAGGCTGAGGTGGCGTGTTGACCCTTGCTCGTGGCATGTTTGAATCTCGCGTGGCATCCCAGGTGGATTAATGAAACTCTGCGTTCCATTTAATATGTTTTTATTTTGTTTTGGGCCTTGTGCAATTGTTATTCACACCTCACCCTATCTGGCCCATGCGCGCAATTACAAGGGATTCTGTTCAAATCCTGATTGCTGAATACACCCCTCATCCAATTGCATTTTATTTTATTTTATTTTTGTTTGCTATTTCAATTTAATTATTTTTTAAAATAGTTTTATACATTCTAAAAAAACCAAAAAATATTATTCTGACATTTTAGGATTTTAGGGTATTTTTCATATTTTTTATTTTATTTTCCATTTATTTTTAATATTTTTAATGTAATTTAAGACTAAATGTGTTTTATGGTTGATGCATTGATTTGAAGATGATCATTGATTCTCATTTAAATATCCCCTAGTACCAAATTTTCTCTCCCACTTAGGTGATGGATTGAATTACTTTTGAGGGTTTATTTGAGGTATTCATGATCATTTTTCATTTGTTTTTCATTGACTTTTTGTTGACCCTCGACACGCACTCGATAAGTGGAACACCTCGCCTTCTTGGATTTAATTGGTGGTGCTTTGAGTTGAATCTTGCCATGAGTTTTTGCTTGTTATTTTGTGTTTGATTCATCTTAACTTGGGTATTTTATTTGGCATTTATTAGGGTTGCCTTATATTTTTGGTGGATATTGCAAATTCAAGTCATTTTAAGGGTGTGTATGCATACATCTTTGACCTAGTCTTTGGGATATGATCATGAGTGATCCCTTGAGAACCTCTTAAGCCTTGTTAGATCTTGTTAACATGCTTGAGGTGCTGCCTTGCATGTTTAGAGGTCAATGGTATGTGTAACTTGTTCCACAAGCTTCTTTTGGATCATGTCTTTCCACTTGCTTGAAGTGTGAGATAATTGCTTGAACTTTGGTTCTTCAATGTGACATGATCATTCTTGTGCTTGCTTGATGTTTTGAATTTGAATTTGAAGTATTTAATTTGAGTTTCACTTCTGCCCTTGGTGGTTAAGTGCTTGTTCATGATGATTTGGTGATGATGGTTTCACTTTGAGTTTGTCATGAGCACTTGCTTTCTCTTGAGTTGTTTTGATGCTTTCCTTTGCTTGGTCTTTAAGTAACTGTTTAGTTGAGTTGATTAAGATGTGGTGGCTTCCTCACAATCTTTCCTCCCTCACTTCTTTGTTTGTGCTCTTTGCGTAGCACCTATCTCCTTTGATGATTGATGGTACTTGGTTGTAGAAGCTTGCTTCTCCCATTTCATCTCATCTCTTGTTGACTTGTTCAAGCTGACTTGTGTTTGTCTTTTTTGCTTTGTTTCATATTTGCACCTGTGTGTGCATCTCATATTTCTATTCATATTGCATTGACATGTTTAAGTCTTTCATTGCATTTTCATCTGTGATTGACTAGCATTGTGTTTACTTGTGCTTCTTTCCATGATCCCTTAGGATTCCTAGTCCCTCTGTTTAAGATGGGAGTAGGAGAGACATTAGGCTTTCAATCCTTTGCATGACAACATTAGGTATTTCCCTTTTTAATCCCAACTTTAGGACCATCTTACATGACAACATTAGGGTTTATCAGTTCCCCTTAGAGTCTGGTGTCTTCTCTTCTCATCTCAGAATCTCTTAAGACACTTAATAAAGGATAACAAGTGTTGTATGCTACGAGCCTTAAGTACGTGAGAAATGATAAGTGGAGAGCCTCTTCTCACATTATCTATAGTGTTTAGCGTATGCCCTTTGGGTGATATGCGACGCATTCACTCTTATGTCATAGTTTTTAGTGCAACATGAGTTTCAAACCAACTTAATTCACTCCTTCTAAAAAACAAAAACAAAGTTCAAACCTTTTCATCCTTCGGGATTGTTTCAAACCTAATTTTCAGAAAGAGTATGTTAAGTTTTTGTTCTACCGTAAATAAGCATTGTTCCTAACTGCTGAAATGGAGATTTAACATTACTCATAAAAGACACCAACCAGTGGTTGTTGTTATCCCGAAATTACGTTTGCTCTGATTTCTCATACCAGATGAGGATATGTAGGCACAAGACGACAATGTCTTGGCGAGCAACCTTCCCTCCATCACCTGTAGTTTTCCAAACTACGTTGACTCTGACTTTCCCATTGCACGAGGGAATACGTAGGCATAGGGCGGCGATGTCCTATCGAGTTTGTTCTTCCCGTTCCCCCCCCCCCCCCCCGTTTAACAGTAGCTTTTAGTTAGTTTTCAGCCATAGATTATACAACAAGCGTGGATCCCGTTGAGTACAACGGACGTGAGGGGTGCTCATACCTTCCCCTTGCGTAACCGACTCCCGAACCCAAGATTTGGTTGCGATGACCTGTCTTTCCTTTTCTCTTAGGTTTTCTTTGATCGTTTCCTTTCCCTCTCTTTGGGATAAATAATGTTCGGTGGCGACTTTTCTGTCTAGTTTGCCCGCCTTTTTTCGTAGTATGCGGCACACGTTACCCACGTGGAGGCAACATTCGAACAGGCAGGGTGAGTAATCACAAATCATTATACAAGATATAAAGATAAGATATATTAAGATAGCATTTATCAATAAAAAACAACATCATCATGAAATTCAGGCATCATCATTTACCAAGTATTATACTCACACGTTCATATCATAGTATCATATATACATCTTCATTCATAAAGTCATCAAATCACCCCTCATCACCAAAGCATCACTTAAGTCACAACTTCATCACACATCATTTTAAAATCACCTCATCAATAATAATAATCATTCACATAGATGTAATGCCACATAACATGAAATGCAACAACATAGACTCATGCATGTGTTACCAAATCAACATGTTGATGGACATTGAGCCATCACCCTCCAAAGATCCCCACCAATAAGATCGATTCTACACAAGAACTAAAGCACAATATAACAACCTTAATCCACACAATGGGATTGAAGCCAACACTAGACCAAAGTCATATCAATAACACTGGACCAAAGTCCTTTCAACAACACGGGACTGAAGTCTTACTATGCTATGAATGCATGGTGCACTGCGTCATAATCAACATCATCACAGGATCATCGAGTCGCATCATCATTCATGAAAATTCATCAAAACATCATAGTATTATATCATCATGTATCACAAGTCTTCATATTACATCACAAATCGACATGTTATACTCATCAAAATGCAACACGTAAACCACTCAAAGCATATGAACAACAAGGCACAAGACAACACAACAAAAGAAAAATAAAACTACTGCTTGTGCTCGCTTGCCTGGGTTTCGCCAGGAGAAGCAGAAGCGAATCCCCTCCTTCATACAAAAACCAAAAACACTCATTTTCACCCCTCATTCGCTTCCTGTTTCGCCTGGCGGCCTCCAAGCGAATCCCTTCAGCCCGACAACACCCTGCTCGCCCGACGAAACATGCGCATCAACAAATTCTGCTTCTACGTTTCAGCATCAAAACCATACCCAAACCCCTTATGTTTTCCACCTCTCACAACATGAAAATACACACAAATCACATAGCAATTACAATCCAATAACAACACATCGTCATAGACTTCATACATATCATCTTATACATCTATAAACCCCAATTTCGTCACAATTCCCCTCACTTTCATCATAATATCACCATTCTCCAACCCCAAAACTAACTACATACATCTATAATCTATATCCATTATAATGAAGAGCAATACTCCTCATACCTTAGACAATTCAATTATGATCCTCTTCTTGAGTTCTTCTGGAATTTCTCTGAGCTCTAGCTTCCTCTTATCCTTTTCCTCAAAGTCATTCTCCAAAACACGATTGTTCAGAATAAATTCCTCACTTCCCTGTTTTCCTTTATGTCACTCTTACCCCTTGGACCCTTAATATGATTTCCCAACTTTATCCTCACTTATTTCACCAAACTTTACCATTGTGCCCTTAGTGTTCCAATTATTTATTTAAAATAATAGTAATAATATATTCACATTACCCATTATTATTATTATCAAAATAATTCTAATAAATCATATACTTCTAAATATCCTCAACGCCCTCTTAACATCAACAATACCCCCAAATTATTAGACATCGAAATATTTCACCAAGATTCATCGAAATCACGAATATTTATAATAAATAAATTAAATAAATATTCTAATTATTTTGGGGCGTTACAACTCTCCTCCACTTAAAGAATTTTCATCCTCGAAAATTACATGAAGGAAACAGAGTCGGATACGACTCCCTCATTTGATCTTCACGTTTTCAAATCCAACTTTCACCAACTTATCCACCCCATAACACCTTCACCAAAGCTATGTCTTTACCCCGCAGTTGCTTCATTACCCGTTCATCAATCTGCACATATATTGCTTCAACAGTTAGGTTATCCTTCACATGCACGTCATCCATCTGGATCACATGCAACAGATCTAGAACATATTTTCTCAACTGAGACACATGAAATACATCGTGCAAATTCGCAAGCGGCGATGGTAAAGCAATCTGATAGGCTACCTCCCTTATCCTCTGCGTAATTTGATACAGACCAACAAAACCTGGAGTGAGCTTCCTAGATTTCAAAGCTCGTCTCACATAGTCACCGACGTAACTCTAAAAAACATATGATCTCACTCTTGGAATTCAAGTGTTTTCCTTCTCTTACCATGATAACTTTTCTAACGACTCTGCAAAGCTCTCATCCTCTCTTGTATCATCTTAATCTTTTCGGTCGTCTCCTGCACAATCTCAGGTCCAAGTACAATACTCTTGCCTGACTCATACCAACACAATGGAGTTTTACACCTCCTTCCATACAAAGCTTCATATGGCGCCATCCCAATACTAGCATGAAAATTTTGTTGTAGGTAAACTCAATTAACAACAAATGACTATCCCAAGATCCTCCTTGATCAAACACACAAGCCCTTAGTAAATCCTTCAAAGACTGGATAGCTCTCTCTGTCTGACCGTCCGTCTACAGATGATATGCAGAACTCATCCTCAACTTAGTACCCAAAGCATCTTGTAAACTTTTCCAGAACCTCGACGTAAATCTCGGGTCTCTATCTGACACAATACTTAAAGGTATCCCATGAAACTTCACAATTTCCTCAATGTACATCTCAGATAACTTATGTATAGAATAATTAATCTTCATCGGTAAGAAATAAGTTGATTTAGTTAATCTATCCATAATCGCCCAAATTGAATCATTCCCCTTCGCAGTCTTCGGCAATCCTGACACAAAATCCATAGAAATATTATCCCATTTCCATTCTGGAATATTCAACGATTGCATCATACCCAAAGGCTTCTGATGTTCGATCTTCAACTTCTGATAAGTCAAACACGCATATACATACTCAGCAACATCCTTCTTCACACCTGGCCACCAAAATAATTTCTGCAAATCTTGGTACATCTTCTTAGTATCCGGATGAATACTCAACCTACTACGATGCCCTTCCTCTAGAATGCTCTTCTTAATATTTGGAACATCTGGAACACACACTCTATCTATGAACTTCATCACACCATTCTCATCAATCAGGAATTCACCTCTGTTAACTTGGTTAATTAAGATCAACTAATCAACCAACTTCAAGTCAGATTGTTGACCCACTCTGATTTCTTCTACAATACCACTAGTCAGTTTCGACATACCTAACTTCACACTATCAGGAGTCTCTTCACATACCAAACTCAGATCTCGAAACTTTTCGATTAATTCATATTCTCTTACCATAAGCATCGACATATGCAACGACTTCCTGCTCAACGCATCAACTACTACATTTGCTTTACCCGGATGGTAACTCAAATTAAAATTATAATCCTTCAATAATTCCAACCACCTCCTCTGCTTCATATTCAACTCTTTTTGATTGAATAAGTACTTCAAACTCTTATGATCACTTAACACTTCAAATTTAGAGCCAAAAAGATAATGTCTCCAAATTTTCAACACAAACACCACAATTGCCAACTCTAAGGCATGCGTAGGATAATTCCTTTCATGAACTCTCAATTGTCTCGAAGCATAAGCAACAACTTGTCCATTTTGCATCAATACTCCACCAAGACCCATCTTCGATGCATCATAACACACCACAAAAGATTCATTCGAATTAGGCAAAATAAATACCGGAATGGTCGTCAATCTCTTCTCCAATTCCATAAAGCTCTCTTCACAAACAACGTCCCACAAAAAATCTTGACCCTTTCGAGTCAATTGAGTCAACGGTAAAGCTAATCTAGAAAAACCTTCTATGAAGTTGCGATAGTAACTTGTCAGTCCCCATAAAACTTCGTATCTCAATAGCAGACTTCAGAGTCTCCCACTGTAACATAATATCAATCTTAGAAGGATCCACAACAATCCCACCACTTGAAATCACATGGCCAAGAAAACTCACTTCTTTCAACCAAAACTCACACTTTGACAGTTTTGTATATAACTTCTTCTCTTTCAATACTAGCAACACAATCCTCAAATGCTCTACATGTTCTTCTTTAGATTTTGAGTATATCAGAATATCATCAATGAAAACCACTACAAACTTATCCAAACACTCATGGAAAATATTATTCATATACTCCATGAACACACCAGGTGCATTGGATACTCTAAACGACATCACAGTGTATTCATAATGATCATACCTCGTCCTGAAAGTTGTCTTCGAAATATCATCAGGTTTAACATGAATTTGATGATAACCACACCTTAGATCAATCTTGCTAAACACACGTGCGCCTACTAACTGATTCATCAAATTGTCAATTCTCGAAAGCAGATATTTATTCTTGATAGTCACTTTATTCAACTGCAGATAATCGACACACAACCTCATACTACTGTCTTTCTTCTTAACTAACAACACAGGAGAACCCCATGGAGAAGCACTTGGTCGAACAAACTTCTTCTCAATAAATTCTTCCAATTGTATCTTCAATTCACTTAACTCAAACGCTGACATCCGATAAGGAGCCATTGATACTAGACTCTAATATTAATGCCCTCTTCAGCTGATCCATCAAAACATTAATTATAGGTAATGGATACTTATTCTTTATAGTAGCTTTGTTAATTTGTCGGTAATCCATGCAAAGTCTTGACAAACTGTTTTTATTCTTCATAGACAATATTGGAGCTCCTCGTGGTAATACACTTAGTCTGATAAACTCCTTTCCTAACATCTAATCTAGTTGCTTCTTTAACTATACCAATTCGGATGGTGACATATGATAAGGAGCTATAGAAATTGGCCCAATACCTGGAACCTAATCTATAGCAAACTATACTTCCCTAACTGGTGGTAACCCTAGAACATCTTCTGGAAAGACTTCTAGGAATTCACACACAACTAGGAAATTTTCAATGATCAAGGCTTCTTGTACTGACATAGAAAACATCATCATGAATTTTTGAGTGAGAGCTTCCACCTTTTTGACTTCTCCATTATCTTCTCCAAATGTTAAAGTTTTATTCTTGCATTCTAAGGTAACATTGTTGGCTGATAACCAATCCATTCCTAAGATAAAGTCTATATCATGTAGTGGGAGAACTATAAGGTTTACTAAAAACTTTCTATTTTTTATGGTTATGTGACAACCTACACAAATCGATCATGTTACCATCCTTTCTCCTGACGGAGTAGAAATGGTTATCCTTTTACCAAATTAACTACTTCCAACTTTAAGAAATCAACACAAGTTTTATATATAAAGGAATGTGTAGCTTCTGAATCAAACAATACATCCACCAACTTATCCTCAATTAAGAGGATATCTTGAATTAACTCAGTAGCTCCAGAGGCTTCAACACCTCTAATAATAAACCCCTTCCCATTTGTTGATTTATTATTCTAATTTTGTGGTTTCTTCCCTGCTCCTAAACCTCTGCTCCTTCCTATTCCCACATTATTATATTTTTTCTGGAATCCTTGTTGATTAATCAGTTGAGGGCAAGTGTGGTTTCCTACGATGACAATCTCTATTTAGGTATGCTCCTCCGCAAGACAAACACTTCAGGTCCAACCTTCTAACACTATTGTTTTGAGGTGGTGCAAGTTTTGGAAATGGTCTCCTTCCATGTTGAGGTCTCCCGTTTCGAGCTAGAGTAAAATTTCCTCGATTATGGTTGTTACTAAGAGGTCCTTCTAACCCATATTGATTCCTTCTATTGTGTATCATTTTAATCTCCAAACAACGTTCGGCCAGTTCATAATTTTTTTCAATATGTATAGGTAAGATAACCCTCTGCATATCATACTTTAACCCTTCTTTGAATTTCTCACACAGTCATTCCTCATTTGGATGTAATCATTAAAACTCAAAATACTTTAGTAGTGACTCAAACTTCCTAGTATATTCCTTAATAGATGGCGAGCGTTGTTTAAAGTTGTTGAATTCTCACTCTTTTTCCTTCCTTGATAACTTAGAAAAATACTTCCCCAAGAATAATTATTTAAACAAATTCCAAGTGATTTCTCTTCCTTCCTCTTCCAAAAGTTGGTGTTTCCCCCTCAACCATGCTTCAACGTCTTCGGTCAGCATAAAGGTTGCATAACCGACCCTCCTATTCTCCCTACAGTAAGTAAATGCAAAAATATTTTCCATTTCTTGAATCCATTTCTCCGCACCTTCAGGATTATAGTTTCCTTTAACCTGCGGTGGCTTTCCTTAAGGGAAGAGTTAAGTCCTTCATCCTCATGTATGACATTGCTATGTTGTCATTGAATATTTGTTGTTCCCTTATGATTTGTAGAATTTGAGCATTTTGTTGTATTTAGAGTAATACAACTGCAACTAACCCTCGTAAATCTCTACCATTAGTTTGAGAGTGTGCTTCGGTATGGGAATGTGTTCCGTTTAAGTGCATGGTGAAGTAACCTCATGCTCGACTCCATTCTCCTCACAAAATCTTCTAAACTCCGTAGAGTTCTACTCACCTCCACCACCAGTTATGAGAATTTTTCAGCTTCTAACCACTATGTTTTTTAGCCTTCACCTTGAACTTCTGAAACTTAGCAAACACCTCATGCTTAAACTTGATGAGTGTTACCCATGCCATCCTTGTGAACACATCCACAAAAGACACAAAGTACTTGTTTTCTCTAAGTGAAGGTACTTCAAAGAGTCCATATACATCATAATACACCAAAGCATGTTTTGCTCTTGGAGCTACTTCTGATGCAAATGACAATCTTAGTTGCTTGCCTTTCATGCATATATCACATGAATTCCCAGGCTTCACAATCTTAGGAATGCCATATACCAACTTCTTATAACTCATATGCCCTAAGCTTATGAAATTCATATGCCCCAATCTCTTGTGCCACAACTCACTATCACATTCAGCATCTTCTACGTTAAGGCATTTAGTGTCAGTTGTTTTCATATTCACCTTGAATGTTCTGTTGTTTCCTTGCTCAGACTGCATAATCAGCTTATGATCAGAATTATACAACTTCAAGAGATTGTGCTTCATAGTAACTGAGAAACCTTTCTCAATTAGTTGACCTACATTCACCAGACTGCTCTTCATGCTAGGAACATACCAAACATCCATGATTGTAACAATTTTTCCATTCTTCACTTTGACATTGACATTTCCCATTCCTTCAGCATTCAGATACTTATCATTAACACATCTGATTTTTGTCCTCTTTCTAGAGTCAAAATTAATCAGCCATTGTTTTTTCCTGTTAAATGATTTGAGCAGCCAGTATCCATATATCACCAGTTTACCAAATATCCACCATCAAATTCATAAGCAATTAATAGCACAAGTTCATCATCTGACTCTCCTTTGTTATGTTTGCTTCTTTTGAATCCATGCAGCCTTCGTCGTCGTTGAATCAATAATCTTCTCAAACACATTAACATCTATACACTATTGAGTGTAGAATAAAGATTTATGATCTTTCTTCCTCATCTATCTATATATTTTCCTTTGTGCTCCAGTTGCATCTACTACAACCATTGTGTAACTGTCATTAACGGGATCAAGAAGATCTTGAGCGACAAATAACACACATATCTTAATCATATACCAATTCCAATTCTTTCTATAAAAAACTAGAAGCTTCACGTTCAAGCTATTGTTTCTATCATTCGTCTCTGATCTTGTGCAAGAATTCACTCAAAACTCACCGAAAACTCGTATTTCTCAATCCCTCGAAATTAAAAAATTTGATTCTATTATGATTCGTATTATGAATTCAGCACGAAATCAAGAAATGAAATGTGTAACTCCCCAAATTCTGAATTCCCATTATTTTGTTGAGTCTTTTAATTTATTTGATTGATATTTGTTTTGAATTGTGAAATTTATGTGTTAATGTGTTATGTTTGCTTGTTGTGCTATTTTTGCCGATTCAGAGAGTTTTCGGGAAAATAGATTAGAGGGTATTTTAGACATTAGCATTAGATGTAAGTGAATTATTTGTGAGAAGTATTTGGTAAGTGTTTGAAAGGAAATGAAGAGGAAAGAAAATAGAATATGAAATAAGAGAGAAAAAGAGAAAGATAGAATCATTAGTGGAAAAACAAGAGAAAGAAAGAAGAGAGAAGAGAAAGAAGAGGAAAACCTAGAATTTCTTCAAGATCAACTACCAAGCTTTTAATCGATCGGGGAATTTTAAGATTTAATCGGTAGAATGGTGTTTTTAATCGGTTAGAATCAAGAATGGACGGATTAGATTAGTCGGGTAACGTTGGGTTAAGTCTACTGGGGTTGTTTGGTTTTTGAATCGGTCGGTTTGTGAGTTTGGGCTTTTGGATAACCATGGGAGTTCTGAGTTCGCAGGTTCGCCAGGCGAAGCCCAGCGAGCAGCAGCGAACCAAGTCAGTAGCAAACACCCTGTCTTCGCAGGCAAGTTCGCCAGGCGAATGAGTGTGGCGAAGGTTCGCCAGGCGAGTGTACTAGTGAGTGCTAGCGAGTAATTCCAGAATAACTCCCAGTGGTATTTGCTGGCAAGTTCGCCAAGCGAGCGTAGTAGCGAAGGTTCACCAGGGGCTTCTCTAGGCGAAGGTTGGCGAATGCGACAGCATTTTCCTGTTCTCTGTGTTTTTTCCTTTCCATGCAGATTTCTTTGTTCGGTTATGTTTAATCCTTATCGAATTGAATAGTTTTGTGTGCCGTGTGGTACGTTACACTGTGGGTAGCCGCAAGGCGTGAATCCTAGAATGTGGAATTTTGATTGTAAAAGTATATACCTTATATGGAATGGTATGTGTTGAAATGAAGAGTATATGTATATTGTGAAGGTACATAGATTGTATGTACTTGTATGAGATGAATATGCATAGTGATATATTTGGGAATATGTATGCATGTAGAGAAATGTTGTGAGTCATTTTGCATAAAAGGCATCATGATGTACATTCTAGCGATGTTGATTCCTTGGAGAATCTGTTTTAATATGTGATTCCTTGGAGAATCTGTTGTAATATGTGATTCCTTGGGGAATCTGCTGTAATATGTAATTCTTGGAGAATCTGTTGTAATATGTGATTCCTTGGAGAATCTGTTGTAATATGTGATTCCTTGGGGAATCTGTTGTAAAATGTGATTCCTTGGAGAATCTGTTGTAATATTTGATTCCTCGGAGAATCTGCTGAATATTCAATTCCTCGGAGAATCTGATGAATATTTGATTCCTTGGAGAATCTGCTGAATACTTGATTCCTTGGAGAATCTGCTGGATTGAGTCGGTACCGCATTTGCATCTGCATAGAGTCGTGAGTCGGTATCTATGAGTTGCATTGGTCATCTTTATATGACGCATTGAGTGAATTGAACATAATGGTAGATGTTTATGTGGAAAATGATGAGTATGTATAGAAGCACGATTTGATGAATATGCTTGATTGTGTGAATATGCATTGTGATGTATATGATGAATTGTGATGAGATGTGGTGAGAACTTGAATTGTGTATATCCCATGTATGTATATAGATATATAATTATATGCATTGATTATTATGATATTGTTTCTCACCCTTCTGCTGTTTTATGATGCTCTATGAGGCATTGCAGAGTAGGTTGCTGGAGGTCTTTTTGTGAAGCGAGTCTTCATTCTTTTTGGTCAGATTGCTCTGATATGTAACACTGGATAGTTAGGGATTGTTTTGGTTCTTTTGTGATACATCTGTGTATGTGTCTACTGATGTATGTTTTGTAAAAATATGACTTATGAATTGATTTTAAACTGATGATGTGATCGATGTTTATATGAATTAAGTGATTCAATGTTTAGATGTTTCCGCTTTTATTCTAAATATTGAAATGTGGGTAAAAGGACTAAGATTCCTTTGTTGTGAGTTGCCCATTGTTGCATATCTTTATGAGCAGGTGTTGTATGTGTTTTATTTTCATGGATAATGTGATGCGCCTTTTTTATACCATGTTCTAAATATACTCTGATGAAATTTTGAATTCGTGCCTAAATGATTTATTTTTCTATTTGGGGGTATAGAAAGGGGGTGTTACATTAAGTGGTATCAGAGCCAACGTTGAGTCAGTTGTGTCTGTCTTATTGTTGTGTTGGTTGAACGGTTATTTAACCTTGTTATTTTTGGGAATCCTCAGAATATGGCTGGTCGTAATGACAATGTTATGGATGCGGCGTTAGAGGTTATGGCTAGGGCGGTGCAAGGCGCACCGAATGTGAATGCAAACGATGAGTTTAAAAAGAACCAACCACCGATATTCAAAGGGAGGTTTGATCCGGACGGTGCTCAGATCTGGCTGAAGGAGATTGAGAGAATCTTTAGAGTGATGGACTGTGCTGAAGGAAACAAGGTGAGGCTTTGAACTCACATGTTGAGAGAGGAGGTCGGCGACTGGTGGGTCGGTATGAGACAAGTTCTTGAGGTAGATGATGAGGAAATTACTTGGGATTTATTTCGCACTGAATTCTTGAGAAGGTATTATCTAGAGAGTGTGAAGGGGAAAAAGGAAATGGAATTTCTGGAGTTGAAGCAAGGTAACATGTCCGTGTAGATTACACGGCTAAGTTTGTAGAATTGGTCCAGTTTCATCCTCATTATGCAGCGGTTACGGCAGAATTCTCTAAGTGCATTAAGTATGAGAATGACTTGAGTGAGAAGAAAGGCAAGCAACAAGTAAGGAGTGGACCTTATGTGACGCCTGTTGATAAGGGCAAGTATAAGGGAAACTTTGATATGAGAGCCGGAGGAGGAGGTTTTGGTGCGGTCAAATGTTACAAGTGTGGCGCGATGGGCCACAAGTCTTTTGATTGTGGAAAATCTGTGGAGAAGTGTGCTAACTGTTGGGTTCTTGGACATGCCACTTCTGATTGTAGAAAGAATATGGTGAAGTGCTACAACTGTGGCGAAGTGGGTCACATTCGCCCCAATTATACTAAGCCAAAGCAAGCTCCAGCGGACGGAAAAGTATTTGCATTAGCGGGTTCAGACACTACTAATGCAGATCGTTTGATTAAAGGTACATGCTTTATAATAATGTGCCTTTAGTTGCTATTATTGATACTGGAGCGACTCATTCGTTCATTTCTCTTGAGTGTGCCAAACGGTTGGATTTGTGCATGGTTTCTTTGAGTGGTGGCATGGTTATTGAGACTCCCGCTTCGGGGTCGGTAACTACTTCTTTGGTGTGCGTAAGTTGTCCTTTGACCATGTATGGTAAAGACTTCGTTATGGATTTAGTGTGTTTGCCGTTGGACGGTTTGGGTGTGATTTTGGGTATGAATTGGTTGCAATTTAATAGAGTTCATTTAGATTGCTATCACAAGTTGGTAAGGTTTCCTTATTTGGAAGATGATGGAAGTGAGAGTTTTCTATCCACTAAAGAGTTGAAGAAACTTTTAGTGGATGAAGCTCAGTTGTTTGGCTTGTTTGCATCTTTGTCGGTTGAGAGCAAAGTGGAACTGAATGTGTTTCCCGTGGTGCGTGAATTTCCAGAAGTGTTTCCGAAAGATATTAAGGATGTGCCGTCGGAGAGAGATATTTGATTTTATTTCACTGTTCATCATCTATATAGCATAACATGCCTTTCATCACGCATAATGTCTAAAATGTCAGCCAGAATAAATCTTTGGATCTACAGACAGACTGATTGAATCAATTTTCAAATGTACGTAAAATCAACAGGCAAAAAGTTTCGAAATTGAGCTTGTAGGTGTCAGTATTATTAATCTATGGTCTGCGTAGTTTAACCTAACATGCTTATTTTATTTTTTGGCAAATTTTTCAGTCGCTTTATGAACATCCTAGGCATTTTAACCAGTCAAAATTTATTTTAGAATATGATGAAAACCTGCATGTTTTTGAGAACTTTATTTCGCGCTGATCATTTTAATGCATTCAATTTATTTTTTCGAGCATTTTTGCGTCCGACTTTTATTCATTTTCAGTCATTTCATTTTTACTCTTTTGTCATTATATTCGGGAAAATTAATTAAGATTTTCCATGCTTTTATTTTATTTTTATCAATGTATTCAAAAAGTTATGGATTTTAGTTCTTTTAATTGATTTAATCTCATTTAAATTAATTAAAGCTTCTAGAATGACTAACTTTGTTATTTTAAATTAAGTGTGTTTTTTTGATTTAATATGAATTTCGAGTTCGAATTTAATCAAAGATCCACATGCATTATCTTCATTTTTTCATATGGACCAATCATAAATTAGAATTTTATTCTATTTGTTTAATTAATAAAAATCAGAAAATATTAAATATTTCACCCCTTTCACTGAGTGACACTTGTCCATCTCAAATTGCTTGTTTTTTATTTTTATTTTTATTTTTGTCATCCTGCTCAATCATTTGTTGACACATGTGAATGATGGCTGGCAACTTAAAAAGAAGTGGAAGGGGGACACGTACAAGAAATGGGAAAAGGGTCCCTCACTTGATTTTTGGAGAGAAAAACTCAGAAAGAAGAAAAGATCTTCTTCTTTTGGACGAACTCGGCAGTGCCTTTAGACCCCACCTTTTTCCACCGTCGGTAAACTCAATTCACCACTGTTCTGATACCTTCCATCAATCCTCATTAAACTCATAAACCTCCACCCATAAAACCACTACAGAACCACCAGCCTAACCCTTAACAACACCGAGAAACATCACCATCTGCATCTTCCTCGATCCCACCTTCACCAGACCGCCTTCGAACTCACCGCAAAAATATTTCGATTCACTTTTTCAACTACCCTCAGCCATGACTTCATCCACTGTATCACCGCTTCTCATCTCAACAAAAAATCCATCACAACTCCACAAACTCCAAACTTCCATAGAGTTCATCCGACCACTACCAACAAGTTGCTCTGGCGATATCAAAGAAACAACGACAACCACTAAGACCGCTTTACACGGTTCAATTTTAACTCAGTGGGTAAATCTTTCATATCAGAATCTCTTCTATTTGATTTGCATATGTTATTTAGTCACTTGTTGGTTCCGATTCTTTTTGTGTTTGTTTACTTTCGATGTTAGCCGCTTTGAATTTGTGATGTTGTTTTGATTTGGCAACAATATTGTACTGGTGTTTGGATAGTGTGTGTGCGTTGGCTGCTTTATTTAATTCATACTGGGTCGTGTTGATAGTGTTGTAATACGATTTAGATAATGAAAATGTATACTATTTGGTTGTTGGTTGCTTTATTTTCATGTAAATCGGATCAAAACTGAGGATGCGTTAATCATATGCCGTTATGCTGCCAATTTTTTATAGATATATTAATTGTATTTCGTTGCGTTATGACCATTGCATACAATTTTTTGTTTGTTGTCGATACGCACAAACCGACTTTGAGCATATTTCGTATGACCTTGCGTGCATTTCTTTGCTACCCGCTTATTTTAATCTCAATTGTGAAGTTTTGCATCATTGTGGCTTAATACCTTTTGTTTCACCATTGCACATGTTAAAAGTCATTTTGTTGCGATTTTATTATCGAACGTTTTTAGTACATTCTCATTCTGTTCTATAATGCCATGATACGTTTTACGTTAGCAATTCATTCGATTAATGATAGCCTATAATGATCTAACGTCGTTACGTTTAAATCAAACTTAAGCCCTACTTTCCATAGCTTTAGATGTCTTTGCGTTATGTGACTTTGATTCACATCCTCGCATCATGATCTTGATCAGCGCACGTTTCACTTTTGCTTTACTTCTTTCGATTCGATTGCAAGAACATGTGTTATGCATATGTCATGTGTGCTACTATCTCCTATTTGTTACCTTACTCTTGAGCCTCCTTACAATGAGATCTTTTACTTAGCTGTTTGACGGACTTACTTTAATCGCTTTATCATATCCCATTCGACAAATGGATCCCCATTCCCATGAACTGTAATAATTTTACCGCTTTCCTAACTCAAGAATAAAATCAACAACTTACAAAAGAACAAAAATAAACGCTCGATACAATTTCAAGTAATTTTCATAAAAAAGTAAATCACCTACCTTTTTTTTCATAAACGATAATGAAATACTTGATCCAACGTCAAACTATTTTCCCAATCAAATTCAAAAACACTTAATTATTATTCAAACATTTTTCAATAAAGATGAAAAAGAAATGTGGTGCTTACCACGAGCTCTAGAAGTTAGATTCGAGATGCTTATCTCACCCATCCAAGCTTTCACCATCTATAAAACTTTCAATGCGACTTCCAAAAAAAATTTCTCAATAAAAACCAAAAAATGTTTAACCATATTAAACACTTTTGCAAATAAGATGGAAAAAGAACACGATGCTTACCACGAGCTTCTGAGGCTAGGACTCGAGATGCTTATCTCGTCCATTCAAGTTCTCGCCATCATTCAAAATACTTCAAACACATCAAACTTTATTTTATCTCTGTCGTGCGATCTTTCAAACCCTATCATAAACGTAAGATATTGTGTTTTGAGACGACGTAAAACATTGCTTCGTCCACAACCATTTGAGTTGAGATAAGTTGCGTTTTTCCCGTGAATGTTGATATGTAAAAAATAATTTAATATGATGCAAACGTTCGTTCCTCACTTGTTTTGGGTAGAACAATGTTTTATGTCGAATGCGACTAAATACTCTATTGCACCTGGAGATACGTAGGAGCAACAAACAAAAATTTTCTACTCAGAACTACGTAGCCTTGAATTCTCTATCACACCTGAAGATATGTAGGAGTAAGATTCAAAGTCTCATCAGACACCCTAATAAAAAATAAACCTTTTTGCCTTTTATTTTCCTCTTTTAATAACTCGATAAGTCTAACATTTCAAAGCTAACACTAATGTGCACAACCAACCAAGTGGTTCTCGTTGAGTTCAACAGACGTGGGGGGTGCTAATATCTTCTCCTTACGTAACCGATTCCCGAACCCTGATTTAGTTGCAATGACAATATCTTGTCTTTTCATTTAGGGGTTTTATCGATATTTTCTCTTTTCCTCTTTGAGAATAAATAAAATTCAGTTGTGACTCTGTTAAATCCATCTCGCAAGCCTACGAATGCGTTTTGCAAATGATAGTATTTTTCAAGATACGACAAATATATTACACATTCAAAAATTAAATGAAATTCAAATTCATGTTACACGCACACCCTAACTGAATCTAGATTATATCTAACAAAAAGGAGATAGTAAAGTTAGTGTATTAAAATTAAAACACATGTCAATATTGGAATGGATTTGGAATTCAAAAGGTGACGACGTGGCAACAACGAATTGGTTGTGTATGAATAAAAAATGATATTATGAGATTACCGTAATGCCTTTTGTTAGTTGATTCCTAGATAATAATCTGTTTTTGAAACATTTATGTAAATGGTCCTACGATCGGAAAATGAAAGAAGATAATAAATAATGATAGTGTGCTTTAAGAGAAACACCTATGTTATAGTAATAATTGGCAACTAGCTTGTATTCATTGTTTAGTGTCCTTAATTGAAAAGGTGTTGTAGCATGATGATAACACAAAAGAGAAAAAGAAAAAAAAAGGTTCAATATTTAGGTGGATTAATAAGATAAAGCCCGTGCTATGTTCCGCTCCAATAATAGCAGCATCTCTTTCAACTTTAACTAAGAAAACCACACACCAATCCGTTCCTCGCACTAAGGCCATGCAGTTGAGTCTTAAGACATATTCCACAGGAAAAGGCACGCACGCGTCTTGTTGGAAACTCACAAATATTTTCAAACTTGATCATTCCACCCAAAATTTTAAAAACATTTTAATTATTTTTTAAAAAAGAGTAACAATATTACTTAAATAGGTGTAAGATTTTTTCTATTTAAAAATAATCTGGTATGTGATTTGATTTTGTGTTGGCTAAACCGTAGGTCGCTGTAAGTTGATCTGACATATTCTCATCCCTATGTATAGACATATATTCGAACCCGTGACATCTCATTTGTTCACTTTTAAAAGATGAATTCTTACCATTAGTCTATTTAACAAAAAAAATAGATCATTTAAAACTCAAATGAAACAACTTTATATTTTTAATTTTATAATGTATTAATAGTGTTAGGGAAGAACTATAGCAAATCACACTTATCCATTATAGTTTGACTAATAACTGGTTAGAGGTTGTTAAGTTAGTTACTTTTCGTTAATGTCACATTATCAGTGGTTTATGTTGGTAAGTGCTAAGCAAAACAATAATAAAAGCTCCTATTGATATATGTGTTAACAATTGTGGTTGGAGCTAACTCAATTCTACAAAATCGCTTTGTAAAGTGAAGATTGCTCTAACTTATAAGAACGTGTTAATATCATATATTGTCTGATGTGAGACATCTTAACAATATGTTTCATTCCTTTTCAATATGGTACGAAACCTATTTCCATCCAACCTCGTTTTCCTAACTGTCAAACAGTTTTCTGTTACACATAAAAGTTTCAACCAAAAGCTCCAATGGCAACTTCAACTTCAATGCAAACATTCCTCCTCATTAATCTACTCTTGTTCTCAATAACACACTTTGCAAATCTATGTGTTATGAAGGTATAATTGATTGCAACTGTTAGATGATCTTGTTGGTTTTTGATGATGACAACATCTTATGTCAAACGACATCCAAGTGAAGTCTTTATCTATCAAACAGTTCAACGATCATGATATTCTTTGTGAGGACAAAAGTCAAGCCACCTCGATGATGACAACATTTTATGTCAAATGATGTCTAGTGAAGTCTTTGATGATATATATCCAACAATGTCTGATGATGTCATTCGATCAAGAAGTTATATCAAGTCCCATCAGTCAAAAGATTAAAGTTTTAGTTGAAGTGTTAAGTCAATGTTGAATCTAGCAAGGAAACGCGAAGCTATGAAGTTGTGAAAGAGAAGAAATATGAAAGCTCGTATGGTCATGCGCTAAGCGCATGCCTGAGTGATCACTTAAAATGAAAAAAGGTCACGTGTAAGTCTTGACATGTTATGTCAATCACACACTCACAAAAAATATATTTTAAAACCCCCTATTTTATAAAAACTTCTTGAAAACATATTAAGAATTGTATGGAATTGATTAAGAAGTATTTGTAATCAATATGAAAAGTTTTTACACTGCTTAATCGATTAAGGATAATGTCGTGAAAGGTAAATGACTTCTTAATCTATTAGAAGAAATTTTAATCGATTAAAACATCTAACCGTTGTAGGTTTTCCTTTTTTAGATTAGGACCGCCGTATTTTCAAAGGTTTCTCTTCTTCTTCTTCTTCAAGACTAATCCTTACTCATTAATGCAGCTGCAAGTGCACGGCTGTGCGAAGTAGTAAAAAGATATCAAACTACATACACTGGTTTAAGTACCGAATTTCGTCCTATCGATGTATATCTGGAGAAATTTAAAATATGGATTTTGGTAAAAGCACTTAAATGAAAATACCTTATTTGTAAAATCACTTAAATTCCAATTGAGGCAAACATGACTTAGGGTTATAGTTTTTACTCTAACACACTCACATGATCCATGTCCCTTATATTACCATAATCCCACATAAATTGTAGAAAATAGATAAATATGAGCAATACATGCTTTCAATAGTGCATTGCCCTATCAACGACGAATAATTCGTCTGCTTTTACATGGTCGGATTATTCGTTGATGATTTGTTACTTTTTCTTAGCTATATAATTTTCTCAAATTTGTCCAAGCACTTTTGTTGTATTGGACTCGATTGTTTAGAAACATGCGCTCCAGTATCGACCCATATCCTTTCAGACTACAGTCAATACCGGAGAACACCTTACTTTCGTAATGGAGTTAGAATGCATGAACTCATATTATAAAATAAGTTTAAGCTAAAATTCTCGTAATCGATTATGATGGATCATATAATAGGCCATAAGATAATCCCTAGTCCTTAATGGATTACTCACTCACGGTGAGGGCAAACATATTAAAATCGGTATTCAACATTAGATTCATATCAAACAATTATAAAATATAAACAATTGACTATGAATGAATAAGAAAACTTGATTTATATTAAGTTTTGATTCAATCTTTCTCCCTGGAAGCGTGAGTACAAAGAAAAAGAGAATAGGAAATACGCAGAAACTTGTAGAATAAAACTTGGATTCTATAACTCATAACAGGCTATGAGTTTTATAGGAAAAAAATTAAAACTAGCATAATATCTTTGGTTTAATGCATATTACATCAGAATTATAACAAATCAAATCATGCATAATAGCCACAATCATTGAGAATCAATCTAAAAAAGGAAACAAAAGAAGTTGGCCTCGCCCTCCTGCTACGGGTGGCCATATCAGATCTCTATTTTTTTGTACTGGGGAACACCCAAAGGAAACCCTAACCGACCTTGCTGCTACGGCCCGTAGCAGCTGCTACAGGTGGTTGTAGTAGCCCCCTGGTTTTACTATGGAGAAAAATTATCTTTTGTCATTTTTCCTTGTTTTGCTTGAATAGGTAGAAATAACAACAACATCACATATATTTCATTTCATTTGTACTTTACACTAAAGGATATTAGAAAATAAAGCGATTAAGGTCACTAATCCCTAAGGAATATGATTTTCCCATCTTTGAGCATCTGGTTTAGCCAAACTTGCTCTCTCGAAATATCCAGAGAATGATGAAAATGCTCTACTTGTTGCAAATCATTCTCAAAGGACTTTGAAACTACTGTGATACTAGCAACAAATGATTCATTTAAACTTTGAGCCAATAAGGCATTCTCAAGGTGCATGGCTTATAGATATCCATGACCAACATAGAAGGATGCCTGAGTAGACGATAAAATTGCCTGAGCAAAAGCTAAGATTTTATCCTTCCTTGTTATACACCTCACCAAAAGAGTTACATAGTCGACTAACAAGCCAGAGTGATTGAGGGAACTCAAAGAATCACCTACCCCAATATGAGAAGCAAAAGTTATATGTATTTCTTGTAAGTATGTATCCCGCTATAATGTCAAGCTACAAATTCTTTCCTCCGTCTATTTTTTTCCTTATGTTGTTGGTCAGACAAGAAAATATCCTAATAACCAGCCCCACCAATAGCTAGAACAACAGAAATGTGCCAGGTATAATATGCCAAAGTTGACAGGTCCTCCTCAAGAGCATGCTCGATCATGTTGGCTAGATAAGAACAATCCTCTTCCGAGGTAAACGCCCGATGTTATTTTTGAGTACAAGTACCTAACCTTGACAACTATGCAGGATTTGGAGAACTCACCATGCACGGTGAATACCAAAGATCATTAAGCACATCTGATGGTCCCTCAGAAGGAATGAGCACCGACTGGTTGCAAAATGTTTGAAGGACCAACAACAGTCTGAGTTGGAAAAATTCCTTATGTTAGTAGGCGAAGCGCTTATTCATTCTTCATTGAGTCAGCAAATAATTATTACCAAAGTAAGCACATTAAAAGTAACCAAATTGATGATAAGAAAGCAAAGTACATTCTAAAATGACCTTTCTCTCTTCCTTGGTGTAAGCGTCCATCAACGAATGGGGTTTTGATATGTTGTTTCAAGTGCTTTTGCGAAACTTTGTCTCAAGGAATAACACCCATGGGATAAACCAACTCTTTGATGAAACCTACTAGTGCTTTCTTTAGATAAATATCCTCTTGAGACAAACCATCCTTCTTATATACGTAAAACCCATTCCGTATCAAGAAATGGACCTTATTCTAGTACTTGGGAAATAGGCCGGTACACCTACTTCTTACTCCGACCCCTACGATGCACACAGTCACGTGAGCTTCTTGGTGGGCAGGGACAACCAAGAAGAATCAATTTCCTAAATGCTTCAAGCTCTTTGAAAACATCCCGAAGCTACAAACAATCTCCACTAGATTAATCAAAGCATGGCCACATGCTTGGAATGTAGGACTACGCTGTACTTTGAAGAGATGAAAGAAAAGAGATAAATAGGGTTTTCCCTTTTGATATTCGTACTGGTACAAAAAAACTTTAACATACGTCAAGCTCGCTGAATGCAGCTGTGAGGGGACAACCATAAATCAATTGAGGACTTTTATTTCAAAAATTTTAAAGGTACATTCATTGAAAGGGATGACACAATTGTTATTCTAGATACAAATTATTTTATAGTCATTAGGAGTCGTGACACCCTAATCCAAAGATATACCAACACCCATAAATGCTCTGTCAAGTCCACCTTCCCAAACAAAGACAAAAATAGAGTTAACTAAGGAGGCAAAAAATATCTTCTTTTTATTTTTGACTCTTAATGTATACTACTTTCTTCAAGTGTAAATAAGAAAAACATTGTAGAAAATGCAGATAACAATGGAACAGAAAGAACGTCTCAAAGAAATGCGAAACTAACTCTTCAAGAATCGTATGATAACTTATTAAAAGGAATAAATCCTATCAACGTCCCTGATCACCTCAACGAGACACTTAAGTGTTTCAGTTTCAAAAAATTATTATGAGAGAACATACGAAAATACGTTTGAATCACACGGCACTTTAAAAGCACAGATTCCTAAAACAATAATGTCTTTTCTTGGTTTTCCATTTATACTAAAGAAACAACTGACATGAACGAGACATACATGACAAACCCTTGCACTGCCATACAGTGACAAGGGTGATTGTTTTGGACTTCATAATGGCCATCGACTAACCACCCAAAAAAAGCAATGATTTGCTCACAGCATAGAGGAAATACCCCATGGAATATTATAGGAGATCTAGGGTTAAGTTACATCAAATGGCTCCCGACACCACACGCCTAAAGAATAACAAATTGTTATAACCGTCCTATTATATAAAGGGCATGAGTGTTAATTTCTGGTACACAATTTCAAATTCAAATTTCATTCACTCTTCTCCTTCATGTACTGACTTGAGCATTGAAGTGTTAACCTTCCAGGTCAATCTCTCCTCCACCGCATCTGAGACTCAAGCCCATCGTTGTCCCTCACTATTGTCATTTCTGATCAATTTTAATTCCATAACGGATATATATATATGTGTGTGTGTGTGTGTGTGTATTCAATAGTATTAAATATTTATAATATTCACTACCAAAAAACAACCATTAGCCACAAACCTAAATATCACGTCACAAAAGGCAACTAGTGACGTGACTGAAACACGTCGCAGGAGAACTCATGGCAACAAGTTGCCACGTGAAAAATACACCAATAATTTATGGTAGGCTAATCACGTCTCTATACACAATATAATTGGACCATACTGCCACGTGAAAAACACATCACTAATTTGTGGCAGGCAAATCAAGTTGCCAAAAAAAGATTGTACTGATAACACTGAAACACACTACATATTTGGCTCAGATTGCACATGTTTATTATGGTTTAATTGTTACTTTCTTGCGTTATGCTTGTGTTTTGTCTTGTTTTCAGGTGCATAACCTAATAAGAGTCTTTCATGAAGAAACGAAGCAAAAAGAGTGAAAAACAGAGATTTTAGCGTTAATTACACACATGGCGTTCCATATGGCGTTGCCCATAAAGGTAGCTGTGAGGTGTTGGGTTTCTCCCACGACTCAACATTATAAGACCAAGTCTTTCCCACTTTGTACACATGGTGGACGCCATCATGACATGGCGGGCGCCATCTTTTGTTTTCAAGGACCAGTCAAGGGGCGGTTGGAGAATGAAGCCATGACCAGCATATTTCTCTTCCACGATTTTGAAACTCTTGCTTGACTTCCTAGGCTATGTATCACTATAAATAGGACTTAGTTTTTCATTTTTTAGGCATCCACTCTAATTTGCAGCATAGGCCATAGACTTACTTTGTTAAAAGCGATAATTTGTCACATCGAGGAATTATCGCACCATTGTTGTGAGCGAGTGTGGAGCATCGTAGCGTAGAAGTTTAAATCTTGCCGTTATTTTCCTTACAAGTCTTGTACCTGATTCAAGTCTCTGATTTGGAGCAGGTTTTTAATTCAATTCACATTTTTATTATTTATTTCTCGCACTACTTTATTATTGTTTATTTATCGTATCGCGGTTAATTTGTTATTTCCTGCACGACCTTTAATTCGTTTACTTTATCGCAAAAGATTCTATTTCAAAACCAAACTTTAGCGTATTGTTCTTGTTATTACTTTTCAAAACCAATTGCACACTTAACACGCCCTTTCCCTAAATGACTTATTTTTATAATCAATTATATGATATGTTGTTTACCGTAGTCATGTCCAGCTAAATCATTAGTGCTGGAATATGAGGATCATTGTTTCGACGATACTCAGTATGTTGTATATGTACGAATGCTTTAGGGGCTGTTTTGGTTTTAATAAAAAATTTCTGTGGTTTATTTGATCGGATATTACTAAAGTAAGTCCGTTATTACATTGGGTAAGATCGAAAGTCGTCTGACATTTGAGTTAAAAATGGTTAGTTTTTGATTAAGAAAAATAGTGGAAGCACTTTGTTAATCAATTAGGAAAGTTTAATGTTATTAGAAAGTGATTTTAAAACTATTTTCGGACGCGTTCATAGGTTTAAGATCCGGTTGGCCGAGCATATGCCGGAAACCCTTCTGTGTTAAAAGTTTCCAATTAAAAGCACTTTTTAACTGAGTCTTAAAGGTAGTTACATAAAAAAGGATTTTTCACTTTAATACAATACACGACCGATGCAGCGTGAGCAGCTGGTATTGATTAAAGGTCAAATCTGGTTCCGATTACACGCGAAAGTTCCTTTTTAACTAACTATTTTTCAAGAAAGAAAATATTGCACCATAAGTAATTCTATTTAGACACAATAGGAGTATTGTCTGATCGATATGAATTGCATTTCAGTATTGTTTCTCTAAATTTATTCTATCTTTATTATTTTAATTTTCTTTGCACTTTAAATCCTGTTTGATTAACCTAAAATAGAACACCGTAACAATAGTTATAGATAGCTCGACATTAGTCTATGTGAGAACAATAATCTTATATACTATTCTAACATAGTCGGTATACTTACGGAAAGCATGACATTACATTTTTGGCGTCGTTTCCAGGGACCAATTTCGTCAAATTTTCGTACCCTATTATTACACCGTCTAGATTTAGGAATTTCGCTTTTCTGTTTACTGGTAAATGCGAAGAACTCACATTACCAAAAACTTAGTAGATCCAATAGATAAGCCCGAAAGATACGCACACCCACGTCTTTTGCTCCAAAAGATTAGAAAAGCTATGTTTGAAGAACAAAACAAAAAACCTCTTACGGACTTCGCCCTACCTTCTAATGAAGAACCTCATTCAAGTATAGTAAACCCAACTGTCACAGATCATAACTTTGAGTTAAAAATTGCTCTGTTACAATTAGTGCAACAAAACCAATTCGCTGGTCTCCCTACTGAGAACCTGAACCAACGTTTAAAAGTTTTTATCCAATTAACAGATACCTTAAAAGCCAATGGTTGTCCTCTTGAGGCGATACGTCTAAGATTATTTCCTTTTTCCCTCGGAGATAGAGCATGATCATGGTAATATTCCCTTCCACCCAATTCAATAACCACATGGAATGACCTAAAGAAAGTTTTCCTTGCTAGATATTTTCCACCAAGTAAGACTACTGTCCTACGGAACCAAATAACTAAGTTTACACAACAAGGCGACAAATCTTGTTTCGACGCTTGGGAAAGATATAAGGAACTATTAAGAGCCTGTCCATACCATGGTTTAGAATAATGTCTGCTTATTCACACCTTCTATAATGGACTTCTCTATAACACAAAGATGACCATTGACGCTACCGCCAGTGGTGCACTGATGAACAAACCTTACCCCGAGGCTTGCGCTCTCATTGAAGATATGGCACAAAACCATTACCAATGGGGGATGGAACGGACATCAGTGGAGAAGAAGGAGCCTAAAGGAGGTATATACGAAGTCAGTTGCCTATACATGATGAAAGCTAAAATGGACGCCCTTGCTTAAAAGGTCAAAAGCATGTCTATTAACTCTACAGCTACAGTGCAACCCAGATGCAAAATCTGTGGAACTCCAAGACATATAACTGTTGAATGTAGTCTCTTAGCTGAACCAGACCTATATCAAGTCAATTATGCCTAAGGAAACCTCTTTTTAAATACTTATAACCATAAATGGAGGAATCGCCCAAACTTCTCTTATAAAAACAATAACCTTAGTCAAAATTCTGTACCCTGAAGACCCCAAGGTTTTCAAGCCCAAACACCGACAAAGCCTATGCAAGTTGCTCCTGAGAAATCAAATCTTGAGAGAAACATGGAAAGCTTTATTTCAGCCCAAACTCAGCAAAACAAAGAATTCATAAACCAAAACATTCACATAAACGAGCTGATTACTCAACTAGGCACCAAAGTCAATTCTGTGGTAACCCACAATAAAATGCTTGAAACCCAAATCTCTCAAGTAGCTCAACAACAAGCTTCTCAGGCTACGCTAGGAGGAAAATTTCATGGACAACCTCAACCTAACCCCAAGGGCATGCTAGTGCTATTTCCCTGCAGAGTGGAGCCACTTATGATGAACCAATAGATCCCAAGTTGAAGAAGCCAGAGCAATCAACGAAAAATGTTGTAGCCACACCTGAGAAATAAAATGAGGAGTGTAGAACCTGAAAAACAAAAAGAAGTTAAAGATAAGGAAGGAGTTATATACCATTATAACCAATAGATCCCAGGTTTTTGTTAAAAGCGTTGACATAAGTCTTATTTCAACACATAGGCCTTATATACCATTATAATTCAACAAATAAACTTGCTTATAACCATTATAATTCAACACAAACCTTTATTTAAACACGTAGGCCTTATATACCATTATAATTCAACAAATAAACCTGCTTAATTTAACACAAACCTCATAACCATTATAATTCAACACAAACCTCCATAATTCTAATAAAACATATTCACTTTCAAAACCTTTAACTTCTAAATATTCACTATACATAATTACAAATTCCATCAATATTCCTCACAACAACTTCTAGAAGTATAGATACAACAAGTTGCAAAACTATATAACAACTTTCAGAACTATTCATATCCAGTAGTGCAGAACATCACAACAACAAAAATATCTAAAGACCATAAACTTCACACAAAAGAAAGAAAGACAATATACCTTATATAATTCTCATCTCAAGAATGTATTGACACCATTCCTCCTTAATTTTTTCCATTTTATCTTTCGAGTAAGTAGCACACTTGAATTCATCACAACACTACATAATATAACATAATATGCACGATTTAGTTAAAACTAATTAATTAGATGAAATATCCGTTAAATATTAAAATAAATCCTAACTTATAAATCCATACCATGTTTGAAATCTCTATTTGACCCAAATGAATAGTTTCCTTCATAAACCTCAATACAAAATAACCGCAATCTATACCATTACGCTGACGAGGACACTACACATAGAAAAAAAATGAATATATATATATATATATATATATATATATATATATATATATATATATATATATATATATATATATATATATATATATATATATATATATATATATATATATATATATATATATATATATATATATATATATATATCAGGATATATAGTTTAACTTGTTTTATCAAGTAGCATCACTATTATAATTAAAATTGTGAAAATATACATAATAAATTATGGAAGAATTCTGTGTCTTTCACATAGCAGAAATTGCCAATATATACACGGTACAACTTCGGTTTCATATCAGGAACTTTAAACAATTTCCTATTTTATCTCCTTAGAATATGCCTACAAATAACGTAATTAATGGTACAGCAAATCGCCTAGTTAATAATATACAATACAGAATATGACAGCTATCAATCAACTTAATGAAACATATTTTGTTTCCTTATTACCCCCCCTCAAGTTGGTGCATGTGGACTCCAAATGCCCAACTTGCCAAGCAAGGAATGAAACTGAGTGCGGCCCAAAGCTTTTGTAAAAGTATCTGCAAGTTGTGCATGAGTGGGAACATAAGACGGTTGCAGGGTGTGACGAACAATCTCATCACGGATGAAGTGACAATCCACGTCAATATGCTTAGTACGCTCATGAAAGACGGGATTATTTGCAATGTGCAGCGCAGCTTGACTGTCGCAGTAGAGTTGTATAGGCATCGAATGACTGATCCCAAGGCTGGAAAGAACTCCCTTGACCCACTTCAGTTCACACGTGGTACTAGCCATCGACCGATACTCAGCTTCAGCGGACGAACGCGCTACTGTATGTTGTTTTTTGGTTTTCCAAGAAATTGGAGAGTTACCCAAGAAAACAATCCATCCCGTAAGAGACCTACGAGTAAGAGGACAAGTAGCCCAGTCAGAGTCACACCATCCATACAGTTGTAGATCACAATCACTGTTCAAGAGGACTCCTTGTCCGGGGTTTCCTTTGAGGTATCTAACTACTCGCAGAGCAGCATCCCAATGCTCAGTTCGCGGTTGCTGCATGAACTGTGACAACACATGGACACAATATGACAATTCAGGTCGTGTAAAGCAGAGATAAATGAGACGACCCACCAACCTGCGATAACGATCGGGATCAGGAAGAAGCTCGTTATTAGAGAGGCTAAGATGATGATTTTGTTCAAGGGGAGTACTCGCAGGTTTTGCACCAAGTAAACCAACTTCACTAATAATATCTAGAGCATATTTTCTCTGACAAAGAAACACACCTTTAGGGGATCTTGCAACTTCCACCCCTAAGAAATATTTTAATTTTCCCAGGTCTTTCATATGAAAGCATCTTCTCAAGTAGTCTTTGAAACATTGTATCGAGTCGTGATCATTCCCACATATAATCAAATCATCAACGTACACTAGTACCACCAATTGAATGTCTTTATCTTGTAATGTAAACAAAGAGTAGTCTGAGTATGATCGCACAAAGCCGTAATCTTTGAGAGCCGAAGACAACTTTGCAAACCAACAACGCGGGGCTTGCTTTAACCCATACAATGATTTTTGAAGCTTACAAACCATACCTGGCTGAGAGGAGTGAAAGCCGGGGGGAAATTTCATGAAGACCTCTTCTTGTAAATCACCATGAAGAAACGCATTGTGTACGTCCATTTGGTGAAGCTCCCATCTTTTCGCTGCGGCGACTACTAGAACAATTCGCACGGTGACCATTTTTGCCACTGGTGCGAAGGTTTCGTTGTAGTCGATGCCTTCAACTTGATGATTTCCAAGTATAACTAGTCGAGCTTTAAACCGTTCTATGGTCCCATCAGAATGATACTTGATTTTATATACCCACTTGCATCCCAACGCCTTTTTATTCGTTGGTAAGGAACACACTTTCCATGTGTTATTATCTTCAAGAGCTTGTATTTCTTGTTGCATTGCTAAACGCCATCTGCTGTCTTTTATTGCTTCTGCAAATGACATAGGCTCTCTATCGGCTACCACGGCTGCAAGAAACTTGCGATGGTGCAGTGAGAATTTTTCACAGTTAGTGTAATGAGCAATAGGATACCGTACCTTCGTTTGATGCTGTGAGATGGGAGAACTAGCAGATGGGCTCTCTGATGTTTTCACCGTATTGGTCACACAATCTCGGAGCCTTGTAGAAGGAATTTTAGCACGCTTTCCTCGACCGAGCTGCTCCTCATTTTCTTCATTAGTGATAACTTGTTCACTTTCTTGGTTACTTCCCCCCCTCACGTCATCATGGCTCTCTTCCCTTGGCAACTCAACATTCACAAATTGCTCCCTATGAACATTTTCATCATCAGCAGGAGCCTCTCCATCTAGCATGTGTGTCATTAACTCACCACTAGAGATCACAGGTTCTTGCCCAAAAGGAAATTCAGCTTCAAAAAAATCAACATCTCTTGATACAAAATAAGTGTTGGTATCCAAGTCAAATAGCTTCCATCCTTTCTTTCCATGTGGGTACCCTACAAACACACACTTTCTACTTCTGCTGGAAAATTTGTCACCCTTCCTTCCTTGATTATGTGCATAACAAAGAGATCCAAAAACTCTAAGATGTTCATAGGTAGGTGGCTTCCCATTCAACACCTCATAAGGGCATTTTCCATTTAACAATGGTGTTGGTGTTCTATTTATCAAATATCCAGCAGTTAAAATACATTCACCCCAAAAAGAAATGGGAAGATTACCTTGAAATCTCAATGCCCGAGCCACATTGAGTATGTGCCTATGTTTCCTTTCAACTCGTCCATTTTGTTGAGGCGTTCCGGTGCATGATGTTTGAAACACGATTCCACGTTCATGGAATTGAGTTCGCAAACATGTAAATTCGGTTCCATTATCACTTCGAATCATTTTAACCTGCTTTTCATATTGTTTTTCTACTAATGCAATAAAATTCAACAAAGCACGAGGTGCTTCCCTTTTATCTAACAACAAGAAAATCCAAATTGCTCGAGAATAATCATCCACTATAGTTAAAAAATAATAAGCACCACATGAAGATGGAGTTTTATAAGGCCCCCACATGTCACAGTGAACTAACTCAAACACACATGCTGCATTATTATTGCTTAAAGGAAAGTTATCTCTAGTTTGCTTAGCCCTTTGGCAAACATCACATGCCTTATTTTCATAGTCGTTATTCCTACTACTATTATTTGAAACCAACTTAGTAATCTTCAAAGAAGGATGTCCCATTCGCCTATGCCAAATATCAAGTGACAGTCCACTATCAATTTTGAAATCTTTCTCATTTCGTGTCCCTCTGAAGTAGTAGAGCCCATCTATTCGTTCACCCAATCCAATCAGCATCCTCGAAGTGCGGTCCTGCATCACACACAAAGAGTTAGAAAATTGCACTACACATCTTGTCTCGTCTATCAATTGGGTCACAGATATCAAGCTACAACTCAATTTAGGCACATATAACACATTGCTTAATTTCAACCCTCCATCAAGAGTTGTCGTTCCCTCCTTCGTTGCAGCAAGTTTCTGTCCGTCTGGCAAACCTACAGGACATCCCTGTACTTCCTTCAATTCCTGAAGCAATCTCAGATTTCCTGTCATGTGATTTGACGCCCCTGTATCAATAATCCAAGCTTCTTTACCTGTCATTCTTTCACTAGGATTTCCCTTCTGGCTGTCCAACATATTCACAAGAATTTGCCACTGTTCTGTGCTTAATCCAGCCAATCCTCCGTTGTCTACTTCTGCCGCTTCCTCAACTGTTCTTCCAATAGTTGCTTGGGCAACATTTGCTCGTACACCCATGCCTCTGCCGCGTCCAGAATTTGCACTGCGTCCCTGTTGTTGCCCTTTGATTCGAACAACTGCTTTTGTTTCATGGCGTGGCCTATCCCCCCACCAATCTGGATATCCGACAATTTGAAAACATCCCATGGTATCATGCCCTGTCCGATTGCAGTTTGAACAGACTATGCCTTTGTCTTTTGTGTCTCCGCGTCCTTTAGCCCTTCCACCGGTCTGCACAGCTAGACCAACAATCTCTGTTCTTTCTTCCTTGGTCCTAGATATGGCCTTCACGCGTTCTTCTTGTATCAAAGTAGCATATACTCGATTCAACGATGGCAGTGGATCAGTCGCAAGAAGGCTAGAGCGAGTCGTTCCGTACACCACATCATCCAATCCCATCAGGAACTGGTGCACTTTCTCTTCTTCCCTTTGTTTCTCTAATTTTGCCTTGATGTTACATTTGCACCCTTCACATGTGCATGTTGGTATCTGATGGTAATTTCCCAGTTCATCCCATAATGTCTTGAGTTTTCCATAGTAGTTCACCATGGACATTCCTTCTTGTTTACATTCAGCAAGTTCCGATTTCAGTTGTTGAATCCTTGGCCCATTCGCAACTGAGAATCGCTCTTTAATGTCATCCCAAAGTTCCTTTGCGTTCTCCATATAGGAAATAGTAGAACGCAGAGAAGCTTCAATGGTGTTTAAGATCCAAGACACCACCATCGATTGGACGGTCCACCAATCTTCCATTTCTGGTGATTCTTCATTCGGCTTCTTTACGGTTCCTTCGACAAACCCCCATTTACGTCGTGCACGTAACGAGGTCCTAATAGCTTTTGCCCATTCGTCATAATTTTCACCCCGAAGTTGGACTTGGGTGATTATGCTTCCTGGGTTGTCATTCGAATTCAAATCATACGGAGATGGCGTCTTCTTTACCACCTCAGTTTTTTCCACAGTTTTTTTTCCATCAGGACCATGCTCTGATGCCATAATAAATTATGGAAGAATTCTGTGTCTTTCACATAGCAGAAATTGCCAATATATACACGGTACAACTTCTGTTTCATATCAGGAACTTTAAACAATTTCCTATTTTATCTCCTTAGAATATGCCTACAAATAACGTAATTAATGGTACAACAAATCGCCTAGTTAATAATATACAATACAGAATATGACAGCTATCAATCAACTTAATGAAACATATTTTGTTTCCTTATTAATACATGCACTCTGATCCATATAATGTTGTTTGCTTTATTCCTTGGTACTTGAGCTTGTCTTTGTGATCATAATATTTGTATAATTCTAACATAATATAAACGAATATTTTGAACAATCTCACATAATAAATAAATATACACACAAATATTCAGAACAATCTCATCACTTACGTATCAACCATCTTCTTTATATCTGGGTATTTTTTTGACCACCACCTAACGAATCCAGATAATGTACTATTTCTCTTATCGGATTAATCGTAACCAACAACCAGTGTCCACTTTAAATAAGAAAAAAGTTTAGATGAAAATTTTCTATACAACGTCAAAAAACGAATAACTATAATAAATAAAATTAGAAAGAAATCTAACCCATGACCAGTATTATATGGCAAAAAATACAACTTTTATGTATCTCTGTTAGCCATAAATGCACCGACTAAGTGATTTTAGACTACATTTGGACTTTGATTGATTAATCGTGTGTTGATACAACTAGAAGATAAGAATGAGAATCTTTCTGTCAATTGATGCGAGAGCATCAATTTGTCATACAAGAACCATAAATAAAAACATAATCAACATTAGAATATTCATTGAAATGAGTAAATAAATTGTTCAATTATTTAAATAAAATTGATCGGAGTACTTGATGTATGAATTCATAACACCGATGCCTAATTCAGAATGTTGAAAAATTCTGATCCAAATCCTCTTTACCAGTTGTTTCGGTATAAGCAAAACCGAAAATACCTTCCTCCATAGGTATTTCACAAATACCACCTTCCATCATATCTGTTGTTCCTACATATGTTTCAAGGCACAACCTAAATCGAGGAACAAATGCTTTTTTAGGCTCGGTCTTTGCAAGATCCTTTTTTTGTTGGACACATTGCTAAATTCAGGCATCTTATTCTTGCTGACTTGTTGCAACTCTTGAGTATGAATCTAAAAATCATATAATTTAGGTAATTAATGTATAAGATCATGAAGCTTTTGAATTCAGAGGATATAATTGACATTTTCTATGCATATATATATATATATATATATATATATATATATATATATATATATATATATATATATATATATATATATATATATATATATATCAATGTACCTGTTTTTTTATGCAACTGACTCGATGTGCCGTACAATCTTCTTATCTTTTGGTTTGGATTTTGTAGGAGTCTAAGATTATCATGTAAATAAAAGGTATGTAAATGTAAGAATAACTTACATGCATGACTCGTAAAACATTTTGAATACTAAAAGATTCATAATGATGTTCAACATACCTCATCATCTATGAAAATGAGATTTGGCAGTCATGCAACATACAATCCTATTGCGTCTCCTACCAATGTTGCATCTGAAACATCGTCTGATATAGGTAATAACGCATCCCCCTCTAAAGCAATATCAATCGATACTTTCAAAAATCCAGCAGGGAGCGATTTATGGTGAAGTAAGTCTCCCAAAGTGTTATGCAATTTCCCTTGTCAATCATGCGATAAGTCGGTGAAGATAAATAGAGCTGGCAATGTGAAACGCTCTAAACCAATAATAAATGTGATTAATGTGTATATATATCAATTAAAAAAATTGTGCTAAATTAATTTCAAGGTAATACATATAATTATCTCATGAAGTTTCTATTGAAAATTATAATTGATACTATCTTTGTCACTAGTATCTTTAAATTCTAAACCGCGCTTTTCTGACATATATCTTTCTTTATCCTTTTGCAATTCACGAATTTGAGCTTTTAATTCTTCCAACGATTCCATCACTTGTTTGTTGCTAGGAATTTTACTCTTCAGATGCTTATACAATGTTCTTGGAGTGACCCCAAATCCTTTACCCTTCACACGACCAGAATACTTATGAACATTTAATACTCGACTTAGTACACTCCTGCAATCATGGTCTTCACTAGAGTTAAAGATTGAGATAGATTCTCCTGAAATTCATATGCATATAGAAAAAGATTAATGGGGATTAAAAAGTATAAATATTATACGTTAATAAACTTTTGATTTTACTAAATAAATAATGTTATACTTACACATTGCTCAAAAACTTGTTAAACATCTTCCTGAACAACTCCATCCTTACCCACACGAGCATCCTTACACAAAACATGTTTTGGAAGAGATGTTTCTTCACTTTTCTCCTCTTCTAAATACACATTAAGACAAATAATAAAATCAATTATAATGTACATGTTCCGGAAGAAATGTTTCTTCACTTTTCTCCTATTCTAACTATATCACTGTAAATCATTTATATATACTTACTGTTCTTTGCTGTAAGTGTGCATATCACAAACATCCTTTTTTATATGGATACGCGGATTTTGATACTTGTTGGCAATTTATGCCACTCACAACCTGGATAAACAAGTTTAAGTCATATCAGAACACATGTAGGACAAGTATATATATTATACAATGTTCATGATAAATTAAAATTACATGGAATTCTTGGGTTCTTCGTTTGGCAACAAAAGTTTCTCATTCTTTAGGTGAAATCAAATCTGCATACTTCTTTGGACATTCTGATTCAACAAAATTTCTATGAGAATCCTTAAGAAACTTGTTCGTTAAAAATGCTTGAAACCCTCAGAGTCTTTTTTCGGCCAATTGAAGACAATATTTTATTCAGTCGTCACCAATGTTAAAAGACCTCTACGAACAAATTAACATATATAGAGTGTGTTAGTATAAGTAATTTAAATACATAATCATCAACAAAAATAAATAACATCACATATGATACCTGTATCTCACTTCATATTTTTTCTTTAGCAGGTTTCAATGATGGAGTTCTCTAATTATCACAAGTGATTGGAATTTGCGAACGAACAAGTGCCCCAATGTAACTTATCAACATTGCACCGTTAGAGTTAACTAGTTGGTCTGTTTCATTCGTACGCCATATTTTATACCTTTATCTCTTGCATGAATGATTCCCTTCATAATTGTTATTCCTCGTTTAATATCTCCTTCCACATTATGTACTGATTCGTTTCCATCATTTTTAGAAGTATCATGTGATTTTTCTTGGTTGCTAGCCATTTCACTTGTAATAAAGAAAAACATAAATATGAAATGACAAATATCAAGATCCATAATCCATAATCCATCGAATATATAAAATGAGAGATATATAATTTTATTGAATGGCAGAATCTAAAATTTTACTAGTACCTTTTCACTAATATCTCTTCCTTTTCTTGGTTGAAATATGGTTTACTTGTCTCTTAACAACACGGACGGATGTTGTTAAACATCAACACTTCCTTCAATTAAAAAACATGGCATCGACGCGCAAATTCAATCACACTTAATGTTTCAACTCAAGTAAGTCACAAAAGTCATCAATTCGAGCATAAATCAATCACCAAAATTATCAAATCCACATTTAAATTACCAAATATAACAACTTCATCACTTAAGTTCAAACAATCAACAACATCACAATATTCAACAATTAATTCACGAATGTCATTCAAGTTTCAATCAACAACATCACCAATGACTATAAAAAATAAATTCACAATGTCATCATTATTCATCATATTCAACCTTAACAATTAACAATTAATTTCATTATCATTTACAATCAACATTTCGATCAAAACAAAGTAATCACTAATTAACATTTTCAATCAATATTTAGATCAAAACAAAGTTATATCAAAACAAAGTAATCACTAACATTCAACAATTATCCATAAACAATATTATTATCGTCAATTATTTTCAACAACTTCATCACTAACGTTCAACATTAACTTACAAAATTAACACCAAATCTCAAAATAAATTCATCACAAATATCACTATTCATCATCTTGAACCTTACTACAACAAAATTTCAAAATCAAATTCAAATAACATTTACATCAACACTTTCAATGTCTCATTTCAATTGTTTCCACAACAAACAAACTCATCAATTCATTCCAACAATTAATATCATTACTTTCACATCTTTAACACTAATTCACTAACACTGTCATTCAAGCTTCTTTTGAATTCAAATAACAACAACATCACAATGTATTTCATGGTTTGCGAATCCAAAAAAGAAAATAAAGAAATACCATGCAAATAAGTTTGAAAATAAAGAAATACCTTGAAATGGTGGAGCGCGGCCAGACGCGAACAGAGGGAGAAGGACATAACTGAAGCCGATCGGAGGGTGTTACGGTGGAGGGAGTAGTCGCGAGAGAGAAGATGCTTGGTCGGAGGAAGTTACAACGGAGGGAGTAGCTCTGATAGAGTTATGAACACAGACAGTATAGTCGCGAGAGAGATAGACAGAATTGCTTGGTTTCCAAAACATAAAAAATCTATTTTATTTTTAGAATTTAATTACCTATAGCAGCGCTTTTGAAAGTGCTTTCTTATCCTATACCTATAGCAGCGCTTTTGCTTACAAAGCGTTTTCGTATCCTAGACCTTTAGCTGCGCTTTTGGAAAGGGTTGTCTAAGGTGTGACTTAGGCAGGACCTATAGCTGCACTTTTGTAAAGCGCTTTCTAGAAAGTGTTTTCTATTGTTTAACCTAGGTATGACCTTTAGCAGCCTTTTCCAAAAGCGCTTTCTAAAGGCATACTTTAGCAGCGCTTTTTTCCCTTGTTTTTTTTTATAACTTTTAGCAACTCTTTTGGGAAAAAGTGTTGTCTTTGTAGTGCTGCCAAAAAGTAATTTTGGCGTAGTGACTCAAGCTGTAATTGCTATTATTTTTTTCTTTAATCATTTTTATCCTAAAATATCATTTAGATTGAAACAAGACTTTATTGTTTATTTTTTAAATAGTTTTTTCGTTCTTTTTTTTCTTCAGATGAATGGAACATAACTCAACGTTCTTTATACACAACATATTATATAATATTGAAAACACATACTCTTTTATGTTTTCAATATCTATTATGTTCAATTCTTTTTTCAATTGTATCGTTTTTGTAATTAGTAGTTTGTACTTTGGAATAATTGAAGGAGCATTTAAAGATGAAAAATTCAAATATATCTGGGAAGAAGAAATAAGGAATGAAGGATCATAACAACTGCATATTTGTAATGAAAAAAGTGTCCTTGCTAACTTAAGCAAAATGATACTAGGTCATGTTATTTACGAATGGTATGCAATCAATTGATTTTTTTTCTTTTCTCTTTTCCATGCATTTGTGTATTTATTTTTATTTGTTTTCAATTTCATCTGAAATCAATCGTTGCTTCCATATTTTTTTAAAGTTATGTTCATGAATAATATTTTAAAATTTTAATAAAGGTTATTTATATTTGATGTGTGCAAATATTCATGAAAGATCAACTAGCTAACAGTGGAATGCTTCATTCTCCTTATGACTTGGCGTGTGTGTTATGTTTCCAATCCGAAGAAAGATTTGAACCATTTCTTTTTTCACTGTAAGGTGAAGGAGGATATTTGGGAGAAAGTGTTTGGATGAATAAGGATTGCGAGGATTAGCGAGTCTGTTATCTGAAAGAATTTTTTGTGTTGAATCAAATATATCGAATTTAGATCAGTGGAGAAAGGGAAAGTCGATATTATTTGGATGGCGTTTTTACTTAAAAAAAGAAACCTAACTAAATAAGAGAGAGAAGATGGATCTTATCCCCTATATGGAACACTAAATCCTATCTATTGATAGAAAGATCTTTGTCAAATACCAGACAAAAAATATTGTTTATATTTTCATGCGTATACATATTAAATAAAAATAAACATTTATGTTATGACGCATGTGCCCATTAAAAAAAACGGATAAACGGGCACGAAAATACCCGTTTGGACGCTAGAATGTATATTATATTTTAAAAATGTAAATATTATGTTTTAAAAAGTAGATATTATGTTTTAGTATTTTATAACATATATTCTGTTTTAGTGTTATATAACATATATTGTTTTAGTATTATATAACATATATATTATGCTAAAAAGTATATATTATGTTTAAAAAAATTATATATTATATTTTAAAAAGTATATATTATGTTAAAAAATTATATATTATGTTTTAATATATATATATATATATATATATATATATATATATATATATATTATGTTTTAGTATTTTACCATATATATTTTTGGATTATTAACATATATATTTTATAGAAAATAAAAATATATATTAAAATTCAAATTAATAAATATTTAATAAATTTATATTTTATAAATGAATATATATATATATATATATATATATATATATATATATATATATATATATATATATATATATATATATATATATATATATATATATATATATATATATATATATATATATATATATAGAGAGAGAGAGAGAGAGAGTTGCTATGAGATATCTTATAAATAGACAATTTAACATTGAAAATATTACGTCACAATTAAAGTAAAGTTGGTGGTTGCAGCATAATTTTCATGCCACTAATTTACTGTGTGTCGCGACGTGCATTTTATGTCATTACTAAAATAAATAGCGACATGACTTTCCTTTTATTATGTGCCAGTCTGTCAGACGTTAATGTGCTAGCAGCGTGATTTTCATATCACTAATTAAAATTATGTCAAATTGCATCACAATCAATTATACGGGTAACATTTCCTTTTTTAATTTTTAAAATTTTATTAACGACATGAAATACATGTCACAACAAATTTTTTGAAACTTTTAAAATTTCTCACACGTATAATGCTTTATTACCTTTTTTTAATTATTTAAAATTTTGAGTAACAATATATTTTTCACATTATTAAGAAGTTTTCACAAAATTTAAATTACAACATTAAAAAGTCAATTTTATTTTATTTTATAAGTGTTGCGACATGTTTTTTAAGTAGCAATGTCATTTTTTAATAACGTGAATTTCACGTGACTTAAGATCGGTATATAATTACTAATATGTACTTATATATATTGTAACCAATATTTCTCTTTAATAATAAATTTTTGTTTGACTTACTTTTTATATTATTATATGCTTCTTAACACTTTTTTTGAATTTATTTATATATAAAAGTCATTTTAAGAATTCATAAATTTAGTAAAGTTTAAAATTAATGCACGGTCATTATAAAGATATATACAAATATTCAATCAAATTATTTTATATTTTAAAACCATCATAATATTTTAAAAATAAAAATATGATGTAGTGGAATACACTCCTCTTATTGAATGAGGATAAAAATATTTTACATTGTCATTATTTTTTTTTCTCATTTAAATATAAGTAAAACTCATTAAATTAAATTTCAATTATTAAAACAAAAAATAATATCATTGTTCCAAAAATATTTTTAATTAATTCTTTATTTTCCAAGAAGAATGCATAGTCCCTATACAAATTTAATTTAATAATAATTATAATATATAACATTTTAATAAATATAATAAATTTCCTACAAAATTTGTGTTTGAAGAAACTTTAGAGTCTCAATCACATAAGGAAAGGAGAAAAGAGAAAAGAAAAGAATGAATATGTTAGTGGTGTTCCTCAACCGAAGAAAAAAAGTGTAAAGGTTTACTTTCATTTCATCTTCTTCTCTCTCCTTAGTCCCAATACCACATAAATGAACTGATACATACATTTCCATACTTACATCTTACATATACATACACTCTACCCTTCTCTCTCTCCGGTACTTTTCACTGTACTTTGTTGAGAAAGCCACGCCACATAAACATTTAGCGTAACTACCTACAAACAATGAGTTCATCCTCAGGCCAGACTACTGGCCATGATCTCTCTTTCAAGATCTTACTGATCGGTGATTCTGGTGTTGGAAAAAGTTGCCTACTCCTAACCTTCATTTCCAGTTCTTCCGTCGAAGATCTTTCACCAACCATTGGTATTTCTCACAATTCTCGTTTCTATCGAATTATCGCCGATCTATTGCTTCATGCTCTCGTTCCGTAGCTATTTTCCTTTTATCTGATTTCAGTTTTCATATGATCTAATTCCATTTTCATGTTCCGTAGGTGTTGATTTTAAGATGAAAACACTCACTGTAGGTGGGAAGAGATTAAAACTTACAATTTGGGACACAGGTATGCATCTGTATCCGTGTTGACGTAATATTTGTGATTATATTTAATTTATTACTTTTGTAATTATTACTGGTATCATTGTGTCAGTGTCGGAAATTTGTGCAGTGTGTTCGTGCTTTATAGGTTTCTTTTGATTCATTTGTTAATCGACCAAAATGACTAGTTTAATTTAAGTGGTATATTGACTTATAAAATAGCAATGGATCCATTGCAGCTGGGCAGGAAAGATTCAGGACTCTCACAAGTTCTTACTATAGAGGAGCACAAGGAATTATTCTTGGTATGTATGTGGTTTGGGTTATGTACATATAGATATCTGTTACATTGTCTTTTGATCCTATTTTATGGCATCAAGGGTTCATTAAGCATATTTGCCTTGTTGTGAAACCATAATTTTGTAGTAGTTAAAGTATGATTTTGAATTACTGATGAAGGACTTTTTGTGATGTTAATGATTTCTATTTATTGAGGCTTTCATTTTCTTTTCTTATAGTTTATGATGTCACAAAGAGAGAAACCTTTACAAACTTATCTGAAGTGTGGTCTAAGGAATTGGAACTCTATTCAACTAACCGGGAGTGCGTGAAAATGCTAGTTGGAAATAAAGTTGACAGAGTAAGTTTTATGTTTTAGTTTGTTAAATCTTGTGTAAGATTGCAGAGATATGGAAAATGTGATGAGAAATAGTTGTGTGAAATTCCACCATGTGTCATTATAAAAAGACTTTTCTTATAATAGATAGATCATCTAACAAATAATGTGTCTGGACTTTGAATTTATGATTACAGTAGGAAATGAATTTGCAATTTTCTTGAAATATTCCTTCTTATTGGACTGGTTGAATATTTGTGGCTTTGATCTTATCTACATCTAGGCAATGAAATAAAATCGAAGTTTTGTCTTCCCAATCTCTTTCACCATTTGTTAGAATTAACAACAATGAGTCAATACTCACATCATGAGAAAGTTATCACATTCTCATGATTTCAAGTAAGTTCAATTCTATCCTATTAAAATTATGAGTGTGGGCCAACTTAGAAGAACTTATCTTTCGTATGATTTGTACATATGAATATGTTGGTACCAAAGAGAGGCTCACATTGGTTGTAATATGGTCTAAAAAGTGTTTACAGGTAGAAAACATTTCTCACCTACAACCTGGTTTCTTAGGGTGGTATTAGGCTCGGTCTAAATTCTAAGATGATATCAGCGTCTATCAAATATTTGGTGTGCTACCTGTTATTTTAGTTTATTTAGGGTCACTCTATCACTTTCTTGGGCTAATCATTATTGAGTCATTCGGGTCACACTTCAAATGTTTAATAATGAACTTGAAGGAGCGTGTTGAAAGTTCCACGTTCCATGTGATATCTCCTAAAAAGGTATTTTCGAGTAGGAGTCATCCCTTACCTTACTATGACATGTTTTCACACTTTTTGGCCACTATCAATGTGATATTCTCATGGCATCCATCAGAATACTGGATCATTGCATTATCAGCCAGATTAAATGAAATTAGGGTCACATTTGTATGTCCGTGCTTGATATCTTAACACTTCCATTTCAGTGAATATGAAAATTATCACATGTATACATTTTAGGAGGCCCCATCATTCTAAGCAGCCAAATTAAGCCAAAGCTTTAAAGTATTACTGGACACTCTGTAACCATTGTCAAACTTTGTGGAGATAGATGTATTTTTGTATAAGGACTTCATTTAGCATAAATGTCCTTTACCAATGCACATAGCAATAGCATACGATAAGATCATGAATACCTTACTTTTAGATGCATACATCAGATTCATTAAAATATGAAATATATATCCTATGTTTCAGGACTCCTGGTAATGGATCTTAGTTAACATGTGAGATTTTTGCGTGAATGATGGCATTGTCTTTTTACTAATATCTACTATGGTTTATTTCTTTATTTTTAGGATTCTGAAAGGGTTGTGAGCAAGGAAGAGGGATTAGCCCTTGCAAAAGAATTGGGATGTTTGCTTCTTGAATGTAGTGCTAAAACTCGAGAAAATGTGGAGAAGTGCTTTGAAGAACTCGCTCTAAAGGTACTATTTTAGAAGTTTCCTTTAAAGCATTTCTGTCTCATGCATAATACAACTTTCCAATTAACCGGCATTACCTATTAGTATTTCACTCCACTAAGTCCGATGGTAGTTTTAGAAGTTAGCAATTCTGTTATAAGTTAGTTAGATCATTTCTCTCTATGTTTTATACTGTCTATAGTTTTTCATATTCAATTCCCAAATAACTAGTATTATCTGATTTTGTAGATAATGGAGGCTCCTAGTTTATTGGAAGAAGGATCAACAGCAATAAAAAGAAATGTTTTAAAACAGAAGAAACAAGAACCACATGCACCACAGAATGGCGGCTGTTGCTCTTAAGATGCTGCAGTGTGAACATTGTCTTGTATATGTGAGCTTCTTCCCTAGTTTCTTACTGATGCCAGTGTCTTTTGGGTTGCTCAATTACATTGGTGGGAAATTGGCAACAATGACATTTATCAGCTTGTGTAAATTTGTTTGCCTTTGAATGATTGTATCATTTGTGTGTTGCTCCCAACTCAATCTGATAATGATACGCACAATTAAATTTATGTTTAAAGATTATAGGGTTTGTCACAATCAAAGATTTCTCTTTAAACTACTAGTCATATTATAATCTCAGTCCCTACATATACAAACACTAATGAACTTTTTTAGATTTTGTACTAGTCATGAGTTATAGTGCTTGATAATGGTAAAACATGAGTGGTGTTTTGTTTGTGGGGGCCATAATCACTCATTTTGTTCACAAAAGTAGTTATGACTGTTGTATTTTTTATTATATTTCAAAAGTATCATTATTAGAATATTTCTACCTTTTTCTAACTGCGCTTTCTACTTATTTGACCAAGTCATCTTATTTCATTCACTTGTCTGGTTAAAGAAACGTGGATACGTTTAATATATATGCACATGCCTTTTGTTTTATAAAAAGAAATCAACACTTCCGTATGTTGTGAGATCCTTATTTTTGGGTACTATTGTTTTGAACATGCATGGCTGGTTTTTCTCTTAATAAAACTAAAACTAAAAATCAAAGTACTAAGTAATTTGCTAATTTATATAGAAATAGAAGACAAGAATAACAAAGCTAACCTTTTTAGGATGACGAATTCAATCATTTTAAAAATTACTCATAACCATAGGAAACATAACATTATTAAACGTTTTAGTATATGATGAATTCATTCCTTTTAAAAATTACTCATAACTATAGGAAGTATAACATTATTTTGCATTAGTCTTTTGACTATCCTTAAAAGTTAAAAGATCCACTAAATGCAAATGGGGTTATAACATAATGTTGATTGTTCGAAAGCATTTTTTTTATGTTTGTCTTATAATAAAATCTCTAATCCTCAATATCATAAGGGGAAAATTTCAGTCAAATTTACATGCATGTTTATTAGAGTCTCCGCAGAGTCTTAACTAGCCCGCCTAAGTGACAATCTTTTGTCATGGAGATGGTAAAATAAAAAACTTACATACACCTATATGTGTATCATGTGCCAACGGGATACGAAACATATTAATGTGTAACATGATATGACAAAGTGATATGATAGTGATTTTATCTCCCTAAAGGGAAACAATTGATCAACATAGTTTAGGTTCTTTCTTCACTCACTGTTTTCTTAGTCTTTTTTTAACTTTCTTATACTTTTTTCACGTTTTGACATTTTTACACCTAGGTCAAATTTTAAAACACTCATTTTTTACTCTAATTTTATTCTGGACACTTTCATTCCACCACCATAATTCTTTATCCCTAGGTTCAAAACCTCTTGATTCACCCAAATCTATTTAACCACTTTTCTAATCTCTTGGACAATTTTATTTCACATACTATTTGCACTTCCTCGTGGTTATCCAAATCCTCTCTCCAAGATCTTGTGTTGAAAATTCTTTATTTTTCTACCTTCAAATGCCACCACTTGATCCTTGGCGCTACCATATGACATTTTCTATTTATTCTACCCTTAATTCTTACATTCATAACAAAAACTCCATGTTGGATAGTCAAACCCTCTCCCAGGATAATTTTGCAGTCCAACAAATCTTCATATCAGACCTCCTGGTAAGAATGAAATCTATTTGAGAACACACTCTCCCCACTTTTTATATGTGATAAGATGTTCATCTCTTTTTCTAAACCATATATTTTCTATAGTAAGATCCAGAACCGCTGAAAACTCCAAGATTGATTTACCCTCTACATTCACCTCCCTATGCCAAATGGCTCATGCACGCTTTCAAAACCTCTTGCTACGCTACCTACATTTCTATTAAACTACTTTATCAGAAGTAAAGAATCCTCTTCTGAATCTTAGAATCTGACAACTTTCAGAAGCTATCATCCATCAAAGTCTAGTAGAGCTAGACTAAGAGAGAGAGAGAGAGAGAGAGAGAGAGAGAGAGAGAGAGAGAGAGAGAGAGAGAGAGAGAGAGAGAGAGAGAGAGAGAGAGAGAGAGAGAGAGAGAGAGAGAGAGAGAGAGAGAGAGAGAGAGAGAGAGAGAGAGAGAGAGAGAGAGAGATCTTCTGTCAGCCATAAGTCTCCAAGATTCTATTCAAAACCAACACTTCCTCTTGAAACAAGAGTCATGAGTGATAGATGAATATTGAATTGTTTCTTTTGACAACTAACAACCAGCAGTAACATCACAACAAGTGAGAAAATGTTTTCCATAAATATGATCATCATCTGCCTTAATGAAATATTTAGAATAAGTAAACACAACAGAGTTTCTTCTTAAAGGTGTCTGAAGACCCTTTTTTAGAAGAGCTTTTCTAGACGTCTAACAGAAACTTTGTATTTACATATACTCAAATATCTCATTGAATCAAGAGATAAATCAGGCAAGAGCAAGCATACCTTTTTTTTGTTGTTATTTTCTCAATTAGGCTCGTATCAGTATTCAGACTTGACCATAGAGTCTGAACACCATTTTGAGTGGATTCTGATTCAATGGCTATTAAACTAATGACTTCACTACTCTCACCAAACTCAGTACCTCTAGCATTTGTCTGAGTTATGGGATCTTCTACCATTAAATGTTGATAACAACCTTTGATAATTGCCATGGAAGATGCCTCTATTCCTTTCCTTGATATTTGTAGCAATTATATTTAGATCATGACACTCATATTTCTATGAGACCATTCACAAATGTTCAGACATGCTTTCCTTCGCCTTATGCCACATTTTAATAGCAATACCATGATTCATTTTAGAGTATCAATTTAGAATAAACCACAATATGAACAAGATATTATTCTTAGCAGAATCATCAATTTCATTGTCTTGACACAAGACTTTAAGATCTCTGATAAGCACAAAACGAAATGATGTTAACTATAAGAGAATGACATAAAACAAATTAAACCTCATCATCTAATTTCCTGTAGAACACAAAGGAAAATTGAAGATTTCTCATAGACTTTTCCTTTAATACAAATTCCATGATGGCCCTCAATCAAGGAGCAATGAAGTCTTTTAAGATATCACCTTAATGAACAAACTCCTTATTATCAAATATTGAAGCAAGATAGACTTAACATAATCTCTTTCTCTAAAATACTTAATTTTTATTTAAGGACTCAAATGCTTCTTCAAAAGCAGTAATGACTGGCAGGACCAAATTACTCTTTTATCTTAATCCAACACTAATGTCTTCTTTGAAAGAATATGCAGTGAAGATTAACTGACATTAGGTTCTGGTAGTGTTTATTCTTGCTTTTAGATCTGGGAGATCAGTTGAAGTACAAGTACTTTAGAAGCTTCTGAAGTTACTCTTCTATCAACAAATATTCTAACCCATCCAGCTGATTAAGAAGTACTTTTGACAAGCAATATAAGTTCCTTATCATCAAATACTTCAAGGAATCAAGCTTCAGGAAAGGCGATCTATTAGATATCTTTTCATTATCTAATTTCATTTATTTTCTTTGAAGATTTGCAAGATAAACCAACAGACCACAATAAATTCAATTTGTATAACTTCTTGAATAACTATGACCTCAGGTTTGAATCTAAATCATTCTTTTCATAATTTGCTTGAAATATTAGATGAAGTGTAACTAGGCAAGCTTCAAAATTGATTCCCACAAATCCGAGCACAAGAATTCAGAGATATTTCGAGAATCAAACATATCAATGATGTTGACATACTCAGAAGTGAGATAGAGCATCTACCAGAATGCAACTACCTTTGAAGATATTCAATAAGCTTCTTCTGAGTTGATAATAGAGACTTTCAAACATATTATCTCTACATCATCAACTTCTATAGTAATACATTTTTAAAGGATATTGTATAGACCTTCAGAACCCATTTTATCAAGACCATTGGGTGAAAACTATGCTTTGCTTTTTCCATTATTTAAATTCAGTGGAATCACCCTTTGAATATGGTAGGAAAAATAATATAATATTTTTCATGTACCACTTGATTCCTTCTTGAAGGAAAGTCTTTAACAGACATACTTTTTATATTGGATCGTTATTTGTGCCACTGTTAAGTGTTAAGCATAGACCAGGATCTGATACCAATTAAAGGTGAGAAAAGTACACAAGAAGGGGGGTTAAATTGTGTATTCCGTTTTCTTAGTTTGCATATGATCAGAGTTCAGGATCTAAACTGGTGTTCATATTCTGGTTAATTTTTAGCAGCGGAATGTTTACAGAAGCAAATAAATAATAGCAGAAGACACAAAGATTTATACTGGTTCCTCCCCTAACTAAGAGTAGTCCAGCCCCCTTGTTTCACAATAGATTTCATTATAATCAAAACATGATTACAATCACTTATACATTCTGCATAAGACTTTTACACCTGCTCAGACCCAAGGTCCAAGACTTCTGCTCAAGCTCCTCACTCGAGACTTCCTGCTCAGGTTCCATGAACCCAAGATTCCTTGCTCAGGCTCTCAGACCCAAGGCTTCTGCTCAAAGTCCCTTGAAACGAGCCTCCGCTTGCACCACCCCTGGCCAAGACTTACTGCTACGCTTCCATCTACTGAGCATTCATGCTCAAGCCCCTCAGGCCTACGACTTTTGCTCAAGGTTCCATGAAATAAGCCTCCACTTGCACTACCCCTGGCCAAGACTTACTACTATGCTTTCATGATTCGAGCTATCCTGCTGAAGCCACACTGGCTCAAGACTTTCCTGCTCAATCAATATACTTGATTAAGACTTTTACTGCTCAAGCACATAGCAAGAGACTTACATGGCTCAAGCATCTTGGATCGAGACTTCCTTGCTTGTATCCCAATGATACAAGACTTATGCTCAATCAATCCACTTGATTAAGACTTTCACAGCTCAAACACATAGCAAGAGACTTACGTGGCTCAAACATCTTGGCTCGAGACTTCCTTGCTTGTATCCCATTGACACAAGACTTTTATCTAAACTTTTGAATAAGCTCAGCAGAATAGAGAACAAGGTGTACATGATACAAGTATCAAAGGTACAAGAAATCACCATAACAAAGACCTAAAGCTCTTAAGATTCTAAGATATTCAATGTGTAAGAAATCTTAAGGCTTTTACAAGTATAACCTACATCAGAAAATGTTCATATATATTGAGTTGATAATTGTTGATCTTGTTACTCCTTCTTCTGGTTGATCCTTGTTAAAGATTCAGTTTGAACCTTCAGCCATATTTATAGCCTTTTTCAAAAACTAGTCGTTGAAGATGTAACTTGATCAAGAGTCTTTGTTGTTACTCCATAGTACAAGAGTTGTTAGAGATATATACACCAGAAGATCTTGTTCCAATGTGTAACATGTTTAACCTTTGAGTCTTCAAGAGATTATGTACTGATAGAGCCGTTGAGAGTAGATATCTATAAAACATTTCAGCTTTTCTTGAGCCTTGCAATCTGTAGACTCTAGCTGACAAACTGATTTGACAATACATCTTGCTTTCTGCAGTACAAACAACTTCAGCTTTATCACCAACTCTGAATGGTACCAGAGGCCAATTTATATTCACTAAGTGTAGAGACAATTATGTTGCTTCTTCTGATGCTGAGACCTTCAGCTTCAGAGTCTACACCATACATCACTTAGCAAGTATTCTTCAAATTCTGCCACCAGAAGCTAGCAAATCAGAAACTTTCAAAGTGTGCTTAATGTAGAGTAGATTCTGACCATAATATTTATAAGTATTAGAACCTGCACACATGTAACACACACTTAAACCAGAAGCTAGCAAATCAGAAACTTTCAAAGTGTGCTTAATGTAGAGTAGATTCTGATCATAATATTTATAAGTATTAGAACCTGCACACATGTAACGCACAATTAAACCATTGTTCATTCAATACTTTGTTATCATCAAAACAGGAAGGCACAACAAGATGAAAAAATCTGTGCAAGGAGAGAAGAAGCATGGAATCTTCATTCTTCTACACTAGAGATAAATCAACTAAAATATTCTCAGGAGTGTAAACCTTTATGTATTTACTTATCTAAGAAGCACATATATGAACAAAAGGTTAGTACCAGATGTCTCTGTTAATAGAATATGAAGACTCTAGCCTATGTGCTCAGAGTAAAGTCTCTTTCTGATGATTGAGCAAAAAGTCTTGAACTAGAGGTTTAGGAATCAAAGTCTCATGCTTATGGGAAGAGTAGGAAGTCTCAATTATTGTGATTGAGCAGGAAGTCTCATGCTTGAGGGCTTGAGCAGGAAGTCCTGAACGGGTAGTTCAAGCAAGAAAGTCTCGTTCTGGGTGATTGAGAATGAAGTCTTGAAAGAGAGTTTAGGCAAGGAAGTCTCATGCTTGCGGGCTTGAGCAAAAGTTTCTTTCTGTTAGATTGAGCAGGAAGTCTTGAGTCGTTGGCTTAAGAAATTGTGCTACAAAGGGAATGTACTACTCTTAATTGAGAGAAACCAAAATATATTGTGTGTCTCTTTAATTACTTATGCATCTATATTCTGATGTGCAAACATACTCTAAAGTCAAACTTTGATCTGATTCAAATACTAGGACCAGAATCTAAGTGTGAAACCTTTGTTTTTGAAACAAGACTAAGAAAAAGGAAGTAAACCTTTCATTGTTGTCTTCACTCTGACATCAGACTCTAAATGTGATTTAGAATCTAATGGTTCATAAACTAGTTAGTGAAATGAGTTTCGGTATTTGGACATACACAATTCAACCCCCCTTCTTATGTACTTTTCTCACCTTCAGTTGGCATCAGAGCACAATTATGGCTTGTCCTTTAAATGTGAAACAAAAAATATCCAGTGAGAAAAAAATACTCAGTCAAGAGCTCCAACTTGGATGAATTAGAGATAAACTGAAGAAGGTTATGTTATATGCTTGAACCTAAGCACATTATGTTAAAGGAACTCTGGAACAACCATAGAAGGACTTCTTTCAAATTTCTGTGGATTAAAATACTTGCTTCTACTTTAAGTCACTTATTTTGTGAGTATGAAAGGATTTTTAATCTTTAAGACTGACTCGTGGGGTAAGTGCACTTGTTGAAGAAATCAAGAACTTGTTTCTGCTGTGAGTCATTTGATCTATGAGTATGAAAGTATTATCTAATCCTTAAGACTGACTTGTGGGGAAATTTTGCTTGCTGCATGAATCTTGGTTTAGTATTGATTTACTTAAAGCAAAATGTCCACTCACATCATTGGTTGTGATAAGCTATGGGAAATATTGTTAACAACATTGACTTGAAGATCAATGGTGTTGTCTTGGTAACATATCTTGAGGAGTTTTCCTGCAAGATACAACTTCAAGGTTACAACTATTTAAGATGCTAAAGACATGAATACTCTAGACGTTGAAAGGTTGATCTGTAACCTTTAAAGCCTTGATATGGAACTAATGTTGATGAGCCTGTGTTGAAACCCAGATCTTCTGACTTTAAGTTTAATGCTGAAAGATCTGGTGATAAAATCTTCCTGACCCTCTGTCGCAACTAGGAAAAACAACCGGAAGAAACAAACAGAAGAGTCGCCACCGAATGTTATTTATTCAAAAGAGAGGGAAAGGAAACGATCAAAGAAAACCTAAGAGAAAGGAGAAGACAAGATCATCGCAACCAAATCTTAGATTCGGGAGTCGGTTACGCAAGGGGAATGTATTAGCACCCCCTCACGTCCGTTGTACTCAATGGAATCCACACTTGTTATCTAATCAAAGGGTATGTTATCTAAAATCTACTGCTAAACGAGAAAGGGAAAAGAAAAAGGATACTCGATAGGATATCACCGCCCTATGCCTACATATTCCCTCGTGCAATGGAAAAGTCAGAGTCAACGTAGTTCAGAAAACTACAGGTGATTAAGGGAAGGTTGCTCACCAGGATATTGCTGTCTTGTGCCTACGTATCCTCATCTGGTATGAGAAATCAGAGCAAACGTAGTTCGGGTAACTACGGATAAAAGGGAAAAGGGTACTCGCCAAGACTTCGCCATCTTGTGCCTACGTATTCTCATATGGTGTGAGAAATCAGAGCAAACATAGTTCGGGGGACTATGCCACATGTTGGTTATTTGTTTTTTAATGAGTGACGTTAATTACCCATTCCAGCAGTTAGGGTCTATGCCTGTTTGCGGTAGAACAAAAGAATAACATACTCTTTTCTGAAAATGACTTTGAAGAAAAATCCTGAAGGATAAAAAGTTTTGAATTTTGTTTAAGAGTTTTAATGAAGTGAATTGAATTTGTTTGAGATTCACGTTGCACTAAAGACTATGATATAAGAGCGAATGTGTCGCATATTACCCTAGGGGCATACACTAAACACTCTAGAAAAGTGAGGAGAAACCCCCTACTCATCATTTCCCATACGCTTAAGGCTCGTGGCACACAATGTTCATCATTTTTATTAAGTGTTTTAGAGTTGTTTGAGATGAGAAGAGAAGGCTCAAAAGAAAAGCACTAAAGGCAACTGAAAATCCGAATGTTATCATACAAAATAATCCTAAGGTTAGGATGAAAGGGAAGTCTACCTAATATTATCATACAAAATGATCCTAAGGTTAAGGTCAAGGAAGGGACTATCCTAATTGTTATCATGCAAAGGATTGAAAGTCTAATGTCTCTCATACTCCCACCTTAATCAGAAATTAAGCGGGGCTAGGAATCCTAAAGTATCATGTGAGAAAGCACAAGTAAACACTATCCAATTCAATCAGAAATGAAAATAAAAATGAAACTTAAACAAGTCTCAAAGAGAGTGAAGATGAAGAAGAAAGTAGAAGGAGGAAGATGCAATCAAGAAGAACAAACATGGAAGTTCAAAGAAGTATCAAACACACACATCTCAATCTCATACAAAATGAATACTTACATCATGTCAAAATAGCAAAGGATCAATCACATGTCAAACCATGTCACAAGATTAAAACACAATGTCAAAGCAAAATGCCCAAATGCAATCAAATGACTCAAACATCTCACAAGAAGCAATATTAAACACAAAGCAAAGTAAAATGAGATCAAATGAGATGAGAAATAAGATGGGGCAGTAGCAACATCACAACATATCCGATCATGCCAATGATCAAGGAAGAAACACAAAGAGCTAAAATAATGCATTCCATTCATAATCAAAGCACATGCTACACAAAATAAGCATACACAACATAACCCTAAGGGAAAGGACATGAGATTAAGGCATGGTATTAAGTGTGGGTAGTAACAAAAACATGTTTATCAATTCAAAAATTCATCCATGAACACACAAAGGAAACATCAAAGCTTGAACTCAAAACATGTCTCAAGAACAAATACATACACTAAAGTCAATCCAAGAGAGACACTTAAAAAAAGCATACATAACCAAGCATCAATCCATCATGATTCGAAACAAACTCAAATGGTAGGTATCATGTTCATATTGCAATCCATAATCAAAGTCAAGAAGATGCAAACACAAATTGAAGCACCAAATTGAAGCAAACACAAGTTCAAATTGTTCATGTGAGAAGTATAAGATCATGTAAGGAAAATGAAACAAAATGGGCATACAATGGATCTCTAATCATAAAAACCAGAACCTAAGGCATATTGAGGGAAATCAAGAAAGATCATCAAACACTCATTGGATCATTCAAGAATCAAGTTCAAAGATTATGGCGAAACATGCACAAACTTTTAGTTAAAACAAACACATTTTGATGCTTCATCCAAAAATAGAAAAAATAGAAAATAAAATCCAAATAAATGTTCAAACTCAGGTCATGTGTGTTATGAGTCAAATGACAAAACATCAAAACAAGAGTGGCAAGAAAACATCAACAAATGAATCAAACAAGGGCAAGCACTTAACTAGTCAAGCATACTTCGAGGGTCAAAGAAAGTTAAATAGAAATCAAACAAAAATTGATCATCAAAGCATCAAACTAGCATCCAAACATAGCTTATTCATGTGTCAAAAATTTGTGAAAAACATGGCTCAAGAAGGCCTTTACAAAGACATCAAAATGCAAACCATAATCCAAGGGTAGTTTGGTAAACACCTTCACAAAAATAATTCAAATAAAATATAAAAAATAATTTAAAAGTAAAATAAAAAGCATGGAAGAATTCTCAAGACACTAAACAAACATAAACCTATTTTTAAATATTTTTCAAAATGTTTTAATAATTAAAATAAAATCAAAATAAAAAATGAAATAAAAAGGAAATAAAAAGAAATGAAAGGAGAGGGGGTGAACAAGCAATTCCAGACAGAACAAGGATCTAATGCTAAGGCGAGTTGGGCTAAAATCCTGGGGGTGTGGATATCAAACCAATCAAAGCCCAACACAACAAATTAGAAAACAAAAACCAAAAATGGCCACGCGTGCAAACCACTAATTCAGTCAATGCCAACTCATACACATGTCACCAGACACGCAACAAGTCAAAGGGTCCAAGGAGAAAACACATCAGACACCGGAGTTAGGGCTCCGGTCATCTTCTACGGCGACTCTCACCGGAGTCCAATGTAAAAGTCTGCAAAAACAACAGAAAATGATACCATTCCAAAGCTCTCTCCATGTAGACCTCAAATCCAGTTTTAAAACTTAAAAGCAAACACTCTAACGCCATGAAAAGTGACCACAAAGATTCATATCACAAACTAAAACAAGACTAAATCAAGACAATAACAACTCAGAAATGTTCCTCATGACTTCGGACCTCCAAAAACAACTATCATGGCTAAAAATACACACTCAAAAGTGAGAAAGGGATAGAAGGAAAGCTACCCACGGTGGACTTGGGATATCCTGTTCTTGAGGCAAACCAACCACTAAATCCACTCCTTGCTTCCTTGAGCTTCTAGGATGATGATTAGAGCAATAAAATGTGTAGAAAGTCTCTTATGAATGAGTTTCGAAGAGAGGAAAGTTTTTGAGAAATGAGAGTGTGTGTGTGTGTGTGTGTGTGTGTGTATTCTGGTGGGATGCAAAAATGATCTCTTCTTCTTTTAGGGTTTCCCTCTTGCTTATATATGATGGTTATATGTGGTGAAAATAGAGTGAAATTCTAGTAATAGACAGTGGATGTTACAGTGGATGTTATGACATCCACTACTGAACAGACTATTAAACTTAATAGAAAACAGAAACTGAAAGCAGTAAACAACACAGAGAATTATTGACCCAGTTCAGTGCAAATCACACCTACATCTGGGGGCTACCAAGCCAGGGAGGAAATCCACTATAAGCAGTGTTAATTTAGAGTCAAACTACCAGTTTGCACTCTTCACTTAAGACCTACCCAATGCAACTTCAGCCTAACACTAGACCTGAGTTCCTACTCATTCCCTATCAATCACAACAGTGATATCAACCAATTAAGTTACAGATTAAAGTGAAGACACACTTCAAACAAATCTTGATCTTGCTTCAGAGCTTCAACCAAGAACAATAGCACTCGTGCTTAAAAGCTTAGAGTGACACAATTAACATACAGCTCAAACACACTAGTCCAATGCAATCATACAACATATAACTGCTTGGCTCATAAGAAATCCTAAGACACAAACACACACGTGAAGATCACAGTACACAGACTGAGCTCTTCACTCACAAAACACTCTGTAAACTCTCTGTCAAAAAATGTCTTCAATTAGGATTGCTACTTTGTTATTTATAAGCAGCAGAAAGATCTTGGGCCTAAGTGCAGAAATTAGGTTTAACCAAGTTAAACCTTTTTTCATAAATCATCGCACTTTTAATTAGGTCATAGGCATTTTCTGTTATGTTCAGCACTGCCTAGCATTTCGCCTGAGATAACTAGGATCCCTAAAATGTTTCCTGAAGTATAGCCTGAGCTTCCTCATACAATATACCAGAAAACTAAAACACGCGCCCATGATGTTAGCTACCTGATGTCATGATATTCAGTATGACATCTAATACACTTTGCTCTAGCTAAGCAAACTTACCCTGCAGAACACTACACCAGCATGTCATGACATCAATCATGACATCTACACACACAACATTGTTTTACCATAAAATGCAGCCAATCAAAACATCTACAAACTTCCCATTTGGCAAATTTTTAGCTAAAACAATCTGTCATCATATTAGAGAACAAGCAGCAGAAAAGTTCATAACATATATCTAATCATGCAGGATAGCTACTAGTTAATACACCCACTCAACATACATGTTGTACTACCAAAACAGATTCAACTACACTACCAATCACACACACATACAGACTGTTCTGGACTAAGAATGTTCATACATCTACTATGACATCCTGAAATACACCTGTTCCATAACACAAAACACCACTTGCTGGTTCAGACTACAGATGTCACAACATATGGTACAACATCCTATGATTCTCCCCCTTAAGGGATGCATAACAATCATGGCACACCTGCCAACCACAACATACCAGCAACCTGAAGAAACACACAGTTCTACCAACACACACTCCTACCAATATCAGAAACACACACACTATGCAGAAACCACACACAAACATATAACAGCAGTAGCCACACACACACAGGATCATCATCCTGCTCACAACAGGGAGATCAACTCCCGCACAACTTCAGCACACTTGTAACACACCACAGAGAAGCAACATATCATTAGCACACCTGCTAAGTGCAATCCACCTGTGAAGCATACACACAACACATCCTACACATCTACACACACATACAATACAACCTGTTGATAACAACTATTTCTCCCCCTTTTTAGCCACAAAATTATGATCCTACTAATGAATTAGCATAAATCAAATAAGGTTGGAAACACAAATTGTAAAGGGTATGGAGACCCAAAATTACAAAGTAAAACAAACTATCCCATTCTGTCAAGGCAGACACCACAAGTAAAAATCTTAACCAAAGGAAACACTAGCCAACACAACAGACCATCAACACCAGCACACCATTAGCCAACCATCAAGGCAGACAATTTACTCTTCCTCCTCAGAAGAACTAGAGGCAATGTCTTCAACATCTGTTGAGACATCTTCATCACTATCATCAGACTCTTCCCCTGGCATAACTACACTATTGGTGCCATTATCAGAACTGTGTGGTGGATCAATGCGAGCAAAAGGGGTGGAGATATCGCGCACCATACGTCCTTTCTGGAGAATTTTCGTGACAAGTTCCCTAATGGATCTGTCAACATATGCAGAACCTTCCCTGTTTTTAATTCTAGAAAAGTCATCAGCAGTGGGAGAAGAATTACCTTGGGAGTGTTGATTGGAATTTCCAGCTCGAGGAAATGCCGTACCAGGAGCATCTTCAGAGGATTTGGGATGGTTCTTGGATGGAAAAGCATCTTGATTGAAGGACATTTTGATGTTGATAAGAGAACAATTGAAGAGATGAGGCGTATTCTAAAGAGTGGGCAAAAAGGAGATAATTGTAGGTATTGTGAGATAACACGATTGCGTGGAATAGAGAGCTTTAGTGGTCAATGGAGTTGAATACATTAAAGTTGTGGGTTGGAACAAGTTTTCCCGAATAAGACTTATTTTAAACTGAAAACTCCCTCTTTCCAGTAATTGCTATAAGTCCTCACACATGCATATTCCCAACTTTCCTCTTAGATTCTCAAATTGAGCAGCATCTAGTGCCTTTGTAAAAATGTCAGCTATCTGTAGTTCCGTGGCCACATGCTCTAGGGTAATCACTTTGTCTTCCACAAGGTCTCTTATATAGTGATGTCTGATATCAATATGCTTGGTTCTGCTATGCTGAATTAGATTCTTAGAAATATTGATAGCACTAAGATTATCACAGTATAATGTCATGACATTCTGAGTGACATTGTACTCATTCAACATTTGCTTCATCCAGACCAGTTGGGAACAGTTGCTACCAGCTGCTATGTATTTTGCTTCAGCAGTGGATAGGGAGACACAGTTTTTCTTCTTGCTGAACCATGATATGAGGTTGTTCCCCAAGAAGAAACATCCACCGGATGTGCTTTTTCTGTCATCAGCACTCCCAGCCCAATCAGCATCACAATACCCATATAGAATAGGGGCACATCCATGAGAATACAGCATACCATAATCACAAGTTCCATTCACATATTTGTGAATCCTCTTGACTTGGTTTATGTGACTCACCTTGGGATATGCTTGATATCTAGCACACACCAACTGCAAATACAATATCAGGTCTATTGGTTGTTAGATATAACAAGCTTCCAATCATACTTCTATACAAGCCTTGGTCAACACTCGTACCACTGTCATCTTTAGTTAACTTCAGATGTGTGGGTACAGGTGTCCTTTTGTGACTCGCACTATCCATGTCAAACTTTTTTACTATGTTTTTGGCATATTTACTTTGGGATAGAAAAATAGAGTCTTCCATTTGCTTGACTTGCAGCCCAAGAAAGTATATTAGTTCTCCACACAAACTCATTTCAAACTCAGATTGCATTTGATTGACAAACTGTTTAACCATTCTTTCAGACATTCCACCAAACACTATGTCATCCACATAAATTTGAGCAATCATGAGTTTTCCGCCTTCATCCTTCACAAAGAGGGTCTTGTATATCCTTCCTTTCCTATACCCATTAACAGTGAGAAACTCGGTCAGTCTCTCATACAAAACTCTAGGAGCTTGTTTTAATCCATAAAGAGCTTTTCTCAATTTGTATATATGGTTTGGCAGGTTAGGTTCAGCAAATCCCTTGGGTTGTTCCACATATACTTCCTCATTCAAATATCCATTTAGAAAAGCACTTTTCACATCCATCTGAAATAATTTGAACTTTAGAATGCAAGCAATCCCTAACAGCAGTCTTATTGACTCGAGTCTGGCAACAGGTGCAAACGTTTCATCAAAATCAATCCCTTCAACTTGAGTATAACCTTGTGCCACCAGTCTAGCCTTGTTTCTGGTTATAACTCCTTTATCATCAAATTTGTTCTTGTAGATCCACTTGGTGCCAATGATGTTTGTTCCTTCAGGTCTTGGAACCAATTCCCACACTTCATTCCTTTTGAACAGTTCTAATTCATCTTGCATAACATTGATCCAATATTCATCAGTTAGAGCCTCCTTCACATTTTTGGGTTCAATCTTGGATACAAAGCATGAATTTGAGATGATTTCTCTAGTTCTCGTCCTTACACCACTGTTAGGGTCTCCAATGATAAGATCTTTGGGATGATCTTTAAGTATTTTGATAGAAGGTTCTTTACTGGGAGCTTCTGACTCAGAGTCTAGAGTTACAGCTTGAGGATCTTCAGTATTGACCATAACATTAGCAGGTGTCTCAAGGAATGTTCCAACATCCTCCATGACATTGGTTTCTTCATGTTGATCATTAATAATCACATTGATGGATTCCATCAAGACTTTTGCTCTGGAGTTGAATACCCTATATGCTCTGCTGTTGGTAGAGTATCCCAGGAATATGCCTTCATCACTTTTGGGATCCATTTTTCTCCTTTGTTCACGATCTGTCAGGATGTAACACTTGCTCCCAAAAACAAGGAAATACTTCACAGTTGTTTTCCTTCCTTTCCATAGTTCATACAGAGTGGAGGAAGTTCCTTTTCTTAAGGTGACTCTGTTGTGAACATAGCAGGTTGTGTTCATTGCCTCAACCCAAAAGTGCATAGGCAATTTCTTTGCATGAATCATGGCTCTAGCAGATTCTTAAATAGTCCTGTTTTTCCTTTCCACTACTCCATTTTGTTGAGGAGTAATAAGGGAGGAGAATTCATGACTGATTCCTTCAAACAAGCAGAATTCAGTAAACTTAGAGTTTTCAAACTCCTTTCCATGATCACTTCTGATCCTGGCTACACCACTTTTCTTTTCTCTTTGAAGTCTAATACAAAGATCTTTGAAGACTTCAAGCACATCTGATTTTTCTCTGATGAAACTTATCCAGGTGTATCTAGAGTAATCATCAACAACCACATAGGCATACCTCTTCCCACCAAGACTTTGTACCTGCATTGGTCCCATCAAGTCCATGTGCAATAGTTCCCAAATTTTGGATGTTGTAAGATGTCCAATTTTTGGATGTGACACCTTGGTTTACTTGCCAACATTACATTCACCACATACCTTTCCTTCATTAATAGTTAACTTGGGAATTCCTCTCACTGCTTCCTTGGATATGATCTTTTTCATCCCTCTTAGATGAAGATGTCCAAGTTTGACCTCCTTTTCTTCTCTGGCCATAGAACAAACAGTGGAGTTACTTGATACTTTAGGCTCCCATAAGTAACAGTTGTCTTTAGACTTAGAACCTCTAATGACTTCCTCTTTTTCTCCATTTGTGACAACACATTCTCCCTTAGTGAATTTGACATTGAGTCCTTGATCACAGAGCTGACTGATACTGATAAGGTTGGCAGTTAGTCCTTTTACCAGCAACACATTGTCTAGGTTAGGAACTCCAGGACACTCCAAGTTCCAACACCATTGATTTCCCCTTTAGCTCCATTACTAAAGGTCACATAACAAGTAGAATGAAGTTTAATGTCCACCAATAAGTTCTTTATAGCAGTCATATGTTTGGAGCAGCCACTATCAAAATACCAGTCTTCTTTAGTTGATGCCCTTAGAGAGGTATGGGCTATTGGAGCAACCTCCTTGGCAACTGTCGCTTCTGCGAAAATAAGGTGCCGGCAAAACAGAAGAGTCACCACCTTTCGTTATTTATCCCTCAGAGCGGGAAAGGAAGCGATCGGAAAAACCTGACGAAAAGGTATAAGACAAGGTCATCGCAACCGTTGTCTGGGTTCGGGGGTCGGATACGCAAGGGGAAGGTATTAGCACCCCTCACGTTCATCATACTCGATGGGATCCACGCTTGTTGTGTTTACTGGACGGGTTGGTTTTATCTATCTACCTATCAAGGCTGGCTTAAAAAGAAAAGAAAAATGACTCGGCAAAGCGTCGCGCTTTATGCCTACGTATTCTCATCAGAGAATGAGAAATCAGAGTCAACGTAGTTCTACCTACTACGGGTTACGGGAAAGGTGGCTCGCCAATACATCAGTATTGTGCCTACGTACTCTCAACAGGTATGAGAGATCAGAGCTTACGTAGTTCGGGATAATACGAATTACGGGGATTCAGATTCATCTGTTTTTATCGAGTAGGGTTAAACAGCAGTTCCAGCAGTTAGGGACAAAGCCTGTTTGCGGTGGCGCTGAAGTTTAACGACACTCTTTTCTTCAGAAAAGCTTCCTTTGAATTACGGGCCCTCGGGGCAAAAAGGTTTGAAGTTTGTTTTCTGTCTTTTACGAAAGAACTGTTTTTTATTGTGTTTGCAACTAGTATCGCACTAGAGACTATGACCTGAGAGTGAATGCGTCGTATGTCACCCAAAGGGTGCCATACTAAACATCCAGAATGTTGAAAAGAAACTCTCCAACAATCCTTTCTGAGATAGCTTAAGGCTCGTAACGTACGACGTCAGTTAACCTTAATTATTGTATTTTCATTTGTTTTGAGAAGAGAAGAGAAGAGGCTCAACTAAAGGGAGACTATCAAGTCCTAATGTTGTCATGCCAAGGATTCATCCTATAGTTGAAGTTTGAAACAGGGAACTCCTAGAAGTTATCATGCATAGGTTTCAACCTAAATTTCTATCATCACTTCCTTATCAAAGGAAGTGAGATTCCTAGGGGGTCATGTCAATGGTAAACAGAAACAGATAAAGCATCAGCTTAAACAGTAAACAGATATACAGTAAAATGCATGCAATGCAAGTGAGGGAGGAAATGTGTGTGGGGCAGCAGCCTCCACAAGCTCATCTCAACCTCAAGCTAGATATGAATAACTGCAATCATACAGAGGAAATAAAATAAAGTGCTATCAAGCAAGATATCAGTGACTGCAATCATACAGAGGAAATAAAATGCTATCAAGCAAACACATACCACATGGGCAAAGGAGCTGGGCTCTACCGAATACCCGCAAGCAAAGCCACACAGTAAAAATACAAGCAGAGGGAGCAACTCAACCTCTAGTGCAATTATGCCCCTAGCTTACATCAGTCTAGATATGAACTTATTCTAATGCATCAAGCAAATCAAACAAGCCACATCAATACAGAAGAGAAAACAGACAGAAAAGGAAACAGATCAACAGCTCCCACAGCAAAGCAATCTTCTGCCAGCAGCTCAGTCTTCAGACGTCAATCACCCTTCAAGGCTATCATCCTCAAGAACAAGCATCAACTTTCTCCTCCAAAGTTTCAACCCATCAGACATAAGCATCAACTTATTCTTTCTTCCTCAAGCTTCAGCTTTACAGTAAATCCCACCTTCAGGCTTTACTCCTAACTACAAGTATCAACTTGATTCCCTCAGGCTCTCAATGCATCAATGTAAGTGTCAACTTACCCTTTATTCCTCAAGCCTCAGCTCTTCACTCAATCTCAATTGAATCCTCTTCATAAGTATCAACTTGTTCTTCTTGCTTCAGCTCTCTTTGCTTTACCAGTATCAACTTGGTCTTCTTCATCTACAATCTTCAGCTTCTCAGAGTAATCTTCAATCACATGGAAGTATCAACTCCATCCTCCAATATTCTTCAAGCAAGGAACTCCATCCTCTAACAAGGGAGAAAGATTCATCTATCAAGAGCAGAGTTTGGATGATTGGTAGCAGAGTGAAGACCAAAGGTCACCACTAAGCATCCTATCATCAGAGAAAGGGACCCTCAAAGGTTCTACCAATTTTCAAAGAGCCACACATCCTATCAAAGGAGGGATGAGGCCTTTACAAGGGACCTTACATTATAGGGAATAATGGAATTGATCAACATATTCCATGTTTATGAAGGAAGAGAACTATCTAGAAGCTCTGCCTACAAAACCCTAATCTTAACCTAATCAAAACTACCCCAAAAGAAGGGAAGATATTCAAATCTAAGCCTCTTCAAGAAATCCAATGCATCTTCAACTTGCCTTCAACGTCATCCAAGGGCAAGAGAAACAAAACCCTAATCTAAGGGAACTAAAGATGTTAATCTAGTTGAGTTAGTGCCTTAGAATCATCTAAAACTAGGACCTAAACTAAAATCAATCAAAAATAGCACACTATCTTATAAATTTCTACAAAAATTCCTAAGGGATCCTAATTCAATTAAGAATGCCTCACACAAAAATCAGGGACTAAATCATCTATTAAGTCCTAAAATTAAGTCCTAAATCCAAAGTTATCAACCATAAACCCTAAAAATGGAGCTTCTAAAGGTTTCAACCTAAACTACCACCTAAGTTCATCACAAAAATGTGAGAAAATTATATGGGGAGCATGCATGTCTATGCTAACTACTCACAAAAAATCAGGATCAAAATCATCATCACATGATCACACAAAATTCCACAAAATCAAGTATCAAACATAACTATTTTAATATTAATTAAAATGTGAAAATTCCCATAAAATCAGAAAATGCATGAAATAAGAATATTTTTTATCTAAAAAATACTATATTCAATCGTGAATCTAATGCAAAAAGAATGGGGTCAATTGACTTATTTTTCAATTTTTTATGATTTAATCATGAACCATGTATAAAATGAAGAAATATAAAGAAAATCCAAAGAAAATAATAAATGCACGGTGCAGATAGTAGTAGACATCAGTTCATATCATGGATTGGGCCATCAGGGGGTTCAGGTATCAACCAATTCACTAAGCCCAGCATCAGCAACTAAATGAAACGATGCGTTTCATTAAAACTCAGATCCTTCACAAATTGAAACACACGCGTGGCCGTTGGATCACTTCTCCAGTCAAAGCTCCACCTAAATCCAAGGGCTCTAAAGTCATCTTCAACCTTTTGAATCTCTGAACCTCGCGCGCAGCTCCGGCCACCACCGGTGGTGCTCCGGTCATTGTCCCCAACCCTAACTCTCTCTAGGATCCTCCATTGCAAGTGGTCTATACATGAAACTTGTCCCAAATTTCCTCACGAATTCATTCATGCCCTCTATTCTCTCTGAAAACTCAAGATTCGCCATAACCAATTCTCAACCGAAAATGGTAACATCCTTAATTGGTCACTAATTCTCAAATTAACTATCTGAAAACCTTCCTACACCGTTCTACAATGCATCTAACATCCTAATTCATATTGATTTTACTTAAAACAGGCCAGAGATCAAAGGTTACCAACCTGAAAATTTCGCGTGCACAGAAGTGCAAGACCTCAAATCAAGCCTTCAAATGCTCCAGACTCCTTCAGTGAATCACTTCCAAGCTTCTGTATGCAATAGAACTGATTGAAATGGCTTCAATTCTTGGAACCAACTCTAAGTTGCAGGTGGAAAAATCTGAGTTCAAGAACACCAATCAGCCACGAATTCCCTTTGATTATGATCTGGAATTATTCCCTAACATCCATGGAAGAGATTGCAATCAAGAAAATGGATGGAAAGTGAGTGAAATGATGTAACCGAGTTCAGTTGCAAGCAATGAAATCTCAATCTCAATCTCTGCTCTCTCCTTCAATCATCACCAACCTTTCATCTGAACCTCTTCTACTCAATATATAGAACATGTGTGAATGATCTAGAACCCTCTAGATCCTTCTAATGAGAAATCCAATCTCTCATGACATGAGAAGTTCACTTATATGCCATGGTGTGCACAACTCTGCAAACAACTTGAAATCAATCCCATTCCCTTCCAATTTCTCCCCTCATGACATTTTGGAAGTGTTTGGCTTGCAAGGGATCTTGATCATGCCTTGAATTTGAGTTTTGCAAATGTTACTTAAGATGTAAGTAACTACTTTTCAAAGCAAGTCCACAAATTACACCTCAACTCAAAAAAGTGGCTAAACCTATGTTCTTAAAATGCTTTTTAGAGTCAAAATGACCTATTACATGCCTTGGTTTGGATGTGTAGATCAAAAGTATCAATTTCCAACTTTGGTTCATTTAACTTATACCCTTATTTTAGGTCATTTTTGCAACTTTGAGCTACAAGCATTTCCAACATCTCATGACCTCTTGACTAGCCCTAAAACATCATTTTGAACAAGTTTGATGTTGAGCATTTTCCCATTTGAAGCTTGGAAATAGGAGTTATGGCCTTATGGTTGAAATGACCTATAATCTCCAAATGACCAAAATGCCCTTGACTTGTCAAAGCCATAACTTGAGTTCTACAAATCCTATCAAGGACTTCTAGTACTCTCTATAAATCTAAGAGAATAAGGAACAACACTCATGTTGACCAAAAGTTCATAGGAATCATCCTTCTAGGGAAAACGTTTGATGCAAGTTGGGTAACTTTCAAGCCCCAAATTCACATTCCTCAGATGACTTGTAACTTGTCAAAGTCATAACTTGAGTTCTACAAATCCTATCAAGGACTTCTAGAACTCAAATTAAAGCTAAGAGCATGCTCTACAACATTCATGTTGGGGGAAAGATGAGATGACAATCACATCTTGAGCTAAATTGCCTTGAAGATAGGGGTCAAACTAGGGGATTTTACACTATCAAGTCTTAGAAACCCTAGCTTGAAATTTCTCAAACTCTGAAATCATGATGAGTTAACCTTGGAATCATCCTTATAACATCTCAATGTATCACACCATGATCACTTGGCTCTTGAATTAGGTCTCAACCTTCTCCAAATCATCAGTTGACTTAGGGTTGACCAAGTCAAACCCTAGCTGCACCACTCATGGCCGAGCCTTCTTAATCTTGCACAGTGACCTGTCTAGGCCTCAAAGTGATCTTCAACACTTCTCATGAGCTCTCTCAAGACCTTAAGTCCATCTTCATGGCTTCAGAATCATCTGATGGCTTTCCACAACTCTCAAGTTAGGAGACCTACACACTTGGCTTCAACCACTCTCTCTGAGGATCTTTCAACTTCTCTGACAAGGATATCAACCCTTGAACACCTGAATAAGCTTCTTAGCTAGCCTCAAAGTCTTGTATAGCCCTTGATTGGTACTCATACCTCTTGATATCCTGCATACATGTCAATGAAATGCAAATGATAATGCTAATGTGAATGCAATGAAACATAAGCTAGGTAAAGAAATGTTGGGCAAATTTTGGGGTGCAACAGCTGCCCCTATTCAAACGGCTTGAACCTGACTGGGTGAGAAGCGAACGACTCTCAACCAATCAAGGTAAAAGACGGCTGAATACCAACAAACCCGGAAATTTGGCAACTGCACAAGTACACGGTACTCTGATGGGAACAAATATTCGAAAACTGAAATATTAGCTGCACGACAACTAGCTGGGGAATTGGTCACACAGTAACCAGAGATACACGGTCGATCATGCCGTCAGGCATCGGAATTCCTCGGGACCTATCGGATCAACAATTAAGTTGATCATGCCATTGGGCATTCAAAGAAGTCTTTGGGCGTCAGCCGGACTTCATCAGTAAATCGGGAATAGAATTTTCGATCAATCATGAACCAATTGGGGATATCCAACTTCTACCATCAGGTACTCTGCATCAGCTGAGAGAAATGCTTCGTCAATACGGTTGAACTTCAATCATCAGGTCTTCAAGGGAAGTTTCAACTTCGCTGTTCAGAAACCTGCTGGGGATGACACATCTCCGCTTGAGATTCTGGAGAACTATCAAGTAACTCTGCTTCGGGGATCTATAAATCATTCCGGGTAAATCATCTCTCTGCTGAGGACTTCAAGAATCATCTTGGACAAATAGCTCCACCGGGGACTTCAAGAATCATCTTGAACCCATAACTCTGCTGGAGATTTCAGGAATCATCCGGAGCAATCACTCTGCCAGGGACTTCAAAAATCATCTTGAGCAACCCTCTCTGGTGACTTCACAGGGGATTTTAAGAATCATCTTAAACGAGCGCTTTCGCTAGGGGATTCAAGAATCGTCTTGAGCAAGCAACTCTGCGGAGGAACACCTGCAAAACAAGAACAGTAACGACCTAGCTCATATTTAGTATGCATATGCTTTGACAATGGCGCAATGCTCCACACGGTGGAAATGCTACGCGTTCTTTGGGTAAATGCTATGCAATCATGCAAAATGCTGCGACCCCATCAGCAAAATAAATGCTGAAGGGAGAATCTTCTTGTCAAGGAGAAAGGACCACTCTGGTGGAGGAAGGACTCATCCTGCCAAGGAAAAGAAGTCACGCCAATCTCAATTGGACTTCGCCTGGGGCAACGAACTTCAGTCAACTGCTGCAGGGGAACGAAGCTCTACGAGAACCTGGACCTGCTGAGGAAAACGATGTCAATCGCAGAAATAAACTGCACGGCATTCACAGCCAAAGCTTTCCTGGGGGTAACGACTCCGGTGGGGAAATACAGCATCAGCTATTCAACACTCTACTGGGGAAAACCAATCATGGCCCAAACGGCTTCCAAGGACTCGGCTCTCTTGGGGGATCTGCAAACTCGGCTAGGGGAGAAGGAATCATCCTGCTTACCGGGGGGAGTACGACTCTGTGGGGAATCTCAATTCCGATGGAGACTTCAGTCTGAACTATCGAGTGCTGCACACTTCAGACTCAGCTGGGGATATGACGTCCCTTCAGGATACATCTGATTGGGGAGAGAATCTTCTCTGCCTGGGGAGACATATCAATGCCTTACGATCTCACGTTCAGACTCTGTAGGGAGAGGCTGCTGAACTTTGCTAGAGAAGAAGGAATCATCCTGCTTGGGGATGCATACGACGTACTACCTGGTATATGCTACACCTGCAACAACACAAACAAACAGACAAGATACCCTTCTCAAAGGAGCCTATCAAGGTTATCATCTTGTGACAGTGTTCAAGTAATTCATTGTTTCAACAATCAGTGGCCTAGGCCAGCAAGTTTATGTATGCGCATTTTATCAAAACATCGGCGTTCTTTTTCGCAAACAAAATAGATAAATGCTAAACAGACAAACAGAATTGCTGAATAGTATACATTTTATTGATAACGAACCCCTGAATGGGTAAAAATGTTTTACAACAGATGCAAGCTCCTGGAATGAGGAAGCTGCGCAAATATAAAAACGTAAATATACATCAGTATATACACATGTCGGCAATGAGGCGTAGACGAACACCATGAGTTGATCCCTCTATGACCCACTCGACTTCGATACTTCTTCGGCGCTTCAACTTCAAAAGAGATTGATTCAGATAAACGGCCCTCAGGTCTTCCAAACCACTAAACAAACGCAGTCCACACGCGGAACGCAGTCATTTGCTTTTTCAAATCCCTAACTTTTGCCTGAATCGCCCTTCCGGGTTTTCGATTCACCGGGATACCCTTTTTTGCCAAGGTCGCCCTTCCGGGTTTTCGACTTTGCGGATGTACATTCTTTTCTTTATATCCCTAATTTTTGCCCGAACCTTTTTCCTTTTTTATGGTTCGCCAGGATGCCCCTTTTTTTCCTGGATATTCTTTTTCTTTCCAGCGGGTCGTTCTTTAAGCAAAGTATTTTTTGACTGCGTCCGCGTTCACCGGGGATGCAAAATCTTCGCCATCCATCGTAGATAACAACAAGGCTCCTCCCGAAAAGACCTTGCTAACGACGTACGAACCTTCGTAATTGGGAGTCCACTTGCCCCGGTGATCGGAGTGTGGAGGAAGAATCTTCTTCAGGACGAGATCACCCGTCTGAAAGCTTCTCGGACGTACCTTCTTATAATAAGCTTTCTTCATTCGGCTTTGGTACAGACGACCATATGCAATCGATGCTAATCTCTTCTCGTCCATCAGGCTGAGTTGGTTTAGTCGGTTCTTAATCCATTCTGCCTCATTAAGTTTTACGTCAACCAAAACTCGCAAAGAAGGGATCTCCACTTCTAACTAGGACAGCTTCCATACCGTACACCAAAGAGAAAGGAGTTGCCCCGGTTGACGTACGCACCGTGGTACGATAACCGTGCAGTGCAAATGACAGCATCTCGTGCCAATCTTTGTAGGTCACAACCATCTTCTGAACAATCTTCTTAATGTTCTTATTGGCCGCTTCAACGGCGCCATTCATCTTCGGCCGGTAAGGAGATGAGTTGTGGTGTTCAATCTTGAAACTCTGGCACAACTCCTTCATCATCTTGTTATTCAGATTCGAACCATTATCAATGATGATCCGCTCGGGAATTCCGTAACGACAGATGATGTCCCTCTTTATGAATTTAGCCACCACCTGATTGGTCACATTAGCATATGAGGTTGCCTCCACCCACTTGGTGAAGTAGTCGATAGCTACTAGAATGAAGCGATGACCGTTAGATGCAGTGGGCTCGATCTTGCCTATTATGTTGATGCCCCACATGGAAAACGGCCACGGGGAGGACATGACATTCAACGGGCACGGCGGTACATGAACCTTATCAACATAAATCTGGCATTTATGACATCTCTTCGCGAATTTAAAGCAATTTGATTCCATCATTAGCCAGTAGTACCCTGCTCTCAGGATCTTTCTTGTCATAGCATGTCCGCCGGCGTGCGTACCAGATGTGCCTTCATGGACTTCTTTCATGAGCATACTCGCTTCTTTCTCATCTACGCATCTGAGTAGCACGAGATCGTGGTTTCTTTTATACAAAACTCCATCAGGATTGAGATAAAAATTTCCAGACAGCCTCCTCAGAGTCTTCTTATCCTGGGTTGACGCTCCCGCAGAATACTCCTTAGTCATAAGGAAGGTCTGAATATCATGGAACCATGGCTTGCCATCAGAGGCTTCCTCGATCGCAAAAACGAATATCGGTCTATCAAGACGAGAAAGGACAATCCTCGGAGCTTCATTCCAAAAATTGACTTTATACATCGAAGCCAACGTGGCTAAGGCGTCAGCCATCTGATTCTCAGCTCTGGGCACATGATGGAGTTCCACTCGATCGAAGAACGGAAGTAGCCTTCTGGCATAGTTCATGTACGGCACCAAATTCGATTGACGAGTCTCCCACTCCCCTTTAATCTGGTTAATCACAAGCGTTGAGTCACCATATACGTCTAGGTTCTTGATTCTCAAATCAATTGCTTCTTCTAGACCCATGATGCATGCTTCGTACTCCGCTTCATTATTGGTGACTGGAAACGTCAGTCTCGCAGTGAACGGGATGTGGGATCCGTGGGGAGTCGTGATGATCGCCCCAATGCCACTTCCATAAGAATTAACCGCCCCGTCAAATATCAATTTCCACTGGGACTTCCTATCTGGCCCCTCGTCGGGAAACGGTTCATCGCAATCTTTCACCTTGATAAACATGATATCCTCATCAGGGAATTCAAATTTCATCGGCTAATAATCCTCAATCGGCTGTTCGGCAAGGTAATCAGACAATACGCTTCCCTTAATGGCCTTCTGGGAAACGTACTGAATGTCATATTCCGTCAACACCATTTGCCATCTGGCAATCTTGCCCGAAAGCGCTTGCTTCTCGAAGACGTACTTGATCGGATCCATCTTCGAAATTAGCATGGTGGTGTGATTGAGCATGTACTGTCGTAAATGTTTGGCAGCCCAGGCTAGTGCGCAACACGTTTTCTCCAGCATTGAGTAACGCGATTCACAGTCTGTGAACTTTTTACTCAAGTAGTAAATGGCATGCTCCTTTCTGCCCGTCTCGTCGTGCTGACCGATAACACACCCCATACTATTCTCAAGAAATGTCAAGTACATGATTAAGGGTCTTCCGGCCACTGAGGGTATCAAGATCGGAGGTTCCTACAGATACTGTTTTATCTTATCAAATGCCTTCTGGCAATCCTCGTTCCAGATAATCGCTTGATCTTTCTTTAACAGTTTGAACATCGGCTCACACGTGGCCGTGAGCTGAGAGATAAACCTTGCAATGTAGTTTATTCTGCCTAGGAAACCACGAACTTCTTTTTCTGTTTTTGGCGCTGGCATCTCTTATATTGCTTTAATCTTCGTAGGATCAACCTCGATGCCTCTTTCGCTCACGATAAACCCCAGTAGTTTTCCCGACCGTACTCCGAAAGTACATTTGTTAGGATTCATCCTCAACCTGAACTTCCTAAGCCTCTCAAAAAGCTTCAGCAAATTGACCAGATGTCCCTCCTCCGTTTGGGACTTCACAATCATGTCATCAACATAGACTTCAATCTCATGATGAATCATATCATGAAACAAAGTAACCATTGCTCGTTGGTAAGTGGCCCCTACGTTCTTCAGGCCGAAAGGCATTACCTTGTAGCAAAATGTTCCCCAGGGAGTAATAAACGTAGTTTTCTCCATGTCCTCCGGCGCCATCTTGATCTGATTGTAACCGGAGAAGCCATCCATGAATGAAAATACGGAGAACTGGGCTATATTGTCGACCAACACATCAATATGAGGCAGCGGGAAATCATCTTTAGGGCTTGCCCTATTCAAATCCCGATAATCGACGCACATTCGTACCTTACCGTCCTTCTTCAGTACAGGCACTATGTTGGCGACCCACGGAGGGTAAGTAGTGACCGCTAAGAAGCCAGCATCAAGCTGCTTCTGCACTTCTTCTTTGATCTTAACGGCCATATCTGGTCGTGTCCGCCTAAGCTTCTGCTTAACGGGAGGACAATCTTCTCGCAACGGCAAGTGATGGACCACGATGTCAGTGTCAAGTCTGGGCATATCTTCGTATGACCAAGCAAAGACGTCACTATACTCTCTCAGCATCTCGACCAATCTCTGCTTGACATCACTCTGCAATGCAGCCCCTATCCTGACGTTCCTGACAACTTCTTCAGAACCTAGATTCACAATCTCGATCTCTTCCTCATGAGGCAGAATAACTTTCTCTTCTTGTTTCAACAAGCGGGCCAACTCTTCGGGAAGGTCTTCATCTTCATCAATCTCTTCTTCGGCTTGATAGATCGGGCAATCGAAGTCGAAGTGAGTCGTAGAAGGTCCAGAGTCGATGTCATCTGTCATGTGGATCCTGCAATAACAAGGGTTAAGCTTAAAACAAGGATATGCAGGTTAGCACAAATCTCATTGCCATTTTATTGTTTTTCAAAACAAATACAAAACATGAATAACAGAGATCACAACATTTGAATACGAAGAAAATGCCTTTTGATTTATTGATAAAATGCATGTACATAATCAAACAAGGCCCTGACAATAAAACCACTATGCCCCGAGTAGGACATATGGTTGTACCATGATTGGAAAAAAGTAAATCATTACTCTTCGCTTGTCATCTGGATGATATCCTTGACGAACCAGTTGTTGAGGCTCTTGCCTGGCTTGCTTGGCTGGATCCAAGAGTCTAAGTCACAGTCGCTATCTCCGCTGTCTTCAGACACCGCGTTGACGCTTTCAAATATCACCCCGCCACTGGTAAACTGGATCGGTCCTTTACCTCGTGATGCACTGCTAGAAGAGGAGGCTTCAGCTCCAGGAGAATATCCCAACCCAAACTTGTCTTGCTTGTTAGGTATCTCCAAAATTCGTCCCCAGCCTGGGGTAAATCCGGCTTGAACAATGGCCCGGGCTTCCTTGAAGGAGGAGAGAGTCATCTCTGGCTTCTCAGTGATCGCAGGAGTTACGTCCTTGACTTTAACAGCTTCGAACGTTTGGCATAGGGTTTCGTGGATTTCCCCATCCATCTCAACATACTTGAAGGACGACAAATGGCTCACCATTATGTCTTCCTCGCCACATACGGTCACGATGCTACCTCCGACAGCGTACTTGAGCTTCTGGTGCAACGTGGAGGTCACGGCACCCGCCGAATGGATCCATGGCCGGCCTAAGAGACAGCTGTAGGCAGGCATGATGTCCATAATGTAAAAGATCGCGTCGAACGTTTCCGGCCCAACTTGGATCGACAACGTCACCTCCCCGAAAACATGGCATTTGGTTCCATTGAACGCCTTCACAACCAGATCACTGGGTGTGCAAATCACTCCGCGAGTATCTAACTTTATTAATGCCTTCTTCGGAAGAACATTGAGCGACGACCCCGTGTCCACCAACACGTGGGACATAATCGTTCCCCTACACTCTATCGAGATGTGCAGAGCGCTATTGTGGTTCCTCCCCTTCGGCGTCAGCTCTAGGTCAGTGAACCCTAACCCATTTCCAGCATTCACGTGGGCTACGACCTCCTCTAACTGGTTTACCGATATTTCCTGTGGTACATATACGGCGTTCAACACCTTCAGCAGCGCGTTGCGGTGTGCCTCAGAACACAGCAACAGATTCAGGATGGAAATCTTCGAGGGTGTCTGATGGAGATGATCCACGATCTTGTAGTCACTCTTTTTAATAAACCTCATAAATTCCTCGGCGTCTTTAACGAGTAAGTCTTTTTCTACCCCGCAAGGGATCTCTTCAACGACTTTACTTTTACCTTTATCAGTTGCATCAACTCTGTCTGCTTTATCTGTTACGACCTCAGGTGGTGCAAACACTCTCCCGCTGCGAGTAATTCCGCTAACGCCCGCTAGGTTCTCCACAGACGACCCAAACGGTTCTAGTTCCAACTTCTGTCCGTTGCAGTAGACCTCTGCCCCATAGTGCCACGGGACAGCGTTGGTGCTTTCGAAAGGTATCGGCCCAGCTTTGGTGATGGTTATCGTGGGCGGCTTGGGTGCGGAAATAGTTATCGTCTGGCGAGGGATGGTGATGGTGGCAACCTCATCACCTTGCTTCAGCATTACCTCTCCCAATCCGCCTTCGGCCCTCCGGCTAAACTGCAGGATTCCCTCAGTCATCAGACTTTGAATCCCCTTTATCAACTGTTCACATCCATCAGGACTTATCGCACAGCCCATGCACAGTTCTCCACAACCTGGAAAGAAACCTCTTTTCATCAGCTTAGCCTTAACGAAGCTAAGCGGTGTCTTCAGATCTCTGACGTCAGTCAACAAATCCAAACTCTCGTCTTCAATAATGGCGTTTACCCCACCTCCCCTATGATTCGACATAGGGTTCTTCGTGACGTTTGGCACATTATCTGAGAAGTTGATGATCTTAGCATCCATTATGTCCTGCACCTTATGCTTGAAGGCTTTGCAATTCTCTATTGTGTGGCCTGATGCCCCTGAGTGAAACTCACAAGTTGCATTCGCGTCATAACCTGGCGGAGGTGCCCCGATCAAGAGAGCCAAGGTTCTCTTCTGGATCAGCTGTAACTGGAGCAGAGTCTGTAACAGCTGAGCATAAGACATGGGCGGTGTCTCGAGGTGACGGCTCGACAGAGGTGCCCTGTTCTGATACTTTATGTACCCTTGTTGATTCGGTTGCTGCTGCTGCTGCGGCTGCTGCTGCTGTGGCTGTTGAAATGCCGGGATAGTTATGCTGGCCACCTGTTGGTGAGGGCCTTTACCCTTCCTTCGAGCGTTGGTCACGACGCTCGTTTCTCCTTCCCGTCTTTTGCCACCATAAGATTTCTTGTCTCCTCCAGCTGAGGATGAATCACCTTGAATTTTCCCCAGTTTGATCCCATTTTCGATGTGCTCACCCGTGATAATGAGATCTGAGAAGGTTCCGGACATACCGCTGACCAATTTCTCATAATAAACCCCTGGGAGGGTGGCCACGAACATTTGCACAAGCTCACGTTCAACCATCGGCGGCTGAACCCTGGCTGCCAACTCACGCCATCGTTGGGCGTATTCCTTGAACCCTTCGTTGTTCCTTTGCGACAGATTCTGCAGTTGGACTCAGTTCGGGGCCAAGTCACTGTTATATTGGTAGTGGTGCACGAATGCTTCAGAAAGGTCCTTCCACGTGCGCACACTGGTAGGTTCCAGACTCATGTACCATTCGAGGGAGGGCCCGGACAGACTATCTTGAAATAAGTGCATCAGCAACTTCTCGTCCTCAGAATGAGCGAACATTTTCCGGTAGTATGATCTCAGATGGACGCGAGGGCAAGTGGTGCCCTTGTATTTTTCAAAGTCAGGTACCTTGAACTTGGGAGGCACCTTGAAATCAGCAATCAGTCCCAACTTGGACATATCAACGCCCAGGGTGTTCTGGTTCTCGATATTTCTCATCTTATCCTTGAGTGCCTTGAACCTTAGATGTGCTTCAGCAGTCAGCTCACCTTCGGCACCTCTCTGAGAGAACACATCGTTTTGACGATCTTCTAACCACGACTGAGGCCCGAACAGATTCCCAACACCTGCATTGCCGTTGCCCAGCCCAACATTGACGTTAGCTTCCAAATTCCCATTACCGACGCCCGTCGTATTACCGTTGAGTCCCATGTTAGCTATCACATTGCCGTTGGCACTGCCATTCCCCCCGGTCACGGGGACGCCATTCTGAGGAGTTTCAACATGTGGAGGGGTTGGCACCGTCCCACCATGGAGTACGCCGTTGCTATCGACCCTTGAAATCAGAGGCTGAACCAAGGTTCTGAGCTGATCCTGGCCATTAGCGGCCGCTTGCATGAGCTCCATGAAGCGGTCCATTCTTTTGCGGAGTTCTTGAACATCAGTTTGCACTTGCTCCATGATTCTGGTTTGATTTGCTCTGGTCGGATAGCGGTGGATTGGTCTCTGATCAATCCTGGAACAACCTGAAACAACCTGAAAACACACAAGGGTTAGGGAAAAAAATGACAAAGTGCTCGTTATGCAGATGCTTCATGCAAATGCAAACGTGTGCCTGTGCGTTAGGGAGGTTTCCCCCGATCCTGGTGCCTGAGTGCCAATGCTGATAATAAGAAGTCCGAGTCCAGTCATGGAAATAACATCTCATATATAGAAAGCCCATCAAGGCATTACACAACGTTAGTGAGTACAAGATGAATCAATAGCATGACCTCTACCAACAAGCCTGGTGATGGTCAGCATGCAACAATGATCAAACAAAAGGAATACAAATAGTCAAGCATGGCCACATGCGTGAAACTCTTCTAACAACCCCTTCGTTTCTGGATGACCAGGCCGAGTGAGTAACCCTTCGACGAGTAACTCCCTCTGCATAATAGTGTATTGAAGACCTTCGACTGAATCTTCCCATGCTCTTTCACCGAAACAATCTTCTAACTTCCGCTTCTTGGACTCAAACGTCAGTTTGCGCTCCTTCAGGTTAGCGAGAGCTTTGTTGAGCTGGCCTTCGGCAGCATATCGGCGAGCGGTTTCTTCATCAAACCTCTTCTCACTGGCCTTCACCTGGGCTTTCAGCTTGGAGATCTGTTGCATCAGCTTATCCTCCCACTCTTTCCTGTTGGCTAGGGTGGCCTTCCAATGCTGGTTAAACTTGGATATCCTCCGATACGCTTCGTCCAAGTGCTGCTTCTTCGTGGCCAGCACATCGTTGACAGCTTTGAAGTCTCGACCCATGCGCTCGCGCTCAGCTATCTGCTTAGTCAAATCTGTCTCCAACTAGTTCACCAGCTCGGTCTGCCTCTTGAAGGAATGAACAACTTCGCTTCTCTCGCTTCTGAGTTGAGCCAATTCTTTCTCCAATTCTTCATTCGCCTTCTTCAGCTCATCTCTTTCAGCTAACACCTGATTATGCTGCTGAATAGGCACGGTAGTAGGCTCTTCAATCACTGGAGGGCTTTCTGGCTTGGCAAGAGGAAACGACATCCCTATAGCATCTGCTCTTGCTTTGATCCAAATCACATACGGAGCGTAGGCTTGGCTATTGCTTTTCCCCAACAATGGCTTTCCCCTCTTACTGATACCATTCCAAGCACGCTGAAGCTTAGATAACATATCCCCCTCTAGAAGACCAGTGAGGTACAGAGGTTCCTGCACCTCTTCATCCTTCGGCGGAGCTCTCAAAGCATAAGCAAACTGTCGGACCAGCAAAGACGGATTATAGTTTATACAGCCCTTCCTGCCTATCAAAGGCACGTTCGGAAACCCGCTGCCGCTGAAGATAATCTCGGTACCCAACCTATCTCTGTCAAACCAGGCAATATCCTCTACAGATAGACTCATCAAACGCTCAGACCACTCAGCTGTGGCTGCAGACGAAGCAAAGGGACCCTTCTTGGGTAGATGACCATCAAGCCATTTATAGAGCAAGGGCACACAGCACGAGACATTCTTACCCCTTTTGTTCTCGTTTTTGTAGTGGACGGAATGGTAGACATCTCCTATCAAGGTAGGGACTGGATTCCCTGAAGCAAAGATGCGAAAAGCGTCGAAGTCCACAAAGTCGGGCATATTAGGGAATAGAATGATGCCATATATGCACAGAGCGAGAATGGTGTTGAACACGACCCAACATCCGTCTTTGGCGCACTGCTGAGCCTTTCCCACTAAGAACTACAAGGAGAAACCGGGAACCTTGTTCCAACTAGACAAGACCAACTCAGAGGCATCTAGATGAAGTGACGGAGCTAGACTAGCCAGATTAGGCTCAGCATCCATATGAACAAAGGGCATCTGACTTTTGATAGGCACACCTAACAAATCAACATACTCCTCTAGCGTGGGTGCGCGAACAAAATCCTGGAAAGTAAAGCATCTCAACGGAGGATCGTAGAACTGCAACAGGGCGTGCAACCCATTCAACTCAAACGCAGAGGGTTTACGAACCAAACTGAGCAGTTTGCCGTAAGACTTTCTGAACTCATCTCTCACAGAATCATCTGCTAAGGCAATCAAACCAGTTAGCTGAACAACATCAGGAACAGGGAGCTTGTAAGCCACGGTCTTCCTCAGAGAACCCATAACACTACAACAGAAGGCCAGAAATCCTGAATTGGGGGGAAACGGTACCTGCAACACAAACACACGTTAATGAAATGCAAATGGGTATGCAAAGCAATGCAAAATGCAATCATGCAGCAGGAGATCAAGGCAACTGTGCTGTGGAGATTTTGTATCAACAACACCATAATCCTGCTCTATCAAGAACAACCACTATATCTGATAAGAAGAAAACCCCGGTATCAGACCACAAATCTGCTCTATCAAGAACAACCATCTAATAATAAGGACCTCTGATACAGGACCAAAACTCTGCTCTGTCAAGAACAAACATCTGATAATAAGGACCTTTGATACATGACCAAAACTCTGCTTTGTCAAGAACAAACATCTGATAATAAGGACCTCTGATACATGACCAAAATTCTGCTCTGTCAAGAACAAACATCTGCTGATGAGATCCTCTGATCCCAATCAAAAACTTGCTCTGTCAAGAACAAATACACATCTGCTGATGAGATCCTCTAACACCAACAAAACTGATTCACTATCAAGAAAACCAGGTAGTCTGAAGGTCAGGGTTTCCTGCAACAAACCCAACCCTGCTCACAGGTATGGACCTAAACTGACACAAGTTCGGCATCCTATACGGTCATCAGCGTCACAGACATTCAAGAGGGGTGATACAATACCCAGAAGGTGTGGCATCACCAGCTCATGAAGCGGCCTCACTCGGCTGAATCCCAAATGATCGGTCCCCAGAGTCGACAATCCTCCAAACCAACAACCCCCTCAACCCAAAGGGTTGAAAAAGAAGTCAACCGGGAGAACCTCGTCTGAGCGTGGATTTCATGAGACACTAGTGCCTGCCAAGCAAGCACGCGCCCACTAATTTCCACAACTAATGTTATGTACACTCAAGCCTGGGTCTGGCTTCTCACTCATCAGAATGCCCCTCCCACAACAGCACAGATAATCACATCATACTGAAAATAAAGTGCGGGAAATAAAATGCGATAAATAAACACAACCCAACAAGTAATCATACAAGCGCTAGGATTGACTCTCGCAAGGGGACGTTGGATCCCCAAATTGACTCGCATAAGGGACGTTGGATCCCAGGAAACTATAGAGTCCCCAGCAGAGTCGCCAGCTGTCGCTTCTGCGAAAATAAGGTGCCGACAAAACAGAAGAGTCGCCACCTTTCGTTATTTATCCCTCAGAGCGGGAAAGGAAACGATCGGAAAAACCTGACGAAAAGGTATAAGACAAGGTCATCGCAACCGTTGTCTGGGTTCGGGAGTCGGTTACGCAAGGGGAAGGTATTAGCACCCCTCACGTTCAATCATGAATCTAATGCAAAAAGAATGGGGTCAATTGACTTATTTTTCAATTTTTTATGATTTAATCATGAACCATGTATAAAATGAAGAAATATAAAGAAAATCCAAAGAAAATAATAAATGCACGGTGCAGATAGTAGTAGACATCAGTTCATATCATGGATTGGGCCATCAGGGGGGTGCGGGTATCAACCAATTCTCTAAGCCCAACATCAGCAACTAAATGAAACGATGTGTTTCATTAAAACTCAGATCCTTCCCAAATTGAAACACACGTGTGGCCGTTGGATCACTTCTCCAGTCAAAGGTCCACCTAAATCCAAGGGCTCTAAAGTCATCTTCAACCTTTTGAATCTCTGAACCTCGCGCGCAGCTCAGGCCACCACCGGTGGTGCTCCGGTCATCGTCCCCAACCTTAACTCTCTCTAGGATCCTCCATTACAAGTGGTCTATACATGAAACTTGTCCCAAATTTCCTCACGAATTCATTCATGCCCTCTATTCTCTCTGAAACCTCAAGATTCTCCATAACCAATTCTCAACCGAAAATGGTAACATCCTTAATTGGTCACTAATTCTCAAATTAACTATCTGAAAACCTTCCTACACCGTTCTATAATGCATCTAACATCCTAATTCGTATTGATTTGACCTAAAACAAGCCAGAGATCAAAGGTTACCAACCTGAAAATTTCGCGTGCACAGAAGTAGCAAGACCTCAAATCAAGCCTTCAAATGCTCCAGACTCCTTCAGTGAATCACTTCCAAGCTTCTGTATGCAATAGAACTGATTGAAATGGCTTCAATTCTTGGAACCAACTCTGAGTTGCAGGTGGAAAAATCTGAGTTCAAGAACACCAATCAGCCACGAATTCCCTTTGATTATGATCTGGAATCATTCCCTAACATCCATGAAAGAGATTACAATCAAGAAAATAGATGGAAAGTGAGTGAAATGATGTAACCGAATTCAGTTGCAAGCAATGAAATCTCAATCTCAATCTTTGCTCTCTCCTTCAATCATCATCAACCTTTCATCTGAACCTCTTCTACTCAATATATAGAACATGTGTGGATGATCTAGAACCCTCTAGATCCTTCTAATGAGAAATCCAATCTCTCATGACATGAGAAGTTCACTTATATGCCATGGTGTGCACAACTCTGCAAACATCTTGAAATCAATCCCATTCCCTTCCAATTTCTCCCCTCATGACATTTTGGAAGTGTTTGGCTTGCAAGGGATCTTGATCATGCCTTGAATTCGAGTTTTGCAAATGTTACTTAAGATGTAAGTAACTACTTTTCAAAGCAAGTCCACAAATTACACCTCAACTCAAAAAAGTGGCTAAATCAATGTTCTTAAAATGCTTTTTAGAGTCAAAATGACCTATTACATGCCTTGGTTTGGATGTGTAGATCAAAAGTATCAATTTCCAACTTTGGTTCATTTAACTTATACCCTTATTTTAGGTCATTTTTGCAACTTTGAGCTACAAGTATTTCCAACATCTCATGACCTATTTACTAGCCTTAAAACATCATTTTGAACAAGTTTGATGTTGAACATTTTCCCATTTGAAGCTTGGAAATAGGAGTTATGGCCTTATGGTTGAAATGACCTATAATCTCCAAATGACCAAAATGCCCTTGACTTGTCAAAGCCATAACTTGAGTTCTACAAATCCTATAAAGGACTTATAGTACTCTCTAGAAATCTAAGAGAATAAGGAACAACACTCATGTTGACCAAAAGTTCATAGGAATCATCCTTCTAGGGCAAAAGTTTGATGCAAGTTGGGTAACTTTCAAGCCCCAAATTCACATTCCTCAGATGACTTGTAACTTGTCAAAGTCATAACTTGAGTTCTACAAATCCTATCAAGGACTTCTAGAACTCAAATTAAAGCTAAGAGCATTATCTACAACATTCATGTTGGGGGAAAGATGATATGAAAATTAAATCTTGAGCTAAATTGCCTTTAAGATAGGGGTCAAACTAGGGGATTTTACACTGTCAAGTCTTAGAAACCCTAGCTTTAAATTTCTCAAACTCTTCAATCATGATGAGTTAACCTTGGAATCATCCTTATAACATCTTAATGTATCACACCATGATCACATGGCTCTTGAATTAGGTCTCAACCTTCTCCAAATCATCAGTTGACTTAGGATTGACCCAGTCAAACCCTAGCTGCACCACTCATGACTGAGCCTTCTTAATCTTGCACAGTGACCTGTCTAGGCCTCAAAGTGATCTTCAACACTTCTCATGAGCTCTCTCAATACCTTAAGTCCATCTTCATGGCTTCAGAATCATCTGATGGCTTTCCACAACTCTCAAGTTAGGAGACCTACACACTTGGCTTCAACCACTCTCTCTGAGGATCTTTCAACTTCTCTGACAAGGATATCAACCCTTGAACACCTGAATAAGCTTCTTAGCTAGCCTCAAAGTCTTGCATAGCCCTTTATTGGTACTCATACCTCTTGATCTCCTGCATACATGTCAATGAAATGCAAATGATAATGCTAATGTGAATGCAATGAAACATAAGCTAGGTAAAGAAATGTTGGGCAAATTTTGGGGTGCAACAGCAACCCATTATTGTTTCTTGATAGGAGCATCCTGTTTTGCTATAGCTTGATGAGTATGGCTGGGAAATCCATGTAGCCTGAAGCAAAAAGGCTTTATCTGTCCAAATCTTCCACAGTGGTAACACCTCCATATTTGGAACTTTCTCTTGGTCTGGTTCATGTTTTTGTTCCTCTGATGTTGAGACATTAGTTGTGACATCTAGTTTGACCTAAGATTTTCAGGTTTTGGCCTCTTGAACCCCAAGATGGGTCCCTGTTCACCAACAAAGCCTATTCCAGACTTGTCACTTGCTTTCTGACCAACTTGTAGAATTTTATCTAGAGTGTCAGTGCCTTTGTTTAGCATCCTAATGGACTTTGACATCTGACCAAGTTTGGAATTCAACACATTGATCTCACTGTTGAGTGAGTCTATAGTTTCAAGATGTTCTATCTTCTCAGATTTCAACTCCCTTACGAGTTTCTTCTTCTGCTCCCCTTGTTGATACACTTCTACACTTCTGATACACAGCTGTTTATATGAAGATGCAAGCTCATCAAAAGTTAACTCAGCTTCACTAGAATCATCATCAGATACACATACACTATTTAGTGCAGTGACATGTTTTGCAGACTCTTTTTCTGATCCACTCTCAGAATCTCTATCTGACCAAGTGACATTTAGTCCTTTCTTCTGCTTCTTGAGGTAAGTGAGACATTCAGCTCTAATGTGACCATATCCTTCACATTCATGGCACTGAATTCCTTTGCCTTGGTTATGCTTATCTTCATATTTACCTCTTCTGCTGATGTCAGATGAAGTGTTCTTGACATTGGGTCTAGTCTTCTGATCTATCCTTTTGATCAGCTTGTTAAATTGTCTACCAAGCATAGCTATAACTTTTGACAGATTCTCCTCACTTCCACCATTGTCTTCATCTGAGTCCTCTGCATCATTGGATACAAAAGCTATGCTTCTGTTCTTCTTCTCAGCATGATCACACATTCCCATCTCAAATGTTTGAAGAGAAGCAATGAGTTCATCCACCTTCATGTTGCTTATGTCTTGAGCTTCTTCAATAGCAGTAACCTTCATGGCAAATCTTTTGGGCAATGATCAATTTAATAATGCAACAATGGATAAATCTAGAAATCTATGGACCAAAGAGGATAAAGAAAAAGTACAATACAATATAAAATCCAAAACTATCATCACTACCGCTTTAGGTATGGATGAGTTTTTTAGAGTATCATAATGTAATACCGCTACAAAAATATGGGACACCCTTCAACATATCCTTCAGGATACTACCGAGGTAAAAACGGCTAGGATAAACACATTAACTATTGAGCATTTCTTACTTAGAATAAAATATGAAGGAAATATCCAAGATATAATAAAAATGTTTCATTCATATAGTAAATTAATTAAGGACTCTATAAAAACTTTTTCAAAAAGAAGATTTAGTTTACAAAGTCCTTAGATGCTTAAATCATTGCTAGAAACCTAAAGTTACTACGGTTTTTAATATAAAGATTTGTCCACCATGGATTTGTCTATTTTGATTAGTAAATTTCATGAATCCAAAATATAAAAAAAAAATCATTTTGATGAAAGTGAATAAGACAAAAAGAAAAGAAGGTACTTGCACTAAAATCTGTAGTGGTCAAAGACAAGAAGTTCGAAAAAGAAATTGCCAAAATGAAAGTGATGAATACATAAATCTTATAATTCATAAATTCTAAAATCTACAAGGTATGAAAAACAACCTCCAAACTTTCATAATAAAAGTGAAGAAATATCATCCTTTGTTCCAATATGCTTCTAGTGAGAAAAGAAGACTTACATAAAGATAAATTGTCTACTGATCCAAATGAAACTTGAAAAATACAAAAGATTGCAAAAAGAAAAAAAAGAGCTTATAATGGGAATGAAATGACACGGAATCCGTCAATAAATCTAAAAAAAGAAGAAGACGCCAATTTATGTGTCATAAAAACAATAAAGAAAATGAGGTAAACAACTTTTAAACTAAATTTACCTATAATGAACTATTTTCTATTTGTAAAGAATATGTGAAAAATAAATTAAATTAAGAAATATTGTTTTCATATCTAAGAAGACTATTTTATCTCTTAAAGCTAAAAATGAAACATTAATCAAGAAAATACGAATCCTTGAAAAAATACACTTTCAGTAAAGACTTTCCTTCTACCCACAATGAAAATTTTCAAGAAAAATCTTTTAAGTGTGAAGAATGCAATGCCTTAAAAAGTAAAATTGATGACTTATAAAAAAAAATTGGTAAACAAAGAGACACTTATAATAAAGTTTATTTGGGATATCAATAAAAAATAATGCTAAATACTTTAGAAATATATGTTACCCAAAATTGGACCTTTAACCATCCTGTGCCTAAATGTTTTCATTGTAGTAAATGCGGTCACACTTCTTATTATCGTATTATAAGAAAAAGTCATTAATCATATCTCACAAGGAAATAAAACATGCCTTACACTAATACTAGAGGACACAAAATTATTTGGATACCAAAAATTAAAACTTATATTTGTGATGCATGTGAGATTTATAGACTCAAAATCAAAGTGATATCTCAATATTTGATGTTCGAAGTGTTGGAATTAGATTAATAACGATTAATCAAAATATACATGCTCAAGCAATTATGATATATAATTTAGATGTGGAAATCAAGCATGTATAAAATTAAAGGATCGATTGATTGATTTTAGGAATACCTGAATCTGTTGAGAAAGTTGAGAAAAATGCCTTTGACGGTAATCCTAAACCCATAATTTATTGACTTTTGTGGTTCTAATTTGCTTGTTGTACGGTATATTGGAGATCATAGCCTATATATAGTGTGATGGACAATTAGGATTCCCATTATTCCCAAATGGGTCATCATGACATCCTCTCATAATTGAGTCCATACCCAATTATTTAATTAATTAATTAATTAAATAATTCATAAATAAAATCTAAATAGTCTTTTTAATATTATTTGATCACTTAATTATTTAAAGGCACTTAATTGTTAACATAACTAATATAATAAATAAATATATTTGACCACATAATTATTGGAATATTAATATATTACTATATTATTAAAATATTTCAACAATCTCCCACTTGGTCAATATATCTTAATGGCGTATCTTAATGGCGTATCTGAATGCTATTTTTCTTTAGATTTCAACTTTACAATCTGGTTCATCTCATACATCAATAATGGGATCATCGCGGGTGTCGTCACTAACCTATAACGTGACGGAACCCCGATGACCACCACATCAACATACTTGATGACATAGATCGATATGGATGAGTGGCATGGAAATTTCATGCAATGTGATCTCTAAATCATATATATTTCCAACTGGTCCTATTAGAGTCTTTAGTAAGATCAAACTGAAGTTCCTTAGGTGTAATTCAAAGTTACAATATTTGCACATAACAAAAAACTTGATATTTTTATAACAATAATACCTCATAAGTTTTTATTTTTGCAGAAAATTAAACATACATAAAGTTTGTACCAAAATAAAACCAAAACATAGAACATAGAAAAATTAAGGAAAAAACTCCCACTAATCTAAGGCAATCTCAAAACCAAGACCCATATGAGCAACATGCCCATAAAAAGTCTTAGGTGCTAAACCTTTGGTTAGTGGATCAGCTAGCATTAAGTCTGTCCCTATATGTTCTATCAAAATTTATTTCTCCTGAAAACTCTTTCTTTCACAACAAGATACTTGATATCAATAAATTTCGATTGTGTAGAACTCATATTGCTTTTGAAGTAGAGTACAGTTTCACTATTGTCACAATAAACCTTCAAGGGCCTTTCAATGCTCTTAACAATGTGTAGGCTTGTGACAAAGTTCCGCAACCAAATTGCATGATTTGATGTCTCAAAGCAAGCCACAAACTCTGCTGTTATGGTAGAAGGAGCCACTAAAGTTTGTTAGAAAGACTTGCAGGAGAAGACTCCTCCAGCCAAGAGAAAGATGTAAACAGATGTTGAACGTCTGTTATCCGGGCATCCAGCAAAATCTGAGTCAGAATACCCAACGATCTCCAAGTTATCTGACTTTTGATAAGTGATCACGAAGTCTCTTGTTCTCTTCAGATAGTGCATTACACGCTTTACTGCTATCTAGTGCTGCATACCAGGGTTGCCTAGATATCTACCAAGAACTCCTACAATGAATACTAAGTCGGGACAGGTGCAAAGTTAAGCATACATAAGACTTCCCACTGTTGAAGCATATGGAACCTTATGCATCTCTTGCTTTTTAAGATTCGTAGTGGGGCACTGTTTGAGACAAAACTTGTCTCCTTTAGCAACATGTATGTCTCCTGGTTTACTATCTTTCATGGAGAATCTATCCAGAACTGTATCAATATAGCTCCTTTGTGACAATCCTAAAATACCTCGAGAATGGTCTCTAAGTATTTGAATTCCTAAGACAAAGGAGGCGTCCCCAAGATCTTTCATCTCAAATTTATTTGTGAGAAATCTCTTGGTCTTGTGTAATAAGTATATATTGTTGTTTTCCAAAAGGATATAATCTACATATAGTACCAAGAAAACGAATTTACTCCCACTGAACTTTTGGTATGCACAATTATCAACCAAATTAACCTCAAAACCAAATGAGGATATTACTTGATGAAATTTGTAATACCATTGACGAGAAACCTGTTTAAGGCCATAGATGGATTTCTTGAGTTTGAAAGCCATATACTTTGGGACTCCTGACACAAATTTTTCTGGTTGCACCATATATATTGTCTCTTCAATGTTTCCATTTAGAAAATGCAGTCTTTGCATCCATCTGATGCAATTCTAAACCAAAATGAGCTACCAATGCCATCGCGATCCTAAGAGAGTCCTTCGAAGAAGCTGGAGAGAAATTCTCTTTATAATCAATTCCTTCCTTTTGAGTAAAGCCTTTTGCGACAAGACGAGCTTTATATCTCTCAATGTTACCCTTTGAATCCCTTTTGGTTTTAAATATCCATTTACAACCAATGGGTTTCATTCCTTAAGTTAATTTAATAATATCCCAAACATCATTGTCAGCCATCGACTTCATCTCATCCTTCATGGCATCAACCCACTTAAGAGAGTTTAGACTTCGCATAGCTTGACTAAAGTTGATAGGATCTTCCTCAGTCATACCAATGCCATCCTCACATTCCTGAAGAAATACAACATAATCATCTGAAATTGCACTCTTCCTCTCTCTAGTGGATCTTCTTAATGGTGGCTCTTGAGGTTGTTGAGTCTGTATACAAACCATGTTGCTAGGCACATGTGTTATAATATTTGAAATTTTTGATGATGATGTATTTTTTTTTTTGCAGTAGCATGATGACTTAAAATGAATCAACCATGGTAGGAAGATTGTGAGGCTACATTAATCCGAGGAGCAATGATTTCATGATGCCATACAATTACCTGAACTGCAAGATTTGTGCATGATCGGAAATACTATCATTAACCATGGTATGATGATATATGTTGTCTTTTTTATCTTTTTCATGGTGAGATGCCCATCACACTAGAAGTTGTGTCATCCCTATTACATCTTCCGATCACGGGAAGATTATTCGACTAATCCAGAATGACCAGAACTGAAGTACTGGAGATGATGGTGTCCTATTTTAGAGATGACCTATAGGATGCCCTAAAGGAGGTGAAAGACACCAGAGATTGTCATGCTAGATTTTTATTCTAGGAGATGTTGTATGTACACCACCTGAGTGCAACAATGGAGGCCGACAATGATAATGCAAAAATTATGTATCATAAAGCATGTGTATTGAGGCAATACCTCATGCATTTGGTTGTCACTCCTTTATTTGTCGACAAAAGTGATTATCTTGTCGGTAACACCCTTTTTCTACCCCAAAATTTACCAAGACAAAATAACACAAATATCAGAGTGAATAATTAAATCTCATTAAAAAAGCCACTAAAAGGGCGTACATTTCTCAAAGTCATCAAAATAGGTCCATACTTCGTAACTACGGGTTTTCCTCAAAGTATATCAAAACATCATAAAACAGCGGAACTCAAAGCATAAGTCAAAGTATTCCTCAAAAGGGAAAATAAGGAAAATAACCCACTAATATAAAATCAACTCAAAGAACCCAACCCGATGTTACATATCCGAGCAAGACCCTCTAAGCAAGTAAAAGACTAAAACGTTCAAAACACTTCAAAATACTCCTCGGCGGCGTCCACGGCTAAACTGGCTCATCTGCACGTTATCCATGTGGAGGTAACATTCAAACAGGCAGGGTGAGTAAAACAGTTCATAATAATCAATGTATGACAATTAGTGCATAAATGGCATTTTACTCATAATTATTATTATACACAATCACATTACTCAATTATTCAACGCATTGATATCCTTATTCAACACAATCATATTACTCATATTCAACACATTGATATCCTTAAAGTGCCTCAAAGGCCACAACGTCATAATTCATACAAAAGACTTCTCAATGCAATGCGACACAACTCAATGCATGTGGTACCAATCATCACAGCTCGATGGACACTGGCCATCAACCCTCCATAGATCCCCATCAATAGGATTGGAGCATATCTCAATACTTCACATCCACACAATGGGATTGAAGCCACAATACTCAAAGCCCAGAACCGAAGTCCGGATGCACATGAATGCATGATGCACACGTCACAATAAGAATCCTCACAATAACATCACAGGTGCATCATCATTCGTCATGTTCATCATCATCACACAAAACATCACACTCCATGTCATCACATGGTTCATCACAGTAATCATCATCATCACATAAACGTCACAACATCATGTTATCACATAGTTCATCAAAGTAATCATCATAATACATCATCTCATCATAGCTCATAATAATAATCATCATTATTCGTCACGTCATCACAGCACATCATAATAATCCTCATCACACATCGTTTCATCATATAACTCATCAAACTAATCATTATCGCACGCAATGTTATCATATCTCATCACAGTAATCATCATCGTACAACATATCCTCATATCTTATCATCATAATCATCATACATCATATTATAATAATTCGTCATATTAATCATCATACGTCATATTATCATAATATTAATTCATAATATTATCTCATATTCTCTCATATCATTTCATCAAATCATACTCACGGTAATCCTCATACTATCGCCTATTAATCACACAACCTCACCGTCATACTCATGTTATCATATAGCTCGTAAATTCATAGTAATTTCATCAAGTTAATTCACTCAATACATTGTAGAAATCATCTTAACATCATGTACATCTCACACAAAACCCATCGTCATAATCACAACAACCCATCACAGAAATCACAGAATTAAAACATCAAGACATCATTAAACCAGAACATGATTCGTTACTAAAACATATACACAATTGACTTCTCAAACATAATTAGATATAAAAATATTGGGAAAATAATTCCATTATCTATCCTATGTTATAGCTCTATTCATTAGCTTTCTAACGCTTCGAACGGGGGTTAAAACGGACTTACGGATCCAAAGTTACGTCCAAAACAATTTCGACCGAAAACATGAACAGTCGTGACGGACAGAAAGACGTTGTTACGCTCCGGAACTGATTTTTACTCAATTATTCTTACGAATCACTCACTCAACGTACCCTAAACATCACTAAAACATTCCTAAGATTATACGGCAATAACAACACAACTTCTATGGTTTATTAGGCTCATCTGGCAACATTTGCAACGCCTAAAAACACTATTTCCTACAATTACTCTGAGTACTTCAGAGTTACTCACAATTGAATATTCTTATTCCTATAGGAACAACATGTCACAATTTTTCCTTCAATTACACCATACGGTATTAAAATTACTTACCATCCAATATTTAATCCCTTCAGGGTCAGACATATAACAATGTCAAGCTTTTGGCCACGAAGGCCTAAGGTTTCCTATAAGGTTTCCCATAATTACATATCAGACAGTCAGAAATATTTACCACTAATCCTACGGGTTTTGCCATAAATGCCTAAGGTTTTCCACAAATTTTATGTTAATATTCAACGATACATACCATTTGGCCATTTGGCCATCCTCTCATAATCTTACGATTACTTCCCTATTTCCCACAATTAATTCCAAATCCCTAAACCTTACATCAACCACAAATATACCAAAAATCATACATAGAAAACTATGAAAGGTAATACTCTCCATACCTTAGCCGATTCACAGCCTTCACGATTACTCCAGGAATCTTCCGAAGTTTTTGCCTCCAATTCTCCCTCCTCATAGCTCTGGCCTCCATTCTTTTCACGGTTAACAAATGAATCCCAATTCCCTTTAGAATTCTATTTTGTTAAATCTCACAATTTAGGCTTTTCCCATAATATCCTCACTAACTCCTCCAATCGCCCAAATTGCCCTTATTTCCCTTATTTCAATTTAATTAATAATAATACTAATAAATTAATATTACATGCTATTAATTAAATAAATACCCAAAAATGCACATTTTCTTAATAATTCCCCAACCACCCGAAAATCACCGAAAACGAATATTCTTAATTAAATAATTAATTAAAATACTCTAATTAAATTTGGGGTGTTACAACTCTCCCCCACTTAAAAGAATTTTTGTCCTCGAAAATTACCTCAAGAAAACAGAGTCGAATCCGACTCCCTCATCTGATCTCCAAGTTCCCAAATCCAACTTTCTCTTGTTGGTCCTCCCAAAATTACCTCTTCCAAGGCAATCCTTTTACCTTATAGTTGCTTCTCGTTCATCAATCCGAACAGGCAACACTTCAACAGTCAAGTTACCTCCCACTCGTACATCGTCCATCTGAATCAAAGTACTTCCTCAACTTAGACACATTAAACACATCCAACAATTTTCACAAGCGACAACGGTAAAACAGTCTAACATGCCACTTCTCCCACGCTTCCGCTGCGCCACTCGGATACAGACCACAAAACACGGTGTGAGCTCTCGAGACTCCAAAGGTCGTCCAACACCAATTACCATTGTAACTCTCAAAACACGTTTTTTCTTAGATCCCCTTGATCTTCTCAGTTGTCTCAGGTCCGAGAACAAAGACTCTCACCTAACTCATATCAACACAAAGAAGTCCCACACCTCCCACCATACAAATCCTCACACGGTGTCATTCTGATACTAGAATGATAACTGTAATTGCAGGTAAACTCAACCATCGGCAAATAACTATCCCACGATCCACCTCGATCCAACACACAAGCTCTCAGCAAATCCTCTATAGACTGGATAGTTCTCTCTATCTGTCCATCCGCCTGCGGATGATAGGCAGAACTCAATCTCAACATGGTACCCAAAGTGTTGGCAAATTCTCCCAAAACCTCGATGAAGATCTCTGATCTTTACCCGACACAACACTCGACGGTATCTCATACAACCTCACAACTTCCTCAATATACATCATAGTTAGCTTCAACATAGAACGATTACTCCTCATTAGTAAGAGATGAGCTGAGCTAATCAATCCATCCATCATTCCCAAAGCGAATCATATTCATCTCACAGTCTTCGGCAACCCGACACAAAATCCATAGAAATACTATCCCCTTCCATTCAGAAATATTCACAGTTGCATCAAGTCCAACAGTCTCTGATGTTCAAACTTCGACTTTCCACAAGTCTAACCAGCATACACAACTTCAACCACTTCTCTCTCCATCTATGGCCACTAAACAATTTTCTCAAATTCGGTTATATCTTCATAGCACCGGGATAGATACTCAATCCACTTAAATGTCCTTCCTCAAGAATACTCTTATCCCAACTCAACAATATCTGAAACACAAACTTTATCACGACATCTCCTGATACCATTTTCATTAATATGCAATTCGGCCCTTCGACTTTAATTCATTAAATTCAACCAATTTACCAACTCAAACCAGATTCTTGACCTTCTCGAATCTCATCAAGAATACCACTAGTAGCTCCACCATACTAAGCTTAACTCCATAAGAAGTCTCTTCACAACCCAAGCTCATATCACGAAATTGTCCAATCAGTTCTAACTCTTTTACCATCAATATCAGTATATATAAAGATTTCCAAATCGATGCATCAGCTACCACGTTTGCTTTACCCGAATGGTAATTCAATCCAAAACCATAATCCTTCAGAAGTCCCAATTATTTCCTCTTATGTACTTTAAGTTTCCTTAAAGCATAACTAAAACTCGTTGATGTTGCACTTAACATACCTCCCAATATTATCAACAAAGCATCACAAAACACAACAAATAGTCCGGTCGGATTCGGCAAAAATCAACACACAAGCTGTTGATAGCTCTCCCAAAAACTCTTTGAAACTCTCTTCACAGTGGCATATAACCGCTTCTTCTCCAACACTGATAACTCATGTTCCCGATGTTCAACATGATCCTCTATACTATTTGAATATATCAAGATATCATCGATAAACACAACCATTGACTCGCTCAAATAAGTATGGAATATCCCATGCCAAACGGACACTCAACTTGTAAGTTATGGCGGAAACACGAACCACACTTTCTGCATTTACTACAAAATCCGAATATAGTCCATCAATAAATAACTTAATTCTATACCACTACTTCACCATCACATAGAGCATTAGAATAGCTTTCCAATGCTTCGAACCGTGCGCCATTCCGAGTTACGATTCTCCCGCTATGACAAAAATACGAAAATAACATTCTTCTGCCCAGGACCTTTCACTAGGCGAACGCTCGGCGAACATGACAGTCCAAATTCTATTTTTGACCGTTGAATGACTTCCGTATCTCCGATTTCGATTCCGTAAAAAGCTGCAACCTCGGAATTCAATGTACAACATCAATTTCACACTTAGGAAGCCATCCAACACATTTTCAACTTTGAAATATTTTAAACCTCAAGTACACCAATATTGCATTCCACGCCCGACCTCTTCTCACAATCACCAGAAATCATTGTCCACCATGTACTCGACCTCACCATCTGCTTCCTTAGCACACACACCAGACACAAGTCCTAAAACTACCCAATCAATTTAATTCCTCGACCATTCAAACATACATATAATATAGAGCTCTCAATATTAGACTAGTTTCCGTAACATAGCCAATCACAACTCCACTTCACATTCCGGCGGTAAATCACTTATCTCATCAGGAAAAACTCCGGACAATAACAATTAATTGGCAAACCACCAACTTCCCCACTTTCATTAACACTCAAAGTTTCCATCAAAATAAACATCTCATTACCTTCTCGCACCGACTCATCAAAGCAATTCTTAAGCACTTAGCTTAACTCAAAACAAATCACTTCCCACGCCATTCAAGCTTGCAAGACACGTCTATTCCATCCAACATAATCCCAACTACTATCAACAAGATGTCGCACCTCAAAAAAATCACGGAGACATTTCGGAGAAACGACCCTCGCGCGAAAGACGCGGAAATGCGGTTCGACAGAGTCGCCACCGAACTTTATTTTTCCCGAATAAACAGGGGAGGAAAATATCGAGAAAACCTCTTAAAACGAAAAGGATAGGAACAGGGCTGTCGCAACCATGTTCCGGGTTCGGGAGTCGGTTACGCGAGGGGAAGGTATTAGCACCCCTCACGTCCGTTGTACTCAACGGGAACCTCTTATGGTATTTTGTGGAGAGTGTTGTCTAGGCTTACTTGTTTTTCTTCTCGATGATAAAGGTAGAATTGGTAGGATAAAAGGTAAAGACGCTAAGGGAAAAGGAATGGTTAAAAGATAGGGTGCTCGCCAAGGATTGGGACCCTTGTGCCTACGTATGCTCATTCGGACGAGAATGAGAAATCAGAGCACCGTAGTTCGACTACGGGAAAGGATGGGGGAAATGGAAGATGGAGGGGATTGTGCTCGCCAAGATCATCGCAATCTTGTGCCTACGTATCTTACATTCAGACGAGAATGAAGAATCAGAGCAGTCGTAGTTCGTGGTAACAACCACGAAAAGAAGACGGGGAAATGGGAGAAATGGGTAGAAGGTAGCTCGCCAAGATCATCACAATCTTGTGCCTACGTATATTACATTCGGACGAGAATGAAGAATCAGAGCAGTCGTAGTTCGTGGTAACAACCACGAAAATATAAGGTTGAATAGGTTGGAAGTTTTGAAATCGAAAGAATGAACTAATAACAACTCAAGGGCACACCTCGAGAGTTACTCATTTGAATATTCAAAGAATGCTAGACAATGGGATTGAAGGCACAATACTCAAAGCCCAGAACCGAAGTCCGGATGCACATGAATGCATGATGCACACGTCACAATAAGAATCCTCACAATAACATCACAGGTGCATCATCATTCGTCATGTTCATCATCATCACACAAAACATCACAGTCTATGTCATCACAAGGTTCATCACAGTAATCATCATCATCACATAAACGTCACAACATCATGTTATCACATAGTTCATCAAAGTAATCATCATAATACATCATCTCATCATAACTCATAATAATCATCATCATTATTCGTCACGTCATCACAGCACATCATAATAATCCTCATCACACATCGTTTCATCATATAATTCATCAAACTAATCATTATCGCACGCAATGTTATCATATCTCATCACAGTCAACATATCCTCATATCTTATCATCATAATCATCATACATCATATTATCATAATTCGTCATATTAATCATCATACGTCATATTATCATAATATTAATTCATAATATTATCTCATATTCTCTCATATCATTTCATCAAATCATACTCACGGTAATCCTCATACTATCGCCTATTAATCACACAACCTCACCGTCATACTCATGTTATCATATAGCTCGTCAATTCATAGTAATTTCATCAAGTTAATTCACTCAATACATCGTAGAAATCATCTTAACATCATGTACATCTCACGCAAAACCCACCGTCATAATCACAGCAACCCATCACAGAAATCACAGAATCAAGACATCATTGAACCAGAACATGATTCGTTACTAAAACATATACACAATTGACTTCTCAAACATAATTAGATATAAAAATATTGGGAAAACAATTCCATTATCTATCCTATGTTATAGCTCTGTTCATTAGCTTTCCAACGCTTCAAACGGGGGTCAAAACGGACTTACGGATCCAAAGTTACGTCCAAAACAATTTCGACCGAAAACATGAACAGTCGTGACGGACAAAAAGACGTTGTTACGCTCCGGAACTGATTTTTACTCAATTATTCTTACGAATCACTCACTCAACGTATCCAAAACATCACTAAAACATTCCTAAGGTTATACGTCAATAACAACACAACTTCTATGGTTTATTAGGGTCATCTGACAACATTTGCAACGCCTAAAACACTATTTTCTGCAATTACTCTGAGTACTTCAGAGTTACTCACAATTGAATATTCTTATGCCTATAGGGACAACATGTCACAATTTTTCCTTCAATTACACCCTACGACATTAAAATTACTTACCATCCAATATTTAATCCCTTCAGGGTCAGACATATAACAATGTCAAGCTTTTGGCCACGAAGGCCTAAGGTTTCCCATAAGGTTTTCCAAAATTATATATCAGACAGTCAGAAATATTGACCACTAATCCTACGGGTTTTGCCATAAAAGCCTAAGGTTTTCCACAAATTTTATGTTAATATTCAACGATACATACCATTTGGCCATTTGGCCATCCTCTCAGAATCTTACGATTACTTTCCTATTTCCCACAATTAATTCCAAATCCCTAAACCTTACATCAACCACAAATATACCGAAAATCATACATAGAAAACTATGAAAGGTAATACTCCCCATACCTTAGCCGATTCACAGTCTTCACGATTACTCCAGGAATCTTCCAAAGCTTTTGCCTCCAATTCTCCCTCCTCAGAGGTCTGGCCTCCATTCTTTTCACGGTTAACAAATGAATCCCAATTCTCTTTAGAATTCTATTTTGTTAAATCTCACAATTTGGGTTTTTCCCATAATATCCTCACTAACTCCTCCAATCGCCCAAATTGCCCTTATTTTCCTTATTTCAATTTAATTAATAATAATGCTAATAAATTAATATTATATGCTATTAATTAAATAAATACCCAAAAATGCACATTTTCTTAATAATTCCCCAACCACCCGAAAATCACCGAAAACGAATATTCTTAATTAAATAATTAATTAAAATACTCTAATTAAATTTGGGGTGTTACATTGTCGATGTGGTTTATCTTAGATACTTTATTGACATCTATCAGATTCATGAGTACAATTGAGGGGCCACTTGTTTGGCTTACTTGTACTCGAAGATATCATAGGGTTTTAGGTGAAAGACGAAGCAGGTCATAGGCATCATCACACAACTGACGGTAATATTTATCTGTCTTTTAATCTTTATGTTTCATTTTCATTTCATCTTTATAAAACCACTGCATATGATTCGTGTGGTTATTGATGACATGCACTTTAATAGCTATGTCCTCGTCTGTCACCTAGTTCCCTCTGAGCAGGGAAAATGTAGTACCACACGACATATCCTTAATATAAGTCGGTACACTCGCCCTGCTGGAGATGCACGGGAAGTGCTGGAGAATCCAAGCTTGAAAAGTTTGGAACACGCGAATCATAAGTAATGGCGTTGTAAATATGAAATGAAAATGACACAGAAAGATTATAAGACAGATAAATATTACCGTTAGTAGTGTGATGTTTCATGTGACCTGCTTTGTCTTCCACCTACAGTCCTCTGATAAATTCGAGTACAGGTAGACCAAACAAGCAGCCCACCAGTTGTACTCATGGATCTGTTCGAAATTCTTGAAGTACTGTAGGTAGACAATGTTTATACAAGTGGCACTATTTTTCATAAAAATCGCAATGCCAACACAATATAATAGGTATGCTCTCAAAGCATGCGCTCTGTGGAGCCCCATCTGCTCGTCATCACCTGTAGCTTGTTGTGCTCTCTGGAGCTCATCTGTATATATCTTTTTTCAGGTATTCAAACATATCATGAGCTCCCTAGTTCTATCTAACTCCTTTTTTGACTTCGTTGGGTCAGCCTTTAGGTAGTCTACCATCATCTTGAGTGCCTCGTCTTTTGTAATCTTCTCTTATCTAGAAGTCTCCCCCTGATCGAAAGATGTAGAAAACACGACACATCATCAAGTGTGATAGAAATCTCATCAAGCGAAAGATGAAATGACGAGGTCTCCGAGTGTCATTTGTCCACAAATGCATCAAGCATCTGGTGGTTGACAGTAATATAATCGGTCATACATAATTCCTTCATCCAAGATAGGGACAAAGCTGTCTAAAACCACTCCTCATTCGGTTGCGGCAAGCTGGTAATCTTCCACATGTGGTTAATAAACTTCAGCGGATCACAGTCTCACAGAATAATAAATCAATGTCTGAAACTTGTAAATCAGAAAGAATGAATCCAACTAATGCTACCTCTCCGCCCCAGATATGTCTGGAAGTATGGTTTGGATACATAAGTAATAGTGACAATTCTGTAGGGCCTCCTCCAAATGGCTATGGCTCACCTGGAGATGGCATTGGCTCAGCAGCATCAGTAGTAGGAGATGACACTAGTTCAGTAGCATTAGCATCTGGAGGTGGCATTGGCTCAGAAGCACCATCTATCGGAGGTGGGACTGGTGACTCGGGTATCTATGGCGCTGGAATAGGTGAAACCTGGCACCTTCAAGAGGATGCAGGGAGTGATGCGTCAATAGGTGAAATTTGTCTCCTATGGGAAGAAGAAGATAAAGATGCGTGAAAAAAGCATGAGCCTTAGAAGTAGATGCCTCTGCATGGCCATAGGGAATAGGAGCCTCCAAAACTTGACTTTTCTCCTGCCGCACTGATGCATATTATGCAACCATCCCGTTCCTCGGCCTATTGCATCTATCATCCATAATGCTTATAAGTTAAAGTAAATTAGACAAATAGTGCAAGCAAGCAACATTACAAGCAAGAAATTAAAAAAAGACTAAGAAAATTCCGGAGATGCATCTCCAGTTAGTGAAAAACTGAAACGTTGAAAAATTTCGGAGATGCATCTCCAGAATATTCTAGAACTTAACAGGTGCGTCAATGGCGCCAATGTACACATGCAAACACCAAAAATAATGTTTTAATCATCCTTTCAGCCAACAAATGTGTTTTCCACTTTGCTTCAGTGTTGGATGATGCTTTTGATGTTGGTTGAAGTTCCCTTGAGCTTTGTTGTTTGATTTTGGACTTAGTGATGAGAAAAAGTTTGAGAGGGTTTGAAGAGGTTTTGAGAAATATTAGAAATGAGGAAGGAGAAGGTTTCTAACGCGATTTAAATTTCAAAACTTTTTTGAGATGCGTCTCCAAAATAAATTCGAAGATGCATCTCCGAGATATTTTAATGTTAATTGAGAATTTGGTGTATCCGAAAATATATTTTTAAAATCTAAAAACATTTTAAGTATTTTTGTGTAGTGTCTAAATACCACATAAGATTTATTAAGAAATTCTCCAAATTAACAATTAAACCGGCCCGCAAAAGGCTTTATAACTCTATGCAATAGCCCCATGCCCACACATAAAAGCATACCGGTATGTTGCACCAAAAAATTATAAATTCTCGCTAATGTGTGTATATCAAATTTCCTCAATTTCACAACCAATGCCACTTTTATTCATTTTATACAATTGGAAAATAACCATAATTACCGAAAAATATTTTATCTAATTATTCTTGTTGATCATTGATATTTAATTATTGATATTTTGCACTGTCATTATAAAATACAATGTAATACTTTATAATATTTGTGAAAAATCAAAATTGAAAATCAAAATTCTTTCTAAATGTCTGATATAGAAAGTAATTTATGTGGGGATGATAATGGTGAAGTGGGGCAGAATATTTATAAACCCAATTCAAATTTTATTGAGTTGGGGCGAAGTAAGAAAACTGCATGTTAGGCCTTCACAAGATAGGCCCCGTCTAAATTTTATTTGGTGGTGTTGATTACACCTTTGTGAATTCTCTCGCCTTTGAAAAAATAAAAAATATTCGGACAAACTACACGTTACAACAAACTAAGTACATTAGAATGGTTGCACCACCCTAGAAATTAATATGACACCTTCAACTTATACTTCAATCTCCCCGATGTGATGGGACGACTCTAGGAATTACAGTGGTGGGACGACTCTGACGGAAATTTCAAATCTTTAAAGTAATATCAAAAATTTCATGCGAAACTATCGAAAATTTAGAAAAGAGTGAGCTTTTCCACTAAACTTTCATAATTTATCGTTTTTTATATCGAAAATTTTGAAATTTCTAATATTATATATTTGAAATTTCTGATATTTTATACCTTAAATTTCATAATTTCTGGTATTATGTACCGAAAAATTTAAAAATTCTAGTACAAAACCAAGAATTTTTATCGGAAATTTTAAAAAATCTAGTATAGAACTCAGAATTTTTATCACAATTTTCAAAAATTTTGGTAGTTTCAAAAATCTGATTTGGTATTGGAAATTTTAAAATTTTCGGTAGTTTCAATAATTTAGTTTTGCACAGGAAATTTTGAGATTTCGGTAGTTGCCGTTGTTATTTTTTTTCAATATTTATTATTATTATTATTTTTTGCAATGAAATCTATCGCTACACAAAAAATGGCACAAATTCGCCATCGAGCTTTATTTATCCCAAAAGAGAAAGGAAAACATCGAAAAAATTCCAAGAGAAATGATAAAATGGTTTCGCGACCTAGAGATGGTTCAGAAGTCGGTTATGCAAAGGGAAGATATTAACACCCTTCACATACATCGTACTCGATGGGAATCATTCGCTTGTCTTATGTGTAAGGATTTTGCTAGGGAATTATGCTTTCTAAGAATAATTCCCACCGCTACACAAAAAATGGCACAAATTCGCCATCGAGCTTTATTTATCCCAAAAGAGAAAGGAAAACATCGAAAAAATTCCAAGAGAAATGATAAAATGGTTTCGCGACCTAGAGATGGTTCAGAAGTCGGTTATGCAAAGGGAAGATATTAACACCCTTCACATACATCGTACTCGATGGGAATCATTCGCTTGTCTTATGTGTAAGGATTTTGCTAGGGAATTATGCTTTCTAAGAATGCTCTAAAAGGAAAAGAAAAAGGTTTAGAAACAAAATGCTTGTAGAGGATTGGAACCCTCGTGCCTACGTACCCTCATGGTGCAATGAGGAAGTCAGAGCCTCGTAGTTCGCAAAACTAAAGGTGAAGAAAAAAATATTGTGGAAGGAGGTTGCTCGCCAAAGTCTCGCAATCTTGTGCCTTCGTATCTTCATTGACCAATGAAGAATCAGAGCGTCTGTAGTTCGTGGAACCACGAGTTTGTTGCTTTTAATGGACGGCGTTAACGTTCACATCCTAACAATAGATTTTTCCGCTCACACGCAAGGAGACTTATGCTTTAGCCTGTAATGCGGTAGGATGGAAATAACGTGCCCTTTTTGAAAAGGCCTAAGTTTTCGCCATCGAGGCAAGATGTCACATTTGATTTGTGATGATTGATTTTAGGGGTGAAATAAGTCCTCGAATAGGAACCTCTACGGGTAGTACCCAATTCTTTATCTCAAAAGATTTGCTTTAAAATGTTGTGATGAATATAGTCACATCTTTGTATTGAAAGACTAGTATCGAGACCACACACTCTAAAGTAAGCATCCGAATATCCGGAGAGGAAGAAGTCTTCACTCAATCTCCCCTCTTTAGTTCAATACAAGGAGGAAAATATTCATTTTATTTAAGAGATGTCTTACTTTGGATGGTAAGTGTTTTAAGACAGTGAACACTGACGGTAATGTCAAACACTCGGGATAGGACAAGGCCTTCGTTTAACCACTCCACAATCATCCATGTATATTAAGAAAAAAGTTCGAAAATGCACTTGGTACAAGACCGAAGTCTTTTGCTTAAGAAGAGAAGATAATGAAGGAAAATGAAAGGGTGAGCACAAAAATATGGTCAGGAGAATAGTCAAGAAATCGAAATCACCAGATTAAGCAAAAGATATTTAAACTACAAACTTACAAAGAAAAAAGTTAAATTGATTAAAGAAGATATTTAATAAAAATTGAATGATTAAAGATTTAAAAACTTAAATATTTAAAGTCTAAGTATAAATCAAAATTGAAAAGGTTAATTCAAAGAATAACTAAGAAAATATTTTGAGGTTTTTTAATATTTAATTGAAAATAAACTAATTAATAAAATTTAAATAAAACAACATTTAGAAAAGAAAATCAAGTACCAATTAATAAAATAATTATTAGAGTAACTAATTAACAAAGTAATATTAAAGTAATAATTAAGAAGAGTTTTAATGAGATAATTAACAAAAGTCAAGATAACAAAAATCAAGAGGGGTGCAAAAGTGAAATGTGAGAGTGTGAGATCAAAAATCAAATGGGCCTAGCCCAACCAAAAACCTGGCTAATTATTATTTATCAAATAAAATAAAAGTAAAAAATAAAGAATAATTTAAAAAAAAGCAAAAAAAATGAGGCGCCCCTCCTTTCTCTCTGATGAATCAAAACAAGAAGAAAATTGACCTCAAAATCAGTTTTTAAACGTGCCTTTGGAAATCAAACTCACCTCACTATAATCTCTCTTTTTCTCTCGATAATTTCTCGCTATTCACACGGATTCCTCCTTGTAATCACACTCTCAGTCTCGCGCTTCTCTCTCTCGCGCGATCTCGTAGATTTCTCTCCACCCACTCGCAATCTCGACGTCGTAGTTTTTTTGGTTTTGCAGCGGAAAAGTGATGACGGTTAGGTGATGAAGGAATCATGGTGGTGGTGTCTACTGTGAGTTAAGGTGAGTGAGAAGGGTTAGGGACGGTGTGACGTCATCATCAGCGGTTGAAATGGCAACAACAGATTCTGTCTCTGAGACTTGTTTGTTGTTCTACTTTTTTTTCTTGCTATTTTCTTCAGCAGGTGATTGTGGTGTTCTTGAAACAGGTCAAACTAATGGTTTACCATGAAGGTTTAAGAGAGTTTGCAGTGTCGTGGAAAAATGGCGGAAAAAGGATGGAGTACCTTTTATTATTGTCAGTTTTTTGTGGCTTATGCAAGTGAGTTTTTCTGTTCTTCTGCTTTTTTTAGTTACTTGTTGTTGTTGTTGTTTTTTTTGGAAGGATGAAACAGCTTTATGTTGTGTTTGTGGAAAGGAACGATTGCGGTGGTGCGATAAGGTGGTGCAAATTGTTTGTTGCAGAAAGTTATGTGAAGCACGGTGGAATGCGAATGGTGATTTTTAGTGTCACAAACAGTAGAACGTTGATGAGAGTTCTCGCATGGTAAAAACAAGAAATTGTTGAACCCAGTTTTGAAGGAAGGTTATAGAGTTATGTTTTTTCGAAAGTGGAGAATGGCGAAGGTTGTATGAAAGGAGAGAAAGGAGTTTTATGAGGATCGGCAGAATGAATCATAAATGGTCGTTTCAAAAGGTGTTTTCAATTTTTATTTTTCTTCTGCTCTTTTTTTTTCCACAAACTGTTCCCTCCTGCTGTTGTCTATCTTCCTCCCTTTTTAACTCTCTTTTTTTTCCTTTTTTTAAAAACAACAAGACTTGTATGTTAAGTTGTATGGTACAAGCTTTTTGTCTTGTTATTGATGTTATGTTGTTTTCATGGAAGGTTTGGCAGGTGCAGGTCTTGGTTGTTCATGATGGCAGGTTTTGTTGTTCTATTTTGGTGCAAGGCTTGGTTGGTGGAGCAGGCTATTGTTTGAAGTTGTGCGCATGGCTTGAGGATGGTGTACCATTCTTTTTTCATTTTTTGTTGCAATTTTGGTCATATGGGCCTTTGCATAAGTGGAGTTTTATTGTAAAGACCTTTTTCAATGTGATGGACTTCATAATGGGCTTGATCTCATATTTTTGTGAAAGTTTTACCTCGTACCCCTACACTTGTACCTATACCCCTACATTAAAAATTTTTGGACCAAAATATCCTCGTATAAAAATTTATTATTTTTTAATTTTTTTATATTTTTTTATTTGTTTACCGGAAGACTTTTTGGAAGTCTTCCGGTTCACATTTTTTTCGTATGTTTACCAGAAGACTTTTTGGAAGTCTTCCGGTTCATATTTTTTCGTTTGTTTACCGGAAGACTTTTTGAAAGTCTTCCGGTTCATATTTTTTTTTTAATTTGTAATTAATATTTAAAATTTATTAACTTTATATAAAGACCAATTTAGTGAATTTTTGAATATTATACTTAAAATATAAAAATTCTATAAATAGAGAATTATTATCAGAATATTTTCTATTTGCTATAATTATTAGAATACAATGAGATTAAAATCATTTATTTTAAATGATCATAATAGTAAAATTTTCTCAAATATCTTATTAATCTTAAACATTAATAAATAAAATAAATTTAAATATAGGATATAAGTTTACATTATTCAATATATTTAATCAAATGAAAACATATGTGATAAATAAATAATGTATTTTAACTTAAAATGATCACAATAAATTAACTTGCAAAATAATATAAGTAATAAATTAATAATGTATTTTATTTAAAATAATCACAATAATAGAATACGCAAATAATGTGTTTTATTTATAGGACTGATATAGTTTTACTGATTATTTAATTTTAAATACTACTATGAATATAGTATTTAATCTATACTTTAGAACTCACATAATTATAAATATAAAAAATATTGTTTTATTACCCATATTTTTATTTAATTAAAAAAAATAAGAATATAAATTTATTATTTGTTTTTCATTTTCGTTTGATCTTTTTTTTATTTATAAATTTTTTGCATATTTTATACTGTACTTACTTTAAATAAAATATATTATTTATTTTATTAAAAATATTAAATAAAGTGAAATAATTAAAAAGATCAAACAAAAATGAAAAACAAATAATAAATTTATATTCTTATTTTTTTAATTAAATAAAAATATGGGTAATAAAACAATATTTTTTATATTTATAATTATGTGAGTTCTAAAGTATAGATTAAATACAATATTCATAGTAGTATTCAAAATTAAATAATCAATAAAACTATATCAGTCCTATAAATAAAACACATTATTTGCGTATTTTATTATTGTGATTATTTTAAATAAAATACATTATTAATTTATTACTTATATTATTTTGCAAGTTAACTTATTGTGATCATTTTAAGTTAAAATACATTATTTATTTATCACATATGTTTTCATTTGATTAAATATATTGAATAATGTAAACTTATATCTTATATTTAAATTTATTTTATTTATTAATGTTTAAGATTAATAAGATATTTGAGAAAATTCTACTATTATGATCATTTAAAATAAATGATTTTAATCCTAGTATTCTAATAATTATAGTAAATAGAAAATATTCTGAAAATGATTCTCTATTTATAGAATTTTTATATTTTAAGTATAATATTCAAAAATTTACTAAATTGGTCTTTATATAAAATTAATAAATCTTAAATATTAATTACAAATTAAAAAAAACATGAACCGGAAGACTTCCAAAAAGTCTTCCGGTAAACAAACGAAAAAAATATGCACCGGAAGACTTCCAAAAAGTCTTCCGGTAAACATACTAAAAAAATGTGAACCGGAAGACTTCCAAAAAGTCTTCCGGTAAACAAATAAAAAATATTAAAAAAATTAAAAAATAATAAATTTTTATACGAGGATATTTTGGTCCAAAATTTTTTAATGTAGGGGTATAGGTATAAGTGTAGGGGTATGGGGTAAAACTTCCTATTTTTGTAAACCTTTTTGCATTGGATAATGAAATGGGCTTTTTGTGAATGAAAAATGAATTATGCTTGCTAGATTGATTTTTGTGTGTAATGAATGAAGAGATGGAAAATGGTATGAAAAATGAATTTTGATAAAATATGGATAATTTGAAATTAATGGATATTGGATTGTTGAAATGAATTATGGAAATGGATATGAATTTAAATTGGTTATGGAAATGAATCGGATTTAGAAATATGAATTGAAAATGGTTACGAGAATGGATATGAGTTTTATAATACACCTTCACACTTGAGCTACACTTAAAACCTTGATAATTAACTTGAATGCCACAATTCTCGAATTAAATCAACGAAGGTCCACCTTGAATCAACTTCCGATTAATGACATCAAATGAATCCACGTGATCTTGGCCACTTAGTCAAAATCTTCATTTTGAAACAATTGAGCAAGAAAATTCTTTTAAAATCAGAAGATTATGAATTAAACCATGAATCTCAATACACTACACCAAACCCTAATCGGAAAGCAAATATGATCCTTGATGAAACACTTGGGATTATATCACATCCTTGTCTTCAAAATAGCCCATGTCACATATGATTTGTAGATGAAGCAAAACCACTTTATTTGACCAAGATTAAGTCACATCCAATCTGAAACTGAAACAATATTGCACACTTATTTAACTTGCTAGTCCTCAAGTAAACCTGAATTAAACGATACATGCCCGGCTTAAACACAAAGGGGTAAAAAACCCTAATCTTCTTGCCTTGGGCGCATACTAATGAAACAATGATTTAGGAAATTGGTGAGAACCAAAAAACCCTAATTCAAAGTCTTCCCAATTAGGTCACTGAAGAAACCCTGAATAACTGATACCCTAAAAGAAACTCAGAGAAACTGACATTGTGCTTTGATAAACTTCTGATAAAAGATGCTCATGATGATTGAAAATCCAACTTCTTGTTTCAAGCTTGAGTATAAAAACCAAGTGAAATAACCTTTGAATAATGGAAATCCAGGTTAACAGAAAAAACTCAGATCCCATGTCTTAAGAGCTGATGAAATACAAGTAACACAATGCAGATGATGCAACGTGAAAATGAATGCGAGTTTAAAAATTCCTTATCAAAATTTGGAGTATGAAAAAATTCAGAGGCAGAGATGACACTATTGTAGGGAGAGCTATCGATCGAGCCGTAGACCAAGAACGGGCAGGACGAGTGGCCCCAACCAGTTCACATCGGAAGCCGTAGGATGAACGAGATCATTTTCGAACACCTCATTCCACTCGATGCTGACCAGTTCGATCAGTAGAGCAGGTTATAAATGAAGTGCTTTCAGATGTTCTTGTATCTGATCTCGTTGGTGAGCCGGTGGTTGAGTTGGCGGTTGATCCAGTTGCTCAGGTGGTTACTCGTGAGGTTGTCGACGATGTTGGTTCAAAGGAGGTTGCTCGGGTGGTACGACCAGATGTACTGTTGGTAAGTCGGGTCCATCGGTTACTACTAACATGGAGGTTACGACTCCTTCGACCGAGCCCTCTGTGTACACGGATGGAAGATTCCCAAGAGCACCCATCGACCGCTCAGCGCTTACAGAGTATGTTAAGCATGTGGCTTTACAATTATGACAGGGTAAGGTATATGTATTTTATGTTTAACTTTAATTTTTGTTTAGGCTTTATTGCAATTTTGGTCCCTCAAATTTTTTTTTATAGTTTTGATCCCTCTATTTTAAAATCTTGAATTTTTGTCCCCTTAATTTCGACCGAGCCCTTTGTGTACACGGATGAAAGATTCCCAAGAGCACCCATCGACCGATCAGTGCTTACAAAGTACGTTAAGCATGTGGCCTTACAATTATGGCAGGGCGAGGTATATGTATTTTATGTTTAACTTTAGTTTTTATTTAAGCTTTATTTCAATTTTGGTCCCTCAATTTTTTTTTTTATAGTTTTGATCCCTCTATTTTAAAATCCAAATTTTTTGTCCCTTTATTTTCAGATTTTTTTAGTTTTGGTCCCCCTATTTTTAAATCCGGAATTTTTGTCCCTCTATTTTCATTTTTTTAAAAATTTTGGTCCCCTTATTTTTATTTTTTAAAACTTTAGATCCCCTATTAAATTAGTTCTATATTGGAAAGGGGGATTAAAATCCAAATCAAAACTTAAAATAGGGGACCAAATCTAAAAAAAAAATGAAAATAGAGGGACTAAAATTTTGGATTTTAAAATAGGAGGACTAAAACTATAAAAAAAAATGAAAATAGAGGGACACAAATTCCAGATTTTAAAATAGGGGGATCAAAGCTAAAAAAAATTGAAAATTGAGGGACCAAAATTGCAATTAAGCATTTGTTTATAAATGCCTGTCACATGAGGTATCAACTAATTTGTTTATATTTTGTTGTCACAGAAGCAAGCCACATTGAAGGTGACATCATATGTGTCGAAGATGAAGGACTTCCCAAAGATTGTGATGCCTAAGCAGGTCAGTCAGATTATACAAGACTTCCAGCTGCTTGATTTTTCCCACTGCTCTGTCATCAGGCTGGACACTTCATTACTTAGTGCCTTTGTTAAGAGGTGGCACAAGGAGACATCATCATTTCATCTTCCGTTTAGGGAGATGACTATCACTATGAATGATGTCTTTGCATTATTCCATCTTCCTATTAGTGGCAGATTCTGAACGGCTCCCGTTCTTAGCATGACCCCTGTATGTCAGGTTGTATCACATGATTTACGTTTGTCTGAGGCGGACGTGCTGAAGGAGTTTGGTGAGACCAGAGGTGTGCACCTTTGTATGCATTGGCTTCGGAAGATATATGATCATCTTGTAGCTACTGAGAGGTATGAGGCTGCCACTAGGGCGTACATGCTACATATAGTAGCATGTACTCTCATTGCGGACAAGTCTGGTTCTTATATTGATGCCTAGTACTTGTGTCAATTCAATAGCCTCGAGAGCATCACTTAGGCTTTGGGGTGTGTTGCATTGACCCAGTTGTATACAACCATTGGAGTGGTGACGTTCTTTGAGACTAAGCAACTTGTTGGCTATTTGAGTTTGTTACATGTATACTTAAAATTATTATATGTTGTTGCTTTCGTATTTAGTTTTTACGATTAGAATTTATTATTTATTATTTTTTGTGTCTCTGTTTGATATCAGTGCTGGATATACGAGCATTTCCCTACCATCTGTGACAAGAGGGTACAACATTGCAAGGTGGGGCCCCACAGAAGAAGAGGTAGAAGGTGAGACAGTCACATTCTGGTGATGTTGCTGAGTACAGGAGGATGTGAGGGTAAAGCCTCATATATAGATGTGTTCGTTTCGATGATGTTAAAACTCTGTTCCATAGAAGAACATATGTTGGGCGTTATCACCATGTTGCATTTGCATGTCTTGTTTCTCATAATTCAAATGCTTGCATAAAATATCATGGTTTTTGCATATAGATTGTCAAAAATATGTGTCATATGAGTTTGACTTTGTTGGTGTCGTTTTCCATATCATAGATGTCATCACAAGTGTAAAAAAAATATGAAAATAGGCATTTTTGATGGTTTCAGGGCTTTGAGTCGACCAAAGATCTGTTCTGGTCGACTCACGCTATAAGTCAGTTTTGTGTATTTGCTTCAGGTGGGCTCGCGTCGACCCACCGGTTGACTCATACTGTAAGCATTTTAATTTGTCTAGAAATGCATGCTATGCATCGACATACCTTGTTTCGGTTGATGCATGATTCTGTGATTTGAACAATTTTACAATCGGGTCAGCTCAGGTCGACCCTCTCTTCTGCATAGGTCGATCGCTCGCTATTTTATGTCAATTTTCTGTTATGTCAACTGTCTTTGTGAAGTGGTTTTGTTTGTTATATCATTTATGTTTGGTATATAAGTTCAGTTGCTACTTTCACTTCACAACATTGAGAAAAACAAGAAAAGTGAAATAGGTGTCAATTTGGTTCTCATCATCTTCATTCTCTTCATAACATATCAAAACAATTACATACAATCATCTTTGTTGTGCATTATGCATTGTTAGAGGTGATAACGTTCGAAGCCGAAGATTTGGTTATCCGGTTCGGGTTGAGGAATCGACAACTTTTTATTGAATAAAACCTCTAGGGTTTTGTCCTCCAAGATTCTCTGAATTTGGGGTTTTTTGCACGATTCGTCTCATCACATATTCAGTCTAGTAAAGGTAATCGAGGAGCTGAAGGTTCTGTCGATTTAGTAACGGTAAACGGAGGATTGTGAGTGAGAGCTTCGGGTTCGACACGTGGGTGATTGAAATCAGCCAGGCCGGATTTTGAAGACTGAAGGTTGTTCAAAGATAGTTCCGCAATCAGAGGTTTATTCACAACTGTCGAAGTACATGATTCGACTCGAATCAATGGGCAAGAAGAAATAAGATCTAAAACAACAATAATGTTCGTGTGTTTGATAGTTATTCTCTTCTTGTATAAACTTTCAACAACAGGTTATATCTATATATTAACAGTTCTCAATTCTATTATTAGAATTGAGGGCAGACGTACCCCGAGCGAGGACGACGGAGGAACTGCCTCAACAAATCGTTGTGTCTTTTGCTTTACATTTATATTGCTTAATATCTGTGTTTTTAGTGCAAACGATTATATCAATCTAGGTCTGGTTTGAGTAGTGCTAAACTGATTTTGAACCTAGTAGATCATTGATTGTAAGAGGAAACTTGAGCAGTTTACTCTCAAAACAGAACTCACTTGTAGTGTAGGTAATCCCTCATCCACTACTATCTCCGATGTGTTGCTAGTCGAGGGCCTTAAACATAATCTCATTAGCATTAGCCAATTATGTGATAAAGGATAAAAAGTATCATTTTTAAAATAGTGTTTCCTAATTGAGCATAATGATAAAATGAAGGACATGTTTAATGGTCTAAGAGTAAACAATGTCTATATGCTGGATTTGAATGAAGTATCATTGACTAGCGATAAATGTCTCATGACAATGAGTGAGGACTCACGGTTATGGCATAGACGTTTAGCGCATGCCAATTTTAACGTGCTAAACTGATTTTGAACCTAGTACGATCATTGATTGTAAGAGGAAACTTAAGCAATTCACTCTTAAAACAGAACTCACTTGTAGTGCTCTGCACTCCAAGTGTTTGATAAATTGTCTGAACTAAAAGTCTTGTGTGATGTCTTTTCATAGTGCTAATATTTTTAAGGTATTGGAACAAGTCACACCATATAGTGAGTTGAATCAAATTGATAGTGTGATTAACATAGTAATTCTCATATCTCGTTATCAGATTCTATAGGCTTAACGCATATCCGGTTTTCTAGTAATCGTTCGTTTTAGACGTGTATAGTTCCTCGACCGCTTCCGAAATTAAACAAAATTTTAAAACCATTTGTATTGGTAGTGCGAACTCTTTTAAGCAAGCAATCTATTCAACCCCCCTTCTAGATCTGCGCCATCGTCTAACAGAGGAGGCTCGATCTGCTGAGTGTATATAATGTCATTTGGATACCATACACTGGTCATAGAGTCAACTGTGAGTTCGAGGAGTCGTCGTTATATTCGGGTTATATGCGCTGGGAGACCATGGTTGTTAGAAACTTTCTTAAGAGGTGTATGCGACAATATGGCTTTGTTCAATATATCCCACAACCAATTTGAGATATACCAGCTTCAGGGATTGATTGGTGGTTTCAGAGTAACTTTATCAACTCAAGTCTTGCCATTAGAGATTGACCAGTCACTATTCATCACCCTTCGTAGTGTGAGGATGGTTATTTAGAGTGGTTCTTCATTCACATCACCTCACCTCTAGCTGATGTCGGGCCTTCTGATGAACGGGTACCTGTTGATGATGTGTCGTTACCGCCTCCTCTAGTAGATCACGTCGATGACCAGTAGCCCCTTCAGATGATTGCATTTATTATGGATAACTTCATGGGTTTGGTAAACCCAGATGATTGGGCTACACTCATAGCTCATGGGAGGCCTATTTAGAAATCTTTTGTATTATTTGTATATTATTCTGACATCTTTATCATAACACTTTATTAGCTAATATTATTGATCAATCTTAAATTGCAGTGTGAACGTTAACTAACACTTGACAATGAATTACATAAGTTAAACAAAAAAACTTAACACTACAATATGATTAATAAATAAGAAAAAGCTAAACATTACCATAGGCTTTAGGATGTTTCAGCGTCTCCATTATATCGTCAAAGAATCTTGAAAGTTTAGCATCTAACTCAATAGACCCCTTTGTTATCCTACGGTAAAATGATCTTCACATTTTCTTCACATCTTCGTGGATCTTCAACTCAATAAGGTTGTATTTCACCCACCCGTTATTATCAATCCAATCCTTATGAAGCTCGATCTTTTTCACTTTTCTGTTTCATTATCAGGCAACAATTTATTCAACTTCTATGTCTGACCGAAAGCCGAAACTCTATAGGAGGAGAAGCTCCGTTGAAGTACACTTATGCCTTAATCAAAAATTAAGGAAGATGAATTTTTTCAAATGTGTTTAGCAACAACATGTGACCCTTACTTATACAACTTTGTATCTATTTTGGACCGCACAAACTGTCGGTGCAATCCCATCCATCCAAAATTGTCGGCAAAATCCTAATCATCCAAAAATTCACCCAAATGAAACTACCAGAAATTTCAGTTGGGTTGAAATTTCTGGTATCACTATAAAAATTTCAAATTTCCGGAACAGTTTGCAACTTACCGGAAATTACTAAATTTTTGGTACACCGAAAATTTCAAATGAACTATTGGAAATTTCATGTTACCTATCAGGAATTTCATACGGAAATTTGGTGTGTTTTTCACCTAGGGGCAGTTTTGAAAATATGAAACTTTGGGGGGGGGGGGGGGGGGAGGGGTGTCAGGTATAATTTAGGGGTGAATTCTCCACACTACATGCTTGCTGAAATTCGAACTCACCACGTGCTTCAAAAAACCAAATTCATTAGAATGCAAGTACCTATTACAAAGAAATATATCCATATTACAATTTTTGGACACACCATTCTAATATAGGAATCTGAATGCACATTTTTAAATGACATGAGTACTCTTTCACTCTCCATTCTCTTGTATTTGAAATCAATTCTGAAAAACACAAAAAAAAAAGCCCTTTCAAAAATCCAGATTCAACATTCTTTCAACCATCTCTCAATTTCTTCTCCATTTTTACTCAAACTAAATACCTTAATCAATTTATACATATTCCCATTCAAATTAAGCACATTCATTTCTCATGTTTAAAGAATATTTGTTAAGTTTCTCATCTCCACATTCCTTTTTTATTTTTATTTTTAATTTTGATGCATGCATGTTTTTCATATATTCTAATTAAGCTACATTATATTTTATCCAATAAAAATGTAATACATTTGGATAAGTGTTATGCTGGTGGTAAGAATTCTGATGTGTGTTAGGTTCATTTGAATTTTAAAATATGGATTGTCCATTCGGATTTCAAAATACAGATTGTTGTTAGAGTCAAATCCAGATTTCAAAAAACATATTGTTTCTTTAAATTATTGAAAATAATGTATGTCATTCTGTTTATGTTCTATTTGTTAGTCATTGTTAATTTTTGAAGTGAACCCCTAAATGTGATTATGTTATGTCTTGTTTTGTATGATAATTGAAAAATGGATGACAAAGAGTACCCTAAAAATACTTTAACCTGGAAAAATTTATAGTACTTTACTACGAAAGTTTCAACTAAGAAGCAAGGATATGAATGAAATATGAAGAACATATGAGAATCAGAGAAAAATACAAAAGATCGATAATAGTGGCATGCGCCAACATCATATCAATGCTATTAAACTTCAGCAAGTCATGGTGTCACTCCACTAGCACAATGACGTAATCTAAAATTTATGCCTAAATGGAAAATCATCAAACAGTCGCACACCTACAAGACACCATACTACTATCAAACTCTAGAAGGCAAAAACACCACATTCATCAACCTAGTGACTTAATCCAAACAATCTACCAAATCTTGAACTAGATATATGCAACAATCATGGAGTGCTATGAGTTATTATTTTAGTATGTGGTATTCTTATGTTTACATTGAATTTGTTAACCTTTTAATGTTTTTGGATAATGAACTCAGTAGGTTTTGCAAGTTTGTCAACAAATGAGATTTACAAGAACTCAAGTATACTTTCTTAATGATATGATGTTTTGGGAAAGGTTTGAAATGTTTTGTAGGTCGGAGAAAGTCAACGAAATGACCAGAAAAGAAACGCGGTAAATTTTCAGAAGGATTCACAAATTATATTTTTCCATCACATTTTACATCATGATGCATGTTTAGTATTTTCATCATATCTAGAGCTTCATAACTTTGATTGATGTGCGACTAGTGACAAATGAAAGCTAACATCCAGATCTACAACATCAATGAATAATTCAAAGGACAAATCGACTTGTCTCCTCTATCCAGACACGTTTCCAAATGTGTATACCAGAGTCATATTCCCCAAATTGCACAAATCCATATTTAAATGAAGGAAACCTAAATTTCTTGCGGATTCTTGGTTTTTGACGGTGAAAAAAAGCACCTTGTAGCAGAGAAAATACATAAGTAGTGACATGGAGCATGTTTCAATGAATTTTTATGTTGAATCTTCCTCATCACAAATTTATGTAACATTTACAGCTCTTTAAATTTATTTTGTTAGGATAATGATTTGCTTAGCTCCTTAGTGGTAGGGATGAGTGTTCTTGATAAAAATAAGTAATTCATAATCGATCTTTGTATTGACTGAGTATATTATTCTGTTATGATTTATTTTTATCCATTCTTAATACTTTTTACTTTCTGATCAATTGTGATTTATTCTATGGTTACTTGTTAGAGAGGAATTTCAATAAGTAACACTTGATAAAAATATTCTTGATTAGTTATCACTCAGGCCCAGGGAACAAAATCATTTTTAATAAATATATGTTTGATTTTATCTATGACTGACTAATAGTCATATGAATTAATTTAATATTCAAGGGCCTATTCGCTAAGGAATTAGGAATAGATAACCTAGAAAGACAATGATAATTAGGAATAAAACTTAGTTGTCATAAGGTCAATTTAGGATAACAAAAGCACTTTGGCATTCTTTTCTTATGTTATTTTCTACTGTGTTAAATTTATTTAAATTTTACCATTTGCAAACAACCAATCTCAAACCCCTAAATACCTTTTTGTTCAACTGAATTAAAATACAAACCCTATAATATAAGGGATTCTTTGAGATAGACATTTTGAGATTTCACGATATTACTATATTGACATATTAGTACACTTGCTAATTTACCAATCAGAGCGCTTAACAAGTATTGTGTCACAAACACGTGTTTTAAGAATTTTTCCAGTAAAGTGTTCTTCGATATCAAAAACATGGGAAAATAAAGGATAACAAAGAGGATCATTCCTAATCATTGTAAGTCTTTATTTTATTTTATATTGTTAAAACCATGAACCTCTTAAGCGTGAGTAACTGGTCCTCTTATAGCATGTTCTCTATAGATGATTCAACACTAAACTTGTGGTTTATGTAATTCTATGGGCTACCTTAATATTGAATTTATGTTTACGATTATATTTTATTTGAGTTTGGCGCATTCTCATATCTACAAAATTGAGAGAAGTAATTGAGATGACAACTAAGACTTAACAATGAATTTCTCATTCGATTGGGAAGACTATGAGATAGTAATGATAGTTCTCATTTTGAGAGGAACAATCTCAACCATTAGTCCAGTTGTACACGCCATAAAAACTTCGTTGTGGCAATTTGAGACTCTCAATATATAGGGGTTTGTTCTGACAAAGTGGGTTTCCTTGAATTGGATACTCCTAGTATAAGGGGAATTTTGAGGTTTTAATTTTTTTTATAAAAATGTTTGCTTATTTAACGTTCCATAAAAGCTTAGTCGTTACGATTGTAGACTCCTAGTATATTCAGGGTTTCGTATGAAGAACCAAGTCCTATTTTGACTGAAGACTTCGAGTATATGGGGTTTTGCAAGGTTATAATTATGTGTTTTTGTAAAAGTCATAATTAAAACATAATCATTGGTGGTTCAGTCATGATAATTATCACACGTAAGGATAAATGATTTGAAATGGAAACTTAATCAATTTTATAATTATATTTGTCAAATGCTAGTTAGTGTTTTAGATTTACAATTAAGCATAAAAACCAATGAGTTACACCCAGTGTACCCCTATGACTGTTACTCACTCACCGTGTTGAATTTTAAAATGCAATCACCATGTCTTTATAATAGGTTAATACAATCCCGAAGGATACAATAATTTAACTTGCCACATTGTAGTTTTGGTTGGCACAACTAATAAAAAAATTGATTTTAGTCCAACAAAATGACATCATTGTTGGGTATTGTTGGATACATATACAAGATAACAATAGGCGAATGTACTTGAGTTTTAATGCACTTTATTTTATGTTTTTATTATTTTTTTCATATTTTATTTTGAATCGTTGATACTACTTAAGGTATATGTTTGATGTTTTATGCATAGTGCAAGATCAAAAAAATTTCAATTTGATCCAAAAATAGAAAGAACCGCAAGAAAAATCTGACAAGCTACTCGAGTAGCTAAACAACAAGTGGAGAAGATGGTTGAATCAGTTTTTTGTACTCTAGGTGATTTTGGTTGCCAAACAACTAATGAAGAAGTAGCTATTGGATTCCAACTAGTGAATCTAATTTATTTTGAAATTGAGAATTTGTTCTTTTAGGTTTGAGGAACATTCCATTCAACTGAAGTGCTCTGATAAATCCATATGAGCATCTCAAAAATTTTAAAGACATGTGTTTATTATGCAGTTCAACTGGAACATCTGAAAGCAACAAGATATTACAATTTTTTTGATAACATTTACTGGGAGAGCCAATAATTGGCTCGAAGCACTACCGAGTAAAACAATCAATACATGGATGGAATCTGAAAAGCTGATTTTGGCAAGATTTTATTTTATAAACAACTTTGTGGATCATATGGCCGACATATCTAGATTCGAGCAAGAAATATTGAATCTCTATATGAAGCATGGGAAAGGTAAAAGTTTATGATTAAACATTGTCCTTTGCATAACATTTATGATTTTATGCAAGTAAATACTTTATAAAAATACTTCGCGAGGAAACAAGACTACTTTTTGATGCTTCAGCTGGAGGCACAATGTTAGCTTAGTCTCCCATTATAGTGAAGGATTTAATTGATAACATGGCTCAAAATGAGTTTTGTGCAATATCTGATGGTGGTGTGATAAGAAGAGAAAGTGGATAATTGATACTCAAAATGCATTATTATTCACTCACAAACAGATGAAGGTGCAATTGGATGCGTTGACCAAGTAAATGAAGGAGCCTCGAAAAGGGGTATCTTTGGGTAAAATAGATGCAAAACAATTCCTATCACTATTATGGAAAAGTGATACCGCAACGGTTGGAATAGGGATACACAATGCCTAACCAACCATTGTGAGGTAAGTGCCGATTGTATGTAAGCCCAACTTGTTTTTTTTACTATACAAGGCTTTCAGGCATTTTTTGGTGGGTGATTCATAGTGTGTTTTCTCGTTGATCTGGGCTTTTCGTGAGCCCATGAAACCATTTCAACCCCCCACGTTTTGCTCACCACTCCTCCTGTTTTTTTTACATTCTCTTGGATTTATGATTCCATGTCTTTTAAAAGTTTTGATTTAAAAATACTTCTTAAGATCTTCTTGTTTTTTACTACACATTTATTTTTATTGTAATTTCTCTTTTAGATTCTATCTCCATTTTCATTCTTATTCTATTTTATATCAATTTTATTTCGCTTTTTGGCCGATGAAATCTAAAATCATGGATGGTCGATTTATCAACTAAATCCCATGATGAGGATGAGACCACCTTATTTTCTAGCATTTCTCATTTCATTTTTTGACTTATCTTTGTATTTTCTTTTCGTTTTCGGTCCATTAAGTCTTTAGATCCATAAATGTTGATTTCTTGAGGTTGTTTAACCTTCATTATTTCAAATCTTTAGAAAATGATCATGGATATCATTTTCTATACTTTGAGATCGTGATAGGTTACCTCGATTAATCGACACAAGTTTGTGATTAAGACAAGACCGTCCTCTTTTTAACCCGTGTGACACGATTACATTGGAAAATGATCCTCAATATCATTTCTCCATCATGTTTTTAGCACAGATATATACTTGCACGACCTCCTATAGCTTGATTTTTGTCATAGATCGAGCTACGACGGTTTAGCACTACATTTCGTCCCGATTCAATTTGGAAGCAACTAACAACTAACTTTACTTTCTGTAAATATACTCTTGATTTATTTTCAGTTATTACATCTTGATTTTATTATCTGGTTCATATACTTGTTAATATTATCTTAATTATACTGTTGCGAATATTATCTTGATTATATCGTTATATATCTTGCCATATTATTCATATTGTTCATATCATATTTATATTGTTCATATCTTGTTCACATTCTTCAAAACACATTAATAATATTGAAACCCTAAAATCCTAAATTAGTGAACTGCTAGTTACTTTTTCGATCAATGGAATTTGGACTTTATCAGAAACCCTAACTTGGAGCTTACGTCCGATTCTTGCTCAAGGCATAGTTTAGGACACCTCGCACACACACGGCTTCCTCTTGGGCTATCTGACAATGAACCCTTTTACTTTGTGCAATCCCGTGTAACTTACATGTATCCCTCTCCCATTTCAATGTACGCTTTCGTATTTCTTTGATTATGGTTTTTCTTTTAGGAGCACCCATAGGGACTAGCGTAGACTAAACCGTTTTTAAACTAATTCTCGATTCGCCATCGAGCCATTTTCAAACACCCCCCATAAGTCGAGTGCTCGGACGCATTCACCATCAATCTATCACACACACTTTCATATTTCATCATGGTTTTGTTATTAGGAGCACCCTAAAGAACTAGTACCATTTCTCACAACTTAACCCTTGATTCGTCGTCAAGCCGATTCCATTTTCAACCAAACCCTCGACTCTTCGTAGAGACATTTTTAAACCAACCAACCACGTCTTTGCATGCAAATAAAATCAAAACCTTAATCCAACATCAAGTGGCATTTTCAAACTTGTAAGTCGAATGCATTTTGCCTTGCAGTCCACCTCTTTTCGCAACTTATTCGATTCAATCCTTTTCAAACTATTTTCTTAATCAAATAACAAAAGAAGAAGATTCTTGGAGTATAGCATTCCTTGAATATTTGAATGAATGGCTCTTGAGGCGCACACTTTGGGTTGTCGCTCATTCACCCTTTTGTCTTAAAACACCTAATTCTTATTCAAACATTTTCGTAATCAAACTTATGAAAGAAGGAGATTCTTGAAATTTAGCATTCCTTGAATCTTCAAATGATTAGCTCTCGAGGAACACCTCTTAAGTTGTTGTTCATTCACTCTTTCGGTTTCAAAACGTTCAACTCGTTCTCAAAACCTATTCTACCAACTCCCGAAGGAACTAAGTTCCTGAAATCTCGCATTCCTTGGTTTCTTGAGTGACAGCTCTCGAGGCACACCCCTTGGGTTGTTTGTTAGTCAATATTTCATTTCCAACTCAAAAATCAAACTCACTTCAACCCCTGCTTTTCATGGACGTCTCCACGAACTACAGCCGCTCTGATTCTTCATTCTCGTCTGAAAGTAAGATACGTAGGCACAAGATTGCGATGATCTTGGCGAGCTACCTTCCCTCCATCTTCCGTTCCCCTTACCTTTCCCGTAGTCGAACTACAAGAGCTCTGATTTTTCATTCTCGCTCGGATGAGCATACGTAGGCACAAGGGCCCCAATACTTGTCGAGTACCCTATCTTTAAACCACTCATTTTCCCCTAGCATCTTTATCCTTTTATCGTACCGTTTTGTGTTTACCGTTGAGAAGAAAACAAGCAAGCTTAGGTAACGCCCATCGCAAATCATACTAAGAGGTTCCCATTGAGTACAACGGACGTGAGGGGTGCTAATACCTTCTCCTTGCGTAACCGACTCCCGAACCCAGAACATTGGTTACGAAGATCGTCGTTCTTGTCTTTTGTGTTTAAAAGGTTTTCTCGATATTTTCCTTTACCATATCTTTGGGATAAATAAAGTTCGATGGCGACTCTGTCGAACCGCATTTCCGCGCCTTTAGCGCGAGGGTCGTGTTTCCGAAAGATCTCTATGTAATTTTTCAAGGTGCGATAACTAGGTATTGATTATGTGTGTGTGTGTGTGTGTGTGTGTGAGAGAGAGAGAGAGAGAGAGAGAGAGAGAGAGAGAGAGAGAGAGAGATAGATAGATAGATAGATAGATAGATAGATAGATAGATAGATAGATAGATAGATAGATAGATAGATAGATAGAGAGAGAGAGAGAGAGAGAGAGAGAGAGAGAGAGAGAGAGAGAGAGAGAGAGAGAGAGAGAGAGAGAGAGAGAGAGAGAGAGAGAGAGAGAGAGAGAGAGAGAGAGAGAGAGAGAGAGAGAGAGAGAGTGGCGAGTAAAGTGGAAAAATGTGAGAAGTTAAAAAAATAGTGGAGAAAACATAAGAAAATGAGTAAAGAAAAAGAAAATGAATTTCCTAAGTCATTATCATACCCATATTTTAAGAAGAAATATCGTAAAAAAGGACATTGTGAGATATTGGATCGAACTCTAGTATGTTGTAGGGGTAATGCGTGCTGTAGTCGAAATTTGTTCTAACATGCATTAGTCAATATTGCTAGGTTTGTTATCATGTTGAATTGGGCCTTGCTTGTAAGCCCAATTGTTTAAGTTAGCTTGTACCCTAAGTTAGCTTGTAATGGGTAATTGTTAAAAATCTCATTAGGTTAGTGTATTATTTTTCTTATAAATAGCATGCTAGTCTTTCATCTTGCATAAGGAAAAATAGGAAGATAAAATCCTAATTCAAGAGAGAGAAGTTATTTGTTATTCTTGTATAATTGTAATCTTGTTTGATAGATAAAGGAAAGAATAACAATTTATAACCAATCCTTGTTGTTTCTTCTTGTTCTTGTTGCTTGTTTTCTTTGTTAAGCCTAACCCTTGTGTGTTTCTTGAATATAAAAAAAATCGTTTATATTTTGTTTCAAGGTATTCTATTCACAACGAATTAGTGTGGTGAGCATGGAGAAGATATCTTCAATAAAGTATGAGATTGAAAAGTTCACCGGAGTGAACGCCTTCGGTCTGTGGCGCTTGAAGATGAAAGTACTACTGGTTCAACATGGTTGTTTGGAAGCATTGAAGGGAGAGACGACCATGGACGATGCGTTAACGGCAAAAGAAAAGACGACCATGATTGAGAAAGCCCACAACGCAATATTATTAAGCATTGGTGATAAGGTTCTTCGACAGGTATCAAAGGAGACTACATCATCAGGGTTATGGGTAAAACTTAAAAGTTTGTACATGACCAAATCTCTGGTGAATGGACTCTACCTGAAGTAAGCTTTGTATTCATTCAACATGAGTGAAGACAAAGTGTTGGCTGAGAAGTTGGATATATTCAACAAGCTAATCTTGATCTTGAAAATATTCACGTGAAGATCAATGAAGAAGATCAAGCACTGTTGTTGTTGTGTGCTTTGCCTAGAATACATGCTCACTTCAAAGAAACTCTCTTGTATGGAAGGGATTCCCTGAGCTTTGAAGAAGTTCAATCAGCCTTGTATTCTAAGGACTTGAACGAATGAAAGGAGCATAAACCTTCGATGGTGGGCGAAGATTTGGCCGATAAGAGAAAATCCTTGCGAAAGGATGGTAAGTTCGACAAGAAGAAAGGTAAAAGTCAGCAGAAGTCTTATAGTGGTGAAACATCTGATATTCGATGTTATCACTGTAAGAAAGAGGGTCACACAAGAAAGGTGTGCCCTAAACGCTTGAAACATCATGGAGGTAAGGATAATGGCAACGCATCCATTGTTTAGGATGACTTCGACTCATCTGATGTTCTTGTGGTTTCAAGTGGCGACTCAAGAAAAAAGTGAATTATGGATTCAGGTTGCACTTAACACATGACTCCAAACAGAGAATTGTTCAAAGAGCAATGTGATCAAAATGGTGGACCGGTGCTGCTGGGAAACAACAAATCTTGCAAAATTGTAGGTATTGGATCTGTGAGATTCAAACCCCATGATGAGTCAATAAGGTTATTGACTGAAGTCAGGTATGTACCTGATTTAAAGAGAAATTTTATTTCTCTTGGTGAATTTGATAGGAAGGAATATATTTTTCAAGGAGATAAAAGTATCCTAAGAGTCATGAGGGGTCGAAGGAAGTCTTTAGAGGCGTGAAGAAACAAGGCTTGTATACCCTTGAGGCTAAGGTTGTAAATGGTTTGAAAAATGTTGCATCCACGAAACCTGTGTCAAAGACAAAATTATGGCACATGAGATTAGTCCATGTCAGTGAAAGAGGCCTGGTCGAATTGGGGAAGCAGAACCTGCTAGGAGGTGACAAAGTCGAAAAGTTGGAGTTTTATAAATCTTGTGTATTTGGTAAATCCTGTAGGGAGAAGTTTAACAAAGGCAAGCAACGAACACATAGATCCCGGGATTACATTCATGCTGATCTTTAGGGGCCTACAAGGAATCCTTCACACTCAGGTGCAAGGTATTTTCTATCTATCGCTCATGACTATTCCAGAAAGCTATGGGTATTCATTCAGAAGACAAATGATGAAACTTTTGAGAATTTCAAAAGTTGGAAGTTTCTGGTCGAAACTCAAACTAGCAGAAAGCGTAAGAGGTTGAGAACCGACAATAGCCTTGAGTTCTGCGATGAAACGTTCGACAGTTACTGTGTTGGGTCTGGGATTTCAAGGCATAAGACTGTAGTAGGTATTCCTCAACAAAATGGCTTAGCTGAGAGATTCAATCAAAAAATCCTTGAAAGGGTTAGATGCATTTGGTTAGTACTGGATTGAAGAAGGTGTTTTGAGCGAAGGCTATTTTGACACCAGTCTATCTGATAAATAGATGTCCCTCGACTGCCTTGGGAATGAAGACACCTAAAGAATTTTGGTCGGGACATCCACCAAGTCTCAACAGACTGAGAGTGTTTGATTGCATGGCCTATGCTCATATTAGGCGAGACAAGATCGAACCTAGAGCTCTGAAATGCATGTTAATGGAATACCCTGAAGGAGTCAAAGTTGATAGGCTATGGTGCCTAAAGCCAGGTCACAGGAGGTGTATCACCAGTCTAGATGTAGTTTTCAATGAAGCAGAGATGGCTTTCAAGAAAATTGATGATGCTAACAAAGACCTAGAATAGGGAGAGATTCCTGTTGAGGTGGATCATGCTGATGTTGAATTACGTATCCTGGATGAAGTCGAAGAAGAAACATAAGATGTTGTCGAAGATGAAGAGACTGATCATGACTACCTACTAGCAAGAGACAGGTTAATGAGAGTCATCAAGCCATCTCAGAGACTCGGGTATATAGATTTTATAACTTATGCCTTAATCTCTACAAGTGAGGCTCTAGAAGAAGAACCTAGAGACTATAAGGAAGTTATGAGGAGTCAAAAGAAGACTGAATGGATGAAGGCTATGGATGATGAAATGAAATCTCTTCATGATAACAATACCTGGGAACTGATCAAGAAATCTGTTGGAGCCAGGTTACTCAGATGTAAATGGATTTTCAAAGTTAAGGAAGAAATCAAAGGAGTGTCACCGAAGAGATACAAGGCAAGATTGGTCGCTAGGGGGTTCACTCAGAAAGAAGGTTTCGACTTCAATGATGTGTTCTCTCCTGTTATGAAGCATATATCCATTTGAATGTTGCTTGCCACAGTGGCACAGTTTGACCTTGAACTGGAACTGGAACAGATGGATGTGAAGACTGGGTTCTTGTATGGTGACTTAGATGAAACAATCCTGATGAGGCAACCTGAAGGGTATGTTGAAAAAGGGAAGGAGTATTATGTGTACAAGCTGAATAGATCCTTATATGGACTGAAACAATCTCTTCGACAATAGAATAGGAGATTCGACAAGTTCATGGCACGCATAAGTTTCATTAGAAGTCAGTTCGACCACTGTGTTTACTTTAGATTTTGACCTGGTAATTCATTTGTTATTCTGTCGCTTTTTGTGGATGATATTCTAATAGCAAGCAACAATGTCGAAGATGTAATGAGGGTGAAGGCTGAACTCAATAAGGAGTTCCACATGAAGGATCTGGGAGCTGCGCCCAGGATTCTTGGGATTGACATTCAAAGAGATAGAAAGCAGTCGAGATTATGCTTATCTCAAGAGGCATAAATACAGAAGTTTCTCGAAAAGTATAGTATGTCGAATTTAAAGCCTGTTATAACTTCGACAAACCCCTAATTCAAGCTGAGTATAGATTAGTGTCCCAACACCGATGTCGAAAGAACTTATATGAATAGCATTCCATATGCTAATATAGTGGGTTCTTCGATGTATGTTATGGTCTGTACTAGACCTGACATAGCATATGCAGTAAGTATTGTAAGCAAGTACATGACGAATCCTAGAAAGGCTCACTAGCAAGCATTGAAGTGGATTCTAAAATACATAAATGGGTCTCTGAATAGAGTCCTAATTTATAATGGAGCCTTAGGTGAAGATATTAAAGCAGTAGTTGAAGGATATGTCGACTTTAATTATGCAGGTTATATGGATTCCAAAAAATCTATTTCTGAATATGTGTTCACTATGTTTGGGACATCAATAAGTTAGAAAGCAACACTTTAGAAGGTGGTTGCCTTATCTACAACTGAAGCGGAATATATCACCCTAACCAAAGCTGTGAAGGAAGCATTGTGGCTTAAAGTTTTTGCAAAAGAGCTGGAACTTTAAGGTCGAGTTATCACTGTTAAATGTGATAGTCAAAGTGCAATACACCTGTCAAAGAATTTAGCCTACCATGAGCAAACCAAGCACATTGATGTGAGGCTGCATTTCGTTAGAGGGGTAATCGAGTATGGAGAAGTCCAAGTGTTGAAGGTTTCGACAGATTATAATGTTGTTGATATGATCACCAAGACGTTGCCCAGTTGCAAGTTTTTCCACTATATGCAGTTGATAAAGCTGCATGAAGAAATCTAGTTTCTTGATGTTATAGAGTTAGATCCAAGGTGGAAATTTGTGAGATATTGGATCGAACTCGTATGTTGTCGGAATAATGAGTGTTATAGTCGAAGTTTGTTCTAACATGCATTAGTCAATATTGCTAGCTTTTTTAGCATGTTGAGTTGGGCCTTGCTTGTAAGCCCAAGTGTTTAAGTTAGCTTGTACCCTAAGTTAGCTTGTAACAGGTAATTGTTATAAATCCCATTAGGTTAGTGTACTATTTTTCTTATAAATAGCATGTTATTCTTGTATACTTGTAATCTAGTTTGATAGGTAAAGGAAAGAATTGCAGTTTATAACCAATCCTTGTTGTTTCTTTTTGTTCTTCTTGCTTGTTTTCTTTGTTAACCCTAACCCTTGTGTGTTTCTTGAATATAAAGAAACCGTCTATATTTTGTTTCAAGGCATTCTATTCAAAACAGACATAAAATGAAATTCTAACATTGTTTAAAACTTATAGGTAACTATACCATTCTTTGAGGCACTTCAACAGATTCAAACTGGTGAAAAAATTCTTAAAGAGATTCTAATGAAGAAAATAAAATTTTCGAGCAATTAAATTATGATATATTCCAGAGGATGTAATGTGATCATCATAAGGAAACTTCTATCAAAGCAACCAGATCCAAGAAGTTTTAATATACTTTGCACGATTGAGCACCTTAGTATTCCTTGAGCATTATATGATTTGGGGGGAAAGTATAAGTATGATGTATCTCATTCTAATATAAGAATACTAGGAGGAAAAGTAATCACAAACATGACTTTGACTTTGACTTTAACATATAAATCTTTTTGTAGTTCCTCGTAAAATCATGTAAGATGTAATAGTGAAAATTAAAGCATTTATGTATCTAGTGGATTTATAATCATTAAAATTAAAGAAGAAGTTGATGTTCCTATCATCTTAGGGAGATAATTATTATGTAACATAAGGGAAAATATCAACTTGGAGACTGGTGAACCAAGGCTGAAATTTTGAAAATAAAAGATGACAATAAAGGTATATGGGCTTACTAATCAATGACTTTTAGACTGATCTTAAGTGTTTTTTCTATTGGAATTTATGTTGTTTAATCTTTTTTTTGTGTGTGAACGTTTACTCTCTTTTGTGTGTTTTCTTTGTGTGTCAGTTGAAAGGGGCCAACCATGAAAAAATTGGATCCAAAAAGGAACTAATGCACGAAGATTGTTGAAGAGAATGGTCTTTAATAAAAAAACATACCTGTTACGGCCAAACCATAATGGCCATTATTGGCAGCAATAAACATGACTTTCCATAATGGGACCCCTTTATTCCCCTTTTTTAAGGAACTATAATGGACACCCGAGGGTGCTACGGTCATGCCACAATGGCCATTACTGACCATGGCACACCAGAAGTCAGCCTCAGGTCCCTTTTTTCTGAGCTGCTTTCTCTCACCTTTTGATGTTCAAGTAGTTTTCTTCAGTTGCAAAATTCCAATGAAGTCTAATTACAAAAAAATAGTACTATATTTATGTAATATGACATATAGATACCTTAGAGAAAGGAGAAAACATCCTACACTTTAGAGAATTAAGCTTTTTCATTGTTATTGTTTTCTGCATTTTATTTCCAGCATTGTTGTACTGTTAAAGACACATTGGAGAAAGTTTATTTAATTGTATTTTCTACAATTCCATTGTTGTATATTTGTCTTTGTGGTGTCTGTAATCTCTTTGACTATAGTGGATTAAGTCCTTATTGAGAAGGCGAAAACACCTTGGTAGGGTGGACTGAAGGTAGCTTAGTTAATAGCGATACAGTATAAAAATAACTTATTATTTTTATTGTTGTACGTTTGTCTGTTGAATTGGTTTTGAAAAAGGATTAATTTTGAAAAACCCAATTCAAACCCCCATTTCTTGTGTTTCTTTTCACCTTCAGACTATGCCAGAGGCATCAAGTGCACTTGGACTTTGGATAGAGGTATACTAACATAGCCCGATCGAAGCCGATTATGCCAGAGGCATCAAGTGCGCTTGGACTTTGGCTAGAGGTATATTAACATAGCTCGACTGAAGTCGATTAATCTAAAGGCATCAAGTGCGCTTGGACTTTGGCTAGACGTATATTAACATAGCCCGATCGAAGCGAATTATGTGGAAAGCTCCGGCCTATGAATGATTACTCACCGTCTTTGGGCTTAATCCCAAATTTTGTCCTAGAATCAACTTATCTGCCTTATATAATACAATTGTTTTAAATATTGGTGCCTCATTAAAAACCCTTTCTCTTGCAAGGGAAAAGAGTGCACTCACACAATTTTTATTTAATACATTCGTTACATAATTTAGCTGGGGTAAAACTTAAGGCTAGTTACATTCTAAGTCCTGGGTATCTATACACCTTCCAAGCTTTCTTCTGAAGAACACAGTAGGGACCCTCTCAATTCGGGGCCAACTTACCTTTCTTTGTAGGGTCAGTTATCCTCCTTACTACCAAGTATCCCTTGTGAAACCTATTTGCCTTACCTTGATATTGAACCCCTGTGCAATTTTGTACTTACCCGCGAATTCTCTAATGTGAGTTGTCTCCCTGATTTCATCCATTAAGTCGGCCGAGTTATTTAAAACTTTTAAGTTGGTGCTCTCATCAAAACCTAAACAGCTCCATGTTGGGGTATGGATCACGACTGGTATCATTGCATCCATGCCATATACCATTTTGAAGGGAGTTTCTCGGGTAGTTGAGTATGGTGTAGTATGATATGACCATAGAATTTATGTAAGTATTCTCCCCATAAACCATTGGCTTCATTCAACTTCTTTTTCATCCCAGGCATAATGATTTTGTTCGCTACTTCTGCTTGTTTGTTTGCTTGAGGATGTTCTACTGAGATGAACCTATTATGTATTCCCAGATCCTTATAGAATTCAATAACCAATGCACTAGTGAATTGTGCAACATTATCTGACACAATAACTCCGAGAAAACCAAAATGACATATTATGTTTCTCTAGTAAAATTGACGTACTCTCTCTATTGTGATTCACTCTAATACCTCTGCCTCAACTGATTTAGTGAAGTTATCCACTGCCACTATAAAAAATTTAGTTGCTCAACTGCCACAAGGATAGGGCCCAGGATATTTGTTCCCCATTGATAGAATGGCCACGGCGAGAACACTGAATGCAACGCTTCTGCTGTAAATGGATAAAAGGACAAAACACCTGACATTACTCGTACCGCCTTACAAATCATGCGCAGTCTTGTAACATGCCCGACCAATTATATCCCACTCTCAGTATTTTTCCTGACAACACCCTTCCTTCGATGTGACTTCCACAAATTCCTTCGTGTACTTATCTCATGACAAAACCCATGCTTCTTTGAGATGCACCTTAACGTTGGGGTCGATCTACCCATTTTGTATAGGAGATTGGTCACTATGAGATATCTTGCAGATACCCCTTTCACCTATTTTACTTATGTTTCTTCATCGAGTAGCTCGTTCTGAGCCAGATATCGGACTATAGGTGCCATCCAACCTTTGGCGTCACTCAGCGTCATAACTTCTTCGACCTTTGTGCTCGGAGTTTCTAGGTTTTCTTGCATTACTATTTTGTTTACACCATTACCTTTGGTGCTTTCTAAACGCACCGAGAGCTCAACTTGAGTATTTTCTTCCCAGGGAATGTGATTTATTTTGAATTTCTCGAATGTCTGGGATATCTTAAGAGCTTTCTGCAAGTATCTGATTAATCTTGGATCTTTAGTCTGAAATTCTCCTTTGTCCTGGCTGGTGATTGGTTGTTAGTCGGTTTAGACCATCAAGTGTGTTACTCCGACTTCTTTTGCTACATTCATTCCCGTAATTAAGGCTTCGTATTTGGCCTGATTGTTGCTAGCCTAAAAATTATAACATACTGGATATTCAAGTATTAGATTTCCCGGTCCTTCTAGCATTATTCCTGCTCCGCTTCCTTTAAGGTTGGAGGATCTATCCACTGACAATGTCCACCTACATGATGCTCCTTCTAGAATTGGGCTACTTAACTCGTTCAAGAAGTTGACGAGCATATGGGACTTAATACTACTTCTGGGTACAAAATTAATATCATATTCTAAAAACTCTACTACCCAAGCAACCATTTTTCCTGCCAAATCTGATTTCTTCAAGACTTGCCTTATAGGATAATTAGTTTTGACTATGATGGGGTATCTTGGAAGTAGTGCCTCAACTTTCTCATTGTAACTACTACTGCCAATGTGAAACGCTCGATCTTCTGGTAACATAATTATGCTCCTTTTAGTACTTTACTAATGAAATATATCAACTTTTCTCCTCCATCGATTTTTTGTACTAGAACCGAGCTCGTGGATTTGCCTAACATGGTTAAATACAAAATGAGTGGTTGATTTTCTTTTGGTCGTACTAGAACCGAGCTCGTGATTTTCTTTTGTATTAGAACCGAGCTCGTGGCTTTGCCTAACATCGGTTACTTCTTTAAAAGCTTCCTTGCATTATTCTGTCCACTGAAACTTCGCCAACTTTTTCACCGCAGCGAAGAAATGTATAAATTTGTCTCCTGCACAAGATAGAAAACGTGATAGGGAGGCCAAACAACCTGTTAGTTGTTGTACCTCCTTCACCGTCGATGGGCTCCTCATGTCAATGATTTCTTGAAACTTATATGAATTTGCTTCAATTCTTCAGTTTGTTACCAAAAACTTAGGAATTTCCTGGCTTGTACTGCGAACGTGCATTTGTTTGGATTCAATTTCATATTATAACCACTGATTGAAGTGAACGTCTCTTTTAAATCTTCAATGTGCTTTCTATTTTCTAGAGTCTTTACCACCATATCTTCCACGCATACCTCAAGGTTTTGTCCTATCTATGAGGAGAAAACCGTGTCCATCAGTCTCTGATAAGTAGCCACTGCGTTTTTTAATCCAAAAGGCATCACTTCATAGTAGTAATTGTACATGTTCGTCATGAATTTCGTTTTGGATGCATCTACTAGGTTCATTCATATCTGACTTTGAGTATGCATCCAAAAACTAAGAAGGTGGAAGTCGAAAGCCCTATCTATAAGTCTGTCTATCTGTGACAGAGGATAGGAATCTTTTGGACATGCCTTATTCAGATTCCTTTTTCACACATATTTTCCACTTCCCAAATTTCTTTTTCACCATGACTATGTAGGCTAACCATGTCGGGTACCTGATTTCAATGACAAACCCGACCTTCAAGAGCTTTCCAATTTCATCTTCTACTACCTTCCTTTTTTCTTCACTGTCCTTCCTTTTTCTCAGCGCTACCAGCTTGATGGTGGGATCCAATGCTAAATGGTGACAAATTATATTGGGGTCAATCTCGGGCATATCCATTGGCTTCCAAGTAAACATGTTTACATTTTTTCTCAATATTTTGATGAACTCGGCTTCTTCCTCGGGGGATAAGCCTAATCTGATCTGGGTTGTTTGTGATGACTAGGCATTGATCTGTACCGTTTTCACATCCTCCAAATGTTTAAGACTATCTTCTGCCGGATCCTTCCTTTGATCTATGTCCATCATGTTCACGTTTGCTTGGTCGCTTTTCGTCGGTTCCTCGACATGATTTCTTTATTTGGGTCTCAAACTATCATCATAACACTTTCTTGTTGCTTCTTGGTCACCTTTTATTATTCCTTCTCGACCGTCTTCCAACAGATATTTTAGAGTGAGATACAGGGTGGACAAAACTGCTTCTAAGGCATTTAAAAAGGGCCTACCAATAATAATGTTGTAGGAAAACATAACTTCGATAACCAAGTATCTTACGTGGACACTTTTGGCGTCTTTAACCTTGCCGAAAGTGGTCATCGCGGGCCAGTATCCCAGTATCTATACTTGTTTTCCTGAAAATCCAACCAGTACCCCCGTAAAGGATAACAACTCGGTGACATCAAAGTTCATCCCTTTGAATGCTTCCTAGTATAAGATGTTTGCTAAACTTCCTGAATCGACTAGGATTCGCTTCACGTTCCAATTTTGTATTTTCACTCTGATCACCATTAGGTCATCCTCGTGGGCTATCATCCCTTCAACACCATTTTCAGAAAAAAGAGATTGTAGCCCGATCTTTTCCTCCTTTAGGAGACGGTTTTTTTCTGACATGCATTATAATCCTGGCATACTTTTTCCATGTGAATCCTCTTACAATAGTACTCAACGTGTGAATCATTCAATCTTTTTGTATTTTCTTCACGTTTTCATCTTTCTTCTGTGCAAAATTATCCAAGGTAGCACCTATTGTCACCATTTGGCTGCTGACTGTAGTGACACACTCTTGTGACTCCAATTTAGAACTAAAAGAAATTAGTGGTAGTGGTTTGAAGTTTTCTAAGGCTTGTTCACCCCAAATAGCTTCTGACAGTGTATAAGAATCCAAAGTTTTCCTCAATGAAATTTTCTAAGGCTTGTTCACCCCAAATCGTATTCAACATTGATTATTGCGTTGTAATCTCCAATCACGGGTTGATTAAGAATAAAGTGAGTAGGTTCGCATGTTTAAGGATATCCTTAAATATAAATTCATTTGGTAGTGTAAGGAAGAGGTATTGAACAACATATAGTTTTTTGTTGCTTGTAATTAAGACTAATTATACTAAACTCCTAACAATGAATTATCTTTCCTGGATTTAGGAATAAATGCCCCAGACGTAGGTGTGGTTTCATTGAATTGGGTAAAAATATATCGTGTTATTTACTGCTTTTCTGCTTCATCATCTAGTACTTGCTATTGTGGTGCTTCTGGTTTAACTTGTCGAATTAGTTTTCTAGGACATCGTGTACGACATCTGTCCCCTAAGGAACCGAATTTCAAAAGTCTTTAATACAATCACAAGATTAAAGATAATGTTGAAAACTAAATAATATTTGATGTGAATCTTCTCTTCAAATGTATATAGTGTCTAAAACCAATCTCTACAAAAACTTCACTCGATCTTGACTTCTACCTTCTAGATTCAAGAGTTCTGCTCCGAGGATCTGTTTCACACAAACTTCTTCTAAGTGCTATCGGTTCCTTGTGAGATTTAAATTTTTCTGAAGGCAATAGAAACTCAAACTCCTTCCATAGTAACTTCCACATAGTTTTACCAAACCAGTCTTGGAGAAAAGAAACTCCTTCTTTTCCACTGTTAGATTGTTAATCCCAACCAAAATCACATAAGAATTGACAACCTGAAATCTCTAAACCTTCACAAAATGTTAAAACCAAATGAACCTCCTCACACAGATCTCACACCGAATGTTGAGAAGTTAAGCCTAAACGACAATGGTAGAAGCTAGAGGTTGAAGATGAAGTGACATTTCAAATGCAATCTCAAAAAAAAAAACTTAAAAAGATTTTGAAACATTGAGAGAAAAGTGTGTTAGATTGATATAATTCTCAAATCATATGTATGTGATGAGGGATTGAGAAAAATGATTTATATATGTGTTAAGATAATTCATAAAAATGAGAGAAAATACCCATTTGATTCTAGTCGAGATAAAATGATTTACTTAGAGTCGAGTGGGCGAACGATTTGAATCAAGAATTTAAAACCCAGAAAATTGCATCTTTCGTTTGAATAAGTGATTTGAGTCACTGATTCGATTCAGAAAAACCCATGATTTGAGTTAGAAACATATAACCAAAATCCAAAATATGCATGTGATATTTTATTTGAGCTACGTTATTCTATGATTTGAAGCATGGCCCCCATGATTTGAGTCAAGCTTTTGTATGATTCAAATACGAAATATAGAAGCAAAATCTTATTTTTAAATTCAATTTTTGGTTCAAGTCAGGTTATTTTATGATTTGAATTAGAAACACAAAATTAATTTCTAGTTTTCACATTCAATTTTTTATTAAGTCAATCAATTCTCTAATTCAGATCACACTTCAAAATGTTCAAATTTTATGAAAAATGAAGTGCTTATTTGAATCGATATTTGACAAGATTTGAATCATGTTTTCATGTGTTTCTTGATCCAAATTTTCAAATTAGTTTACTAGAACCATATTTCGCCAACTTTAAGAAAATAATTTAATTTATGCACACGTAGACACAATTTAGCATGTAACCTTAAAATGTGCAACTATGTGAGGAGACTCAATTATGACAAACAAGCTAAAAGACTAAGTTGACAAGCAACAAAATATAAACTAGGGTAAACCCTAATTGGAAGAGAAACTTCAATCACTACTCCACTCACCATTATGATCACCATTGACGATCGCTACGACCACCAATGACTATTGTCGACCACCACTCTTGCCACTAACCTAATAGTTGCTTAGACCACCACCGACTACTACTCCACTAACTATTATGACCACAACTGAACTCCACTACTACCACAATCATCAACCACCACTCTAGCCACTAACGCAACAATTGTTTTTACGACTATCAACCACCACTACCACGACCTCAAACCAACACTTATGATCGCCTACGATCCCCACTTTATTTATCTTTGATTTCTAATTTGACTGCCACCCAACCACCAAGAGTCATGACTATGATCACCACCATTAATGGGACGAAAATAAATAATTGAGTTTTAGTAATAAATAATTACATTTTGTCAATAAAGTTGTCCCAAACGTGGACACAAATTAATACTCAATCCTAAATAAGTTGTGACGAGTGAATTGCGACAAAATATATTTGTCGTAAATTCCGTCTCATATTTCAATTGGGACTACAGTTTATTCAAGTACATCTCATATTTCAATTGAGACTACAATTTATTCAAATACAATAGAAAATTCTGTCTGAGAATATTTTTTTTTATAAGGACTATGGCCACCACCAATCATGACTCTAATCACCACCAATCACCATTATGACCACCATCAACCATTACATTGACCAGAATCTTTCACCAATCTAACCAATGTCAATCACCAATCTAAATACTAGTCACCACCATCAAGTACCACTCTGATCACCATTCTCACCACCATAAACCACCACAATCACTAACCATTATTTTCATTATTTTGCAAATTTAATGGTATGAATTGTTTAGGTTAAAGCATATGTATCCAAAATGATTTATGGTTTTTGAAAATTATAAAACTCAAATTTAAAACTGATTTAATTTGAGAATAAAAAAAACACCTCAAAATCCAAAATATAGAAATCAACCCTACCAGTATAAGATTCACTAATCCAATAGAACCTACATAAATTATATACATTTCTGATTTCACTTAATCATAAATATCATATTAATGTAACGTTAAGCGTGTTTGATAACATTGTTCTAGTATCAAATTTCAGAAAAACACACGAACAAAACGAATAAGTCAAATGGAAAAAAAGCCCCACAAATCCGAATAATATCTCAAAAATATGTCTCAGCTTGACACAGGACATTGTTGTTCCAGATTCATAATAATGTATGTGTGACCGACCTTACCGACCTTTCATCCATGCCCATGTTCAAGACCATGACATGCACAGCCCACTCTGACTGATGTCCTACGAAAGTAACTTTCTTGAAAAATATAACCAATCAAAGATAATTACGTAAAACACTTTCACTACAATCCACCATTTTTTAGACATACTTTCATCCTGCATAGTGTTGCTCTTCTATCTATGTTTGATGAGTACTGAGTGATGGAACATGTGTGGTTGAAAATTATCTCCGTCCAGTTAGATATGGGTCCTAATATGACAGATATTTTTATTTTGATTCTCCATTCATTTATGACATGTTGCTCCAATTCTTTCATTTTCTTGCTGATATTGCGACTATGTTGGAGTACTGCCGAAATCTACTTCCTTTGGAGTTATTGTCTTCATTAAATTAAAATTATGTTGTTGTTGATCAAATCTTTATGTCAATTTTGTTTTAAATTGATATTGTTTATTTAAGAAAATAATCAAAAATATTTTTTTTTAAAAATTATTAATAATTAATAATCTTGAATGTGTTTAAAAATGATAAGAAATTATTGAAATGAAGATTAACATTTTTTAATTTTAAAATAGGTAACGTTTACTGAAGTGTTATAGAATGCGAAATAGTACAACTTTTGAAAACTGTTATTTTAGGTGAAACAATACAATATTTGGTAAAAGTGATGTTGTATGTGAAATAGTGCAATATTTGATAAAAATGTTGTCGTAAACAAAACAGTGCAATATTTGAAAAATGTTACCGTTGGAGAAACTGTGCAACATTAGCAAAAGTGTTGTTGAAAATGTGTGTTCTGTTGGACTTTCAACTAGGGAGCATTCAACATAGTGGACACCCTTGTACCGCCGTTGACACTCTTCAACGAGAGACTCAACCCACAACCTGTGGGGATACTTTCGATACAAGTAAGTTGTTCCCTTTATTCGAACCAAAGACTCTGGATACCACTGTTGGACTTTCAACTAGGGAGCATTGAACATAGTGAGACTTTTTCTAGAGCAAAGTTTGTGAGAGACACACCACATACTCACCCAAAACCTTAAGGTGATAGATGTGCGGGTTCTCTCATTTATAAATGCTCAAGTCACCACATTTCTATCCAATGTGAGACTATTATCCACATTACTCACACTTGTTAATACTTAACATGTTTTATCAAGGTTCGCAATCTTATAAAGCAACACTAGTTTTACTTATAAATTGAACATTTTAGATTCAAAAAAATAGATTAGATAAGTCTATATTCTTCACACAATTCTAAATTTCATATTTTCTACATTTGAGTTTTTATCGGTCTTATACAAACTCATATATGTTGAATTATCCTGGGTATTCATGCATAAAAACTCTAAAACAATTTGAAAGTGTTTAAAATACTATAAAGAAAGTGATTCATTCACGATTATAATCTCGATCTTTTCAATTGAAATTAATTTTTCTAACTATTAGTTAGTTTAATGGTGATTGACGATTGATTTGGTATGAATGACTACAACTCAATCTCCCGCAAATGGAGGGGGATGAAACCAATTGATATCATAACTGAAACCTGAACCAGATTATTAATGGTGGAAAAAATGTAGATATATTTTTTTTAAAAATAGTTATTATAGTTATAATAGATTTTAAAAAATAATAAAAATTTAAATTTATTTTTTATTTTTTATTTTGAAAATCAACTATTAAGTCTTCCAATTTCAATCTTTTCTAAAATTTTCATCAGGCTCATTTTTAATGAGGTACTACTAATTTATTAATTAATTTGATATTGAAGATTGAGGAAGGTTTGTATGGACATCAATAAAAATGTCTTTTATAAGAGAAAAGAGAATTTAAATTACATGATCAAATAAAATAGAAAAGAATGGCCAATTACTGAGAGTTGTTTAATTGAAATAAAATTCAAACCACATCATTGTAATTTAATCACATTATTCATTATTTTTGTTATTTTTTATTTATTTTTAATTGTATTATTGTTATTTAGAATTTTGTTAATGTTTTTTTTTTATAAACAAAAGTTGTATTAATAACAAGAGTATTAGGAGTACTCAATCTTTACAATACGAACAAATTACATCGAGAAATTTCGAAACTAATTTGCAAGGCAAAACAGCGGATTAGCACACCAAATCGGCCCAACATCAATAAACTACTATTTTGCTTCTACCTACAAACCATTTCTAAGAAAGAATTTTAATCCTACACACCAAATCATCGACTCGAAAATGAACTCCCTTGAAAATCATTTCATTCCTACTATTCCAAATAGTCCAGCGCACCACAAACTAAACAATAAGTCGGAGCTATTTAATGATCCTACCTTTTATGGACGAATAGAAACTACAAAAGTTTGTATTAGAATCATCCAACTCATTTTGACACACTATATTCAGCCAAGCAAAAATCTTTTCTCAAACTACCATCACCTTCCTACAGTCGACAAACATATGGGAGATAAATTCGTCTTCGACCAAACAAAAAGAAAGTGATTCATTAACGATTATAACCTCGATCCTTTCGATTTAAATTAATTGTTCTAACAGTTAGTTGGTTCAGTGATGATTGGCGTTTGATTTGGTAGGGATGACAACAGTTTGTGAACATGCAAGATTAAAGTGAAACTCCATTGATAAATATGAAATGAAGAAGTCTCTTGGAGAAGAAGAAAGTGAAATTTGCATGTGTAAAGGGAAAATATTATTGGCCAATCTTATCTTTATACAATCATGATACAAGTATATATAGATATGTAATGATTAAGGTTAGTAACTAACTATCCATAACAACTTGTAACTAACTTCTAAAGTTAGTTATCATGAGCTAAAAGTGGTTATTACATGTCATCATGCTTAATGCATGGACTATCATCTACATCATCATTCACATCCCCCCTCAAGATGGAATGGATATCAAACATTCCAAGCTTGGCTTGCAAGACATGGAAAGGACCCGGATGCAAAGACTTGGTGAAAATGTCTGCAACTTACTCTTTTAAGGTGACAGACATGAGGTGAATTGAACTTGCTAGCACCCTCTCACGAACAACATGACAATCTATCTCTATGTGCTTTATGCGCTCATGAAAAACTGGATTGGCAGATATGTGCATAAAAGACTTATTATCACAATATATGATGATGGACATTGGATGTTTTATCTCAAAATCGTCAAGGAGATTAAGGAGCCGAACACCTTTACAAGTGCTTGGGAAAAGGCACGATATTCAGCTTCAGAGGATAATCTAGAAATGATAGCTTGCTTCTTACTTTTCCAGCTAATAGTGAATGTATCAAGGAAGTAACAGATGCCAGAGGTTAATCTTCTAGTAGCTGGGCAGGCAGCCCAATCTGAGTCTGAAAAACTTTTAAGGCATAGAGAAGACTTAGAGTGAAAGATGAGGCATTGACATGGGTTGCTCTTGAGGTATTTCAGAACATAGAAGCTAGCTAACATATGCTTATCAATTGGAGCAGGACAGAATTGACTGAGTTTACTTACAACATAATTTATCTCAGGTCTGGTGTGAGTAAGATAGAGAATGCGACCAATGAGCCTTCTATAAGAGGTAGGGTCAGATATAGGTGTTCCATAGGTTTTGTGAAGTTGAAGGTGAGGCTGCATAGGGGTGGAGAAAGGTTTAGCACCAAGAAGACCTACATCATTTATGAGATCAAGGGTGTATTTTCTTTGGTATAAGGAAGTTCCATGGACACTTCTAGCAACTTCAAAATCTAAGAAATATTTGAGGGGCCCTAAGTCTTTAATGCTAAATTTGGAATCTAATAAGGTTTTGAGTTGTTGAATTTCATGAGGATCAGTGCCTCCAACAACCAAATCATCAATATACACCAGAACCACAGTGAAGCCGTAAGGAGAGGTTTTTGTAAAAAGTGAATAATCTACTTTAGATTGAACATAACCTGATGAAAGAAGGGTGTCAGTCAGTTTGGTGTTCTATTGTCTGCTAGCCTGCTTCAATCCATAAAGAGATCTTTGCAATTTGCATATAAAATTGGGTTGAGGTAGGGCAAGTCCTGGTGGAGGTTTCATGTAGACTTCCTGATTAAGATCACCATGAAGAAAAGTTGTATTGACATCAAGCTGGAATAGAGGCCAATTTTGAATTGCAACAATAGCCAAGAAAACTCTGATGGTGGTCATTTTGACCACTAGACTGAATGTATATTTGTAGTCTAAGCCTTCCGTTTGGGTGAAGCCATTTGCAAGAAGTATGGCTTTATACCTCTCAATGGTGCCATTAGCATGAAGTTTCACATTGAAAACCCATTTGCAGCCAATTGCTTTCTTGTGTGAGGGCAAAGAAACAAGATCCCAAGTCTTGGTTTTAGTTAGTGCAAATAACTCATCATTGATATCATTCCTCCAATTTTTATCACAAATAGCATTCTCATTGGATGTAGGTTCATGAATGGCAGACAAGTTTAAAATGTAATGCTTATGAGCAAATGATAATCAGTCATAAGAAAGAACAGATGAAATAGGGTACTTACCTGTAGAAGATGATGTGGGAGCACCTGAATTGGAATGGTGGATTAAGCTGTGGTGGTAATCTCTTAGGTAATTTGGAGGTTGGACCAGTTTATTGGATCTTATGATAGGAATATTATCAAGGGTGACAAATGGAGGTTGATTGTCTTCCAAGGATTGGGATTGTGGATGATCAGAATTATGACTCAGGTTAGAATTGGGAATATGAGGTTGGGTATTCTTAGAATGACCATTGTTATAGGTTGAGGCAATGAGTTAGGGATTGTGGAGGAACTTGAAGGATGTGAATAGGATGTACTTGAGAAAAATGTATGATAAAAGAAATCATCCAAAAGTGTGGATAATTGGGATGCGGGAGGATATGAATGTTGTTGGTTAGAAGAAGTATTATGATGGTAAGGGAACTGAGACTCAAAAAATGTGACATCCCTAGAGAGGAAGAGTTCCTTGCAGTGAAAGTCAAATAAGATGTGTCCTTTAACACCAGGTTTGTAACTTAGATTTATACATTTTATGGATCTTGAGTCCAGATTCTTTCTATTGGCTTTTAATGTGGTTGCATAACATAGAAAACCAAATACTTTCGAGTTGGTCATGTCAGGCAATTTATTGTAAAGGACTTGGTAAGGAGATTGTTTTTTCAGGAATAGTATGAGAAGTCTGTTTATGATGTGAACAACATTGCAAACTGCATGAGCCCAAAATAGGGCAGGTAAACGTGCTTGAAACAGAAGAGCTCTAGTAGTGCCTAGGATGTGTTGGTGTTTTCTCTCAACAATGCCATTTTTTTGAGGTGTACCAACACAAGATGTTTGGTGATGGATACCTAACTGGTTGTAGAATTCAGTCAGTTTGAATTCATTACCATTGTCTGATCGAATGCATTTAATATGACAATTGAATTGGGTTTTTATCAAGGCTACAAAGAATTTGATATGTGATTATGTTTCAGATTTTAGTCTCATAATAAATAAACATGTAAATATACTTTTATCATCAACAATGGTTAAGACATATCTATATCCCGTCATGGATGGTGAAGCTAATAGACCTCATATATCCATGTGTAATTGATCAAAAGTGGACTGAGAAACATGAGAACTAAGAGAAAAGGGTAATCTCTTGTGTTTGGCATAAAAAAAGCATCACTAAGGTAAGTCTAGATTGACAGGTTTTATATAAGGGAAAGTTTTATTGAGTTCAAGTAATTTGGCATGTGAAGCATGTCCAAGTATAATATGACATAGGCTACAATTGGATGATCTAGCATTGAAAGATTTAACAGAAGAATTAATATAATGTACTGGTGGAGTGTTGTCCAAGGTAACTGAAGGAAAGGTCAACATATACAATCCACCATGTAATTCAGATGTGCCAATCATCTTCTTGGTAGATATGTCATGTATGACACAAGCACTGTCAATAAAAAAAAGTTGGCAATTAAGCAATTTGGTTAATTTAGGAACCTATATGAGGTTAAAAGAAAAATTAGGTAAGTAAAGGACATCGGTGATGTAGAATGAATTGGTAAACTTGATGGTGCCTGACAAACTAGTGGTGACAAGACTTCCATTTGGTACTTTTATGGTTATAGGTTTGATTTTCTTAATGCATTGGAAATATTCTTGTGTGAAGCAAACATGATCAGTGGCTCCAGTGTCTAAAATGAAGGATGTAGGATTAAATGATGTAGGGATTATGCAAATAATACCTGAGCCAATTTTAGATTAGGAGGTAATGTGGTTAATGCTATGAGACTGCAACTGTGATGATCCTTGAAGTAAAGCTAACAAAGCTTTGTGATGCTCTGTACTAAAAGCCAAACCATGAGACGCTTGTGGATTTGCATCAACCGATTCACCTGAGTTATCATCTGATTTATCAGATGCAGCATTGCATTGATTGATCACACCATCCTGCTTCCAATGAGGGGGGATAGCCATGCTTCTTGAAATAGGTATCAATTGTATGGTTAGTCATACCAGAATGAGTGCATACTCGATTTCCTCTACCTCTGCCACCAGAATATCTGCCACCTCTATTGCTGCCTCGACCATGAAAATTGGAATAAGATTTGGACTGAGAATCTCGTGTAGATGAAGTGGAGGTAGGAGCAGCTAATACTTTGGATTCATCAAGGGTCAAGGTGGCTTGTCTTTCTTGTTAAACAAGCAATAAGTAAACTTTACAAATGTTTGGGAGAGGATCCATTAACATGATCTGAGAACGAATAGTTGAATATTGGTCATTCAAACCTTTCAAAAAATGAATGACTTGATCACTTTCTTTGTATGCACGAGTCTTGGTGATAGCAAGTCATGTGGAGTCACAATTACATTCAGGAATTGGTCTAAAGTTGTCAAATTCTTGCCACAGAATTTTTAACTTAGTGTAATAAGAAGAAACAGAAGTATCACCTTGTTTCAATGTGCAGATTTCTTTCTGGATATCTGAAATACGAAATACATCTCCTTGATAGAATTGCTCCTTTAATTCATTCCACATGTCAGCTGCATTATCCATCCAAAGAATGCTTTGAGCAATTTCAGCCTCCACAACATTCTTGGTCCATGACATTATCATGGTGTTACATCTGTCCCAAGCGACTAAGTTAGTATCAAGATCAGATGGTTGTGGCAAGACTCCATTGATGTGGTGTAACTTGTTTTTGGAACACAAAGCCATGGTCATCGAACGAGACCAAGAGTGATAATTGTTGTTAGGAATCAAGGGAGTAACAAGAATCAAAGCAGGATTTTCATTAGGGTGCATGAAGTAAAGGTTAAGGGTATCAATTTGATAACTTTTGTTGTTGTTTCTTGAGGCTGCTTCACCATTTATGCTACAATTGGAGCTTGACGATGACATGGTGAAAGTAGAAGCAATTAGAAGATGAAACGATCAAGGAAGAACGAAAAATAAAGGAAGATTGAGGAGCAGGAAAAAGCAGTAGATAGAAGATAGAATATCACAGGCATATGATACCATGTGAACATGCAAGATTAAAGTGAAACTCCATTGATAAACATGAAATGAAGAAGTTTCTTGGAGAAGAAGAAAGTGAAATTTGTATGTGTAAAAGAAAAATATTATTGCTCAATCTTATCTTGATACAATCATTATACAAGGATATATAGATAGGTAATGATTAAGGCTAGTAACTAACTGTCCATAACAACTTGTAACTAACTTCTAAAGTTAGTTATCATGAGCTAAAAGTGGTTATTACATGTCATCATGCTTAGTGCATGGACTATCATCTACATCAACATTCACACAGTTCAATCTCCCGTAACTGCCATCAGGAGGGGGCAGAAACTAATTGATATCAGAACTGAAACCTGAACCAGAATATTGATGGTGAAAAAAATGTAAGTACTTTTTTTAAGTCACCTTACATTCTCAATACAATATTAATGATATTGTCTCCAATATACCCTCAAGTATTTATTATTATTTATTCTTTCAAATCTTTTATATTTCTTTTTTCTGTATAATTATGAGAGACATTACTGTAAAGTCATACATAATTTGTCTTTTGCATAAAGTAATAATTAAGTTTTTTAATTTGTGTAAAATACTGATCAGTGCATTTTAATGTACCTTCCTCTATGTTTAGACTTAGGCATTTCTACCATTTAGTTTATTTAATTTCCTATTTTATAATGTTTTTACAATTTATTTTATTTTAAGCTTTATTTAATTTTCGTTTGTTATTTTTCAGCATTAATAGCTTTTAGTGAAAAATTCATAACTGGAGCTACAGGAATCGGATTGAGGCATTCTACCAGTCGTTGGAAAGCTAAGAAAGAGATCTACAACTTTCATGTTGCACAAAGGAGCTGATTCAGATTTCTTGAGTCTCGAATAATTCGTTGAAGTTTCTGACTTGTGACAATGTAGTTTTCCTTGCGGACCTAGTTTAGGTTTCTGGCCCAGTTATTTTCTATTTAAAGTTCTTGTTGTGATGCAAAACAGGGACCTAGTTTATTTTTCCGAATTTTTTCCTTTGTTTTATAGTTTTCATGGAGAACTAATACCTCCGGGCAAATCCTGCTGTGTACGGTTTCAACACTTTGAGGTTATTATTATGTCAATTTATTCTGATTCCTTTCAATCCTTTTCTATGAAGTCATCTGCTTAATTTGATTGCAATTGTTTGCTTAATTCGATTGCTGTTCATAGCATAAAATTGATTAAATTCGATTGTATGCATGTTCCTAAATTTAATTGCGTGTTATCGTTTGCTTAATTCGTTAACTCGTCATATTCTTAACCGTTTGCTTAATTCGGTAAACAGGAACATAATTCATTTGATGTTGATAAGAGCTTGTCTGATTAATATCATAATCGAATAGGATTGGAGCCGCTTAGGGATTGATATTATAATAACCGATGATAAGTCGGAACCCGAATCAGTAGGATTAGCCGTTTTAGTTTATCTGATAATCACTTTTTTTAATCACTTTTTTTTTCTTATTTTATAAATCAAAACTTAAAACCCCCATAAACATTTTCTTTAGTTGGTTGAAATAATACAAGAATCCTTGTGAGAACGATATTTCGAGTCATTTGTCGCTATATTACATTTTTACAAAAATAACTCGTTTTTGATCTGCGAGCGACCGCGGATCAAATTGGCGCCGTTGCCGGGGATTCTTATTAATTTTAGCCAAATGTAAAATTTTAATTTTAGAGTTTTTGTTTTTTTTGTTTTTTGTTTTTTGTTTTTGTGTGTAAATTTTCAGGGTTGCAGTACAGTGGTAAGCGTTTCAGCCTATCAGGTGAGTTTGTAAGCTATTGTTCCGATTTGCTCCGAATTTTTTCCAGAAAATCAGAAATAAATCGTTTAACAATACTCATTTAGAATAGAATTCTAAAAGATTTTGACCCTGAAAATCGCAAATTAGTTATTTTTCTATTTTATTTTATTTTTTTTCTATTTTCATATTTTCAAAAAAATCCGAAATTTTTTTTATTGACTCATTTTGATTTTATTTGATTTTTAGTTATATTTTTATAATTTTTACATTTAATTTTATTCGGTTTTCTATTTTTCCATTCTTTTTCTTAACGGGGACATTGTTGGTATTTTTCTAATTGTTGCTGCATTGCCGAATTTGTTCTTTGTTTTATTTTCTTTGTTGATTTTCCTATTAAATTTAATATGACAAATCAAATAACTCTTAGAGAACTTGTTGCCTATGATACGAACTATAATGCTTTATGTATGGAATATCCTGTTGTTAGTGTACCTTTCGAATTTGAATCTGATTTAATACACTTGTTGCCAAGGCTTAATGGACTTGCAGGTGAGGATCCGAATAAGCATATGAATGAATTCCAAATTGTATTCTCTACACCTTCTGAACCTTCATTAGAGGACCTTGTCAAGCAAATGGCTATAAATGATCTTCAGTTTCAGCAACAAATAGATTCAAGTCTTCAGGCTCTACAGACACAGATTGAACAGTTTGCCATTATACTGAATGCCATGCAACAAGCTCAAGAATCAAACCAACTATCTGCCCAAACAGTAGTGAATCCAAAAGAGTTACCATCTGATTTAGTTGATGATATTCATCCTGAGTTGTTATCTGATTTTCCATCTTTATTAGATTATGATGATACTTACTCTTGTGATTCATGTACCGACACTAACATTTGTTCTGTTTGTGCTGAGATTAATGTTGCCGTACAGGGTGATGTTTTTCATGCAGATGAAGTTGTTTATGTAGCTAAAACTCTTAACATCACGGCTGCCCCAACCTCACCATCCATTGAACAACCTTCCCCCTTGGAGCTTAAACCACTTCATACCAATCTGAATTATGCTTATTCAGATATGGATAAAAAGCTTCCAGTTATAATTTCTTCTAACCTTGATTTTGATGAAGATAATAAACTTTTACAGGTTTTGAAGAAACATAAGAAGAGAATTGGATGGACCTCGATGGAAGTGGGAAGAAAAGCAATGAAGCAACCCCTTAACCCATTGATCTCTGATGTTGTGGAAAAGGATATCAAATTCACGTGTCCATTCGACACTTTTATTTATCGAAGATTCTTCTTTGATCCTGGAATAAAAGGCGAAGACACTAATACAAATTTCAAGGGCGATGGATGCTATCCAAAGTTACTCCCCACTTTGGAAGAGGAGACGACAGGAAATCTCTCTTTGGGAAAGGATGCATATGTGATCACTTATCCACCTTGACTCCTCGGGTGTGTTCCTTCCTTTCTCTCACTCTTATTTTATATTTATGTTCTTTCGCTGAGGACAATGTATGCTTTAAGTGTGGGGGAGGGAACCATTTACTTTGTTTTATTTCTTTCAATTTTCTTTGTTTTGTTTTCATTTAATAAAAAAATTGTTTAATCAGAAAAACACAATGCATTTTTTAAAATTTTTGGGTTGTAGATCGATTGGAGGTCAGATTGTAGAGACTTGAGAAAAATTCATAAGATCGGTATCGTTTTAACACCTTGAGTCTCCAAAATATGGAAATCGATTTAGATACTTGTTATGGCTTAGTCTTGAGTTCTCGTTCTTTAATAGCTCTTAAGTAGTTTATCTAGCAGTCAACACCATCTAAAAATCACATGCTAAGTAATTGAGCTGATGCAAATAAGTGAATGATCCCGTGCTTAATAAGAAAAAAAAAGAGAAAAAGAAAAAGACAAAAAGTGAAAAAAAGAAAGAAAAGAAAAGACAAAGAAAAATGTCTAATTATGAATTGTTGAAAAAAATATGGATCACAGTCACTAACAAGCTTAGTTACCATGCGTGTGAATAGATAAAGGGCTTAATGTGATTGCACTAGAATGAAAGAGAGCAAAAAGGAGGATGAGTAAGTTAGACTTAGGCATAACGACATGATTTGGATTGGTTTGTATAGGAGGGAGTCTTATGATCACAAAATTGCGGATTTGTGTTCTTACGATATCCTTAGTATGCAAAAGTAGTACCGATCAATGCAATCTTGACCAAAGAGGAGTTCACAGCCTAGATTGAATAGCTGAATGTTTTTGTGTTTCATGAGTTTTGACAATACTTTGCTCGGAGTGCAAAAGTTCATGTGTGGGGGAATTTGATCAGTGCATTTTAATGTACCTTCCTCTATGTTTAGACTTAGGCATTTCTACCATTTAGTTTATTTAATTTCCTATTTTATAATGTTTTTACAATTTATTTTATTTTAAGCTTTATTTAATTTTCGTTTGTTATTTTTCAGCATTAATAGCTTTTAGTGAAAAATTCATAACTGGAGCTACAGGAATCGGATTGAGGCATTCTACCAGTCGTTGGAAAGCTAAGAAAGAGATCTACAACTTTCATGTTGCACAAAGGAGCTGATTCGGATTTCTTGAGTCTCGAATAATTCGTTGAAGTTTCTGACTTGTGACAATGTAGTTTTCCTTGCGGGCCTAGTTTAGGTTTCTGGCCCAGTTATTTTCTATTTAAAGTTCTTGTTGTGATGCAAAACAGGGACCTAGTTTATTTTTCCGAATTTTTTCCTTTGTTTTATAGTTTTCATGGAGAACTAATACCTCCGGGCAAATCCTGCTGTGTACGGTTTCAACACTTTGAGGTTATTATTATGTCAATTTACTCTGATTCCTTTCAATCCTTTTCTATGAAGTCATCTGCTTAATTTGATTGCAATTGTTTGCTTAATTCGATTGCTGTTCATAGCATAAAATTGATTAAATTCGATTGTATGCATGTTCCTAAATTTAATTGCGTGTTATCGTTTGCTTAATTCGTTAACTCGTCATATTCTTAACCGTTTGCTTAATTCGGTAAACAGGAACATAATTCATTTGATGTTGATAAGAGCTTGTCTGATTAATATCATAATCGAATAGGATTGGAGCCGCTTAGGGATTGATATTATAATAACCGATGATAAGTCGGAACCCGAATCAGTAGGATTAGCCGTTTTAGTTTATCTGATAATCACTTTTTTTAATCACTTTTTTTTTCTTATTTTATAAATCAAAACTTAAAACCCCCATAAACATTTTCTTTAGTTGGTTGAAATAATACAAGAATCCTTGTGAGAACGATATTTCGAGTCATTTGTCGCTATATTACATTTTTACAAAAATAACTCGTTTTTGATCTGCGAGCGACCGCGGATCAAATTGCTCAAAACGTCTTATATAAAAGGAAAGAGAATTTAAATTACATGATCAAATAAAATAGAGAAGAATGACCAACTACTAAGAGTTGTTTAATTGAACTAAAATTCAAACCACATAATTGTAATTTAATCGGATTATTCATTATTATTGTTATTTAGAATTTTGTTGATGTTCATGTATGTTTGTGTTAAATATTTTTAAGAAAAAGGGAGATGTTGTTAATTAATGACGACCATGCATTCTGCCAAATCATATTAAAATTTTTAAATTTATTATTGACATAATGGAATAATATATTTCTATTTAATGAAAGTGTAAAATATTTTTACACTATCAGTACATAACAATTAAACTTTATTTTTAAGATATTTGACGAAAACATTGGGTGTTGGTCATGAAAATTTATTCCTTTTAACTATATACATGAATTATGTAATTTATTTTTTATATAATAGGCATAAATTCTCCTCATATTTTATCATCTTATCATCACCTTATCACCTTATCAACATATCATCATACTTTTTTTCTATAATCTTGTTATTGATATTACTACACTTTGATTTTGATAATATGCAAGTTCTTTTTAGCTTATTTCTTGTTTTGCATTATGTTTATGTACTTTTCTTTCTTTTAAATCATATCTAAGAAGTTGATAAGACATAAATTTATCATTATTTAGCCTTTCATTTTTAGGTCTATTTGATAATTTGAGTTTATTTTTGCAAGTTTTTCACAAGATTTTATATAAACTATTAATTATTTCTCCTAATTACTCGATGAAATAAGATTACTCTAGTCTTATAGCCAATCAGTTTTCTAAATACACATTATTTCCCATAATACATAATTGAATGAAGTAGCAAAAATGGAAATCCATTATCCAAACTATAGACATAACCGACTGAAGTAAAGAAAATGAGAGTTCAAACATAGTTACATAATTTCAAATAAATGAGTGAAGTAGCAAAAGTGGAAATTCGATTATTTGAACTATAACGATAGACAAGATTGTCTTCATGAGCTCTCTATATCACAAAAAGAAGTACATTCTCGTTTTAAGGACGTCGAGTGTATCTGAAAGTGACATTTGTTATAGTTAAATACAATAAATAAGAAGTGTAGCTTAAAACATGAACAAATTTAACTTGTAATTCAATTATGACTATATAGTGCAACCTAAGAGCCGTGAAGGTTGTTCGATTATTCTCGTTTTTGAGCTATATTTTTCATTTTTTTTAATATGAAAATGATATATTTTTAACAATATAAAGTACGAAAAATTAAAATATTGAAAAATAAATGAACAAGAAATTGTCCTATAATCTCCCTTATCAACCAAGGGTTTATTTAGTCCCTCTACATTTTGAAGGATTTTCCACTGTATTAAATTTTTGTACAAACCTCACATCAAGACCTCTCTCACAATTTTCTAACATAAACACTCAACACTATGGTGGACTTTAAATCTCCTCAAATCAAATGACATGTTCTACAAATACTAAACACTATGGTGGACTTTGAATTACATAAATTCAAAGAACCTTTTATAACAAACAACATATCACCGCAAACTTTATGATTAAGTCAAAATACACTTTTTTTTTAAAAATAAATTTTAAGTATTTGAATCTTGAATGAATTCCAAGATGAAGATTAGTCTTTCCTTTCAATATTACAATTCAATAATATATATCATGTTAAGTGCTCAAAATATATTATGAAACTTTTTTGAATCATTTGAAGGTTATGCACAAAGCTTAACATTTTGAAAATGAATTAACACTTAGAAAACGGATTAAAATTTTATTAAAATTTGTATAAAAGACGTAATTTGAAATTATGATGTATTTTACCTTAAATATATCTGAAGAAACCTCTAAGAATAGATGCAAAAGTTTGAGACATTTCTATGAAGGATTGCAATAGTTTAGAATAATAATGGTTCATGAAAAGATACAACTCTGCATTATGTATAGGGTTCTTTAAATTGGTTAAACGGAAACCTAATTTAGAACTACGGAACAATTTTCAAATTTCAAATATCACCGAAAATAAGTTTTAAAGTGTGATTACGGCGGTTTAAACTGCCATAAATTTCCAAAAACATAATATTTATAAAATTAGTTACATGACTTGTGTAATTTTTTACTGTGAAATTTGGTAAACAAATACAAATTTATAATAATATTTAAGGGATCAAACTCAAAAATCTCTCATACATGTTTGCGTGTGTGTTATTCGTGAAAATCCTAGAGCTTGTCGAAGTTAACATGAACTTCTGACAATGTCTGAAAACGTTTGTGATTTCTTGAAAGTAATGCAAGGTAAAGAAAAAAAAAATTGAAGTTAAAAGAGATACTTGAAAGTAAAGTGCAAGGAAATGTAAAGTTGCATGAAAAGTAAAGGAAGTCAAAAAAGCTTGAATGCATAAAAGAAAGACTTAAGATAAAATTGCTGAAATTGTATAAAATGGTGGAACGCATACGTACATCTTTCTTCACTCGATTCTCACAGCGTAAGTACTTTGAGTGTTTCAGAAACTTTTACAATTTACGTACCCCTTACAAAATGAACCTAAATATATCTATATATACAATACTAAGATAACTGCTTAAGCATGATAAGCTACTCTCACGGTAACACATTTTCAGATCGTGTAGCAGTTCTCCGCAACGTGCCCTACGTTCTCCATGTAACCATCAACATTGATATAGTAGTTCCCGCCTTGTGGTATCATTTGAAATTCTCAACTGTTTTATTGGCGCCAAGAACTAAATATCCTCGTCGAAGCTTTCCACGTCGACCATGTTAATGTAACATGTTTCATCATATTGTCCAATATAGTGATGAACTCCACACATGGTGAATGAGTTGACATTACTTCCATTGTAATGATGAACTCCAACCTTAGCCAACATGATATAGTATTCAATTTTACTAAGTGGCTAACATAACATAGTACTCAATTTCACTAAGTCCACATGCTTCTCATCGTGCCTTTCGACTACGTCATCTGCGACTGGTATCCCCTTACGTGATTCTCGACCTTGAATCATTCTGATAAAGTTTGAACTATTGTACTTTATCTTCCATGTGGTGCATTTAAGGCTGGTCTCATTGAATACTTGTCATTTATAGTTAAGTCGAAAAGTCCAGCGTAACAAATTGCCCCCAAAAAGGCCATGTTTCGATTCGTATCGAATAAGAGAGATGTGGTCTTTTTTACCATAATTTTTATGACGCCGTTTCAATTTTGTTGATGTCATTGTCATCATTGCTCTTTTTACGACACAATGTCACTTTTAAGAGATTCACTCAGAATTTCATCATCGCACATCATTCATACTTCCTAGGAAGACATGGGTTTTCACGTTTTGTAGTAACTGTTCTCACTCCTCATTAATGTGTGCATCGAAACCTCACATAATCTCTTCAATCACTCTCACGTTGTTTCCAGATGTCAGACTCAACACATGAACTAAAAGCCTATAAATAGTTCCCCTCATCTCTTTGCGTTCTTTATTTACTTCTTCTTCTTGCATTCCTTCTCCTTCGCAAAAGAAAATCCTATTTCACCATTTATGTTCCAGAAACTTATTTCTTTCACCATGACTAAGAGCAAAGTTTACTTTAAACCTTCTACTGGTAACAATCCACTGGCTTTCGTCATTCCTCCTTCTGAGAGAAAAGAGGTGAAGGATTTCATTCCTCAACCTTCCACCGAAAGCAACAAAATTGCCATTTGGCAAAAACAAATGTTGATTACCTACTCCATGAACAACCAGTTTTACGCCTTCTTTGGGTCGTATCCTTCAAAGCGACTGCAAGCTTCAAAGGTTTCTCACCTTTTTCCTAGTTACCTACACACCATGTCTGCTATGTTTGAACGACGGATTCTCGATCTATCCTTTATGGTGAAGCCTAATCGGGTATTTCGAACTGCTCAACCAGCTCTCACAAAAGAATATCTGGCATGGCTTAACAAGGTACAGGCCAAGAAGAAAACACACTAGGAGAACATAAGCATCTATGACATGGTTAATTTGTCTAGAACTGGCCCTAAGTACAACCTCTGCATGTTGTTGGCCTCACTTTTCTTTGGGAAGGTTCGACGAAGACTTTCCAATTCCCTTGTGGCATGTTGACGCCAAAATTGTTACATGTTGCTTTCATCACAGGTTGGAATCCTGTCGGTGCAACTTTTTGTCCGACATTGGAAACTCTGCATGAGTTCCCCATTAGGCGCCCACCTGCAAAAATTTCATCCAAAACCACCACAACACTGTTAACCCAGATGTCTTTGGCCAAGAACACATCACTTTCTTATCATTTTGGCTCTCCTATTATGTCTTCTGCTCCAGCTCCTTACTGGTGGCGAAGAAGTTTGTCCCCCTGGCCAACCAACTTCATGCGAGACACAAGTTTTCCTTCAGTAAGATGCTCTTAGCTAATCTCTACCAATCTCTCGGAGAAGCCTCCTACAAACTCAAACATCTTCTTGAGAACACTAAAAGTAAGTATTTTCCCCTCTCCAGCCCCTTTTGGCTCTTACAGTTGTGGTTGAACGCCACTTTCGAACCACGATTCCATGTCACTGATTCTCTAGCCCTGATGACGGCGAATGGGAAAAGGGCCATCGAAGGCGTGAGGCTAGCTTTACTTACTCATGACAAAACTCCCACCATAAATGTTCTTGTTAAGCACATCGAGCTCTTCCTTGGCACCATAGTCTTTGATGCGGCCATGGCACCTTTTGTTGCTCGCTCACCTGGCCCAGTGTGGCTTCAAAACAAGTTTCCTGGCTCCTCTCCTTTGACCGCTACTATGTAGAATGCAGTTTGGTCCGCTTTTATCACTATTACAATCTTGTAGTCGATACTTGAGGCTACTGGTTATGGATTTTCTGGCTATCAACCTAATTTGGTGGCTAAGCAGTTTGACTGTAGTCAATTTCAATCCTCTTCTCTCTATGTTTGGAAAGATGACATATGCTGATCGGAGCGTAAATTCAGTTATGACGAATTTAAGGAATGTATCCAGTATGCCCACAACCAAGTTTTTGAAATCCCTATCTTTGAATTCCAATCATCGTTCAATGTAACTACTGAATTCCATAGTTGGTGGCAAACCTATCTAGCTACAAATTTTTTAGAGGACAACTTCTTTGCGAGGATCTCCGAAGCTCTCTCTGATGTGTCCAAAGAGCCACAAGTACGCTTCTCTAAGAACATATTTTAATTTTCTTTTCCTTTTCTTCCATTAACTCTTCAACCATCAGATGAGACTGAAATTCCTGTTGACGACAATGTCGAAGGGCCTTCTGGGGTGAGAGATAAGAAACAGCCCAAAGATCTCAAGAAAAAGGTACCTTCACTTCTTACTCAAAAACCATGTTTTATTTTTCCCTAAGGCACTTCCTCATAAAACCATTCCTTTCAGATCCGTCAACGAAATCTTGAGTCCTCCACTCAACATAAGAAGAAGAAAGCAAAAAATCTATCTGCCACCAAGACTATTACTACCCCTAAGAACTACTCCTGCACCAACGACTACTACTGTCCGTAGTCAGGTATTATAGTCGAATATCACTCTTACTCATTTTTATATTACACACTTCACTTATTCGACCAACTTTTCAGGGTATTCCACAACTCACTCCCGTTCAAGTCCATGAAGAAAGCTCAGGGGAGTCTGAGCAACCTCTGATCTTCTCAAGGTCGAGGTCGAAAAGCCAACAACAGAAAGAGACTCCCAAAGCGTCTATGCCCAAAAAGAACACAGTCGAGACCACTACAGGTCCTTTCAATCATTCTCCAAAAACAGCTCCGAAGAAGAAGAAGAACAGGGAAAGAAGAAGGGAAAAGGAATCTACCCAGACTCTTACGCACCCAGTCAATGAAAACATCGTTCCACTCTCAACCAATCCTAACAACGATCATTTTCATCTTTGGTCACTTTCACATGAGTAGCAGCATGAGTTCTTTTGTGACTAGCATTATTAAGGCCTAACATTTTCAATATACTCTTAGCATACTTTATTTGAGAACACTACAACATTTTTAAGTTTACGCCGCGGTGAAAAAGCATGGTTAAAACCAATAAAACCATGGATTAAACCTTAGACGAAAGTTTAGCCACGAATTATCAAGTGTGGTCTAGGTGGTCGTTGCCTATTCTCTTTGGTCACAGTTTTTTACTTTAGCCCACAAAATATTTTAAGAAAACTATTGGAAAAAATAGGGAAAAGTTGTTGTGTTTTATTCCTCAGCCTTAGGCTGGTTTATATAGAGAAGATACAATTATTACACTTGATTTTTATCTTAATGGAGAATAAAGGAAAATAAAGAAAAATAAATATAGTATTAAAGGAAATAATAAAACTGCAAATAAAATATTTTCCAACACCCCTCTCAAATTGGCGCTAAGATATCTATCATGCCCAACTTGTACATCAAATGCTCAAATGTAGGTCTTGCCAAACTTTTGGTTAGGCTATCTGCAGTTTGCTAACTTGAAGTCACGAAGGGTAGACATATGATTCTAGCATCTAACTTCTCCTTTATGAAGTGTCGATCAATCTCAATATGCTAGGTTCTTTCATGTTTAATAGGATTATGAGCTATTCTAATAACAACTTTACTGTCAGAGTACAATTTCAATGGAAGATCAATTTTCATCTTAAGTTCTTCTAGGACTCTAAGGATCCATAATCCTTCACAAATACCTAAAGACATAACTCTAAACTCGACTTCTGCACTATTATTTGCTACAACTCTTTGTTTCTTTCTCCTCCATGTCACAACTTTACCTCAAATATAGGTACAATATCAAAAGGTTAATCTTCTATCTGTGACTAAACCTGCCCAATCAGCATCGATGAAGATAGACATATTTATTTCACTAGTCTTCTTAAAAAATAATCCTTTTCCAAGATTTCCCTTCAAATACCTCAGTATCCTATAGACTTCCTCAAGATGTTCCAAGAACGGAGAATGCATAAACTGACTCACTACACTAATTGAGAAAGCAATATCATGTCGGGCGTGTGATAAATAAATCAGTCTCCCAACCAATCTATGATATCTTCTAGTATCAACAGGAACATTATCTTCTCCCCAAAGTTTAGAATTAGGATCCATAAGGGTATCTGCAGGACGACATCCACTCATTTCTGTTTCTTTTAACAAGTCTAGAATGTATTTCTATTATGGAACCACAATACCATTATTTGACTGAGCAACCTTCATACCTAGAAACTATCTCATGAATCCCAAGTCCTTGATTTTAAAGTCTACTGCCAATTTCTCTTTTAATCTTGTTATTTCCACTGTATCATCTCTAGTAATGACAATGTCATCAACATAAACAATCAGGACAACAATTTCCTATCACGGGAGAACTTTGTGAATAAGGTGTTGTCAGCCTATCCTTAGATGTACCTTTTTCTTCATAGACTGAGTGAATTTTTCAAACCAAACTCTAGGGGACTTCTTAAATTGATACAAATATTTATTTAGTTTGCACACATTTGATCAAAATTTGTTTTCAAAGCCAGGGGGGATGTCCATATATACTTCTTCTTCTAGACCGCCATTAAGAAAGGAATTCTTAACATCTAACTGATGTAGGGGTCAATCCAGGTTAGCAGCAAGAGACAAAAGAATTATGATAGTGTTTAATTTTGTAACATGAGCAAATGTCTTTAAGTAATCTATACCAAAGGTCTGAGTAAAGCCTTTAGCCACCAAATGAGCCTTGTACCTTTCAATTGACCCATCTGAATTATATTTCATAGTAAACACCTATTTGCATCCAATTGTCTTCTTGCCACCTGGTAGTGATGTAACACTGCATGTTTTGTTTTTTTTCAAGAGCTTTCATCTTCTCAAGTACAACTTCCCCCCACTTTGGAATCTCTAGAGCAACCTGTACACTTTTTCGAATTTCTACACTAGACAATTTTGAGGTGAAGGTAAACATAGATGAAGACAAATTTGAATATGACACCTCTTTGTGTATATTTTTCCTTTATGTTCATATGTTTTATGTTTCACTAACTACTAATCAAAATACCAAAAATATGTCTTGTATACTTTTGTTTCTTTGCAAGGTAGGGTTCTATATCAAGAACACCAAGCATGATTCATCAGCTAGGGTTTTTCTCCCTCAAGGTTAAAGTGTGGTCAACCATTGATTCCCAATGGCTATCTCATCAAACCATGGCTTCTAATATCAAAGTAAAAGGTTTTAAGCATCATTTAATCTCATTTCGATCAAATATATCTCAAGGTTTAGTAGTTTATCTCTCAAGAAAAGTCAAAGGTTCGTGTGTTTATTTTCATGCCTTCATCAACAAGTTACCTTAAGCTTTGGTCAATTTAATCAAAAGAAATTCATGGGCACATAATTTTGAGTTCATATGATTATCCCTGTGCTTTGAAATGAAAGGAAAGTCCAAGTTTACAAGTTGATTCAAGGAAGTTTGACTTAAAAAGTCAACATATTAAGTGAAAGTTCAAAAGATCACAACTCCTTCAGTTCTCAATATTTTCGAATGGTTTTTCTTGCATATGAATTTTCTCAACATCACCTTCAACTTCTGTTTATATTACAAGATCCAATTATGCTTGGAGGATTATCAAAAGTTTGATGACATTATAGGTCATCTGTGGACTTACTGAAATTTTGCCTATTCTCAACTTTCAAGAATCACAACTTTTCAATTTTCAACATTTGGAGCTCATTATTTTTTCACAATATCATTTGTGATACCCTCTACAATATTGCTTCAATGGCCATGGAATTCATTTATACATTATAGGTCATTTTAAGTCATTTGGACTTAGAATATTTTAAGTTTGGTTTGCCAGTTTTTTGTGACAACTTCAACATGACATAATTTTTTTCTCAATAATCCACATGAAACCTTTCTTGGCATATAGTGATCTTTGTTATGATTTTAACCAATTACAAAAAGAATGGAATAAAAAAACCTCGTGTACAAGATGCCTCATTGAGTTGAACATGGTTACTTGGAACTGAAATTTCCCCATGATCAGAATTTTTACCTCAACTAAAACTTGTTTACATGCCAAATTACCAAGCATTTTAGAGCTAAACATGATTAGTGAAGTTCCCTAAAGTTAATTGACTCCTAAAATGCATCATTTGGCGAAGTTTTGAGGCACATGGAGTTGCACTTTTCTCACTTGGAGGGTGCACACGATTACACTGAATTATGGATCATTCCATCCATCTCAACATTCCATCATCATCTCTTATAAATAGAGACATCATTCCAATCATTTCTTAAGCTTTTGATAGCCAAAAAACCCCTACTCCACTCTCAAATTTTTCCAAAAATTTAGCTATCGTGTTTTGATTTCAAGCTTGTTTTAACTCAATTTCTTGATTCAGTTAGCTCCATCGTACTCCTCTAAAGCTTCTGCAACAATTCCCAAGCTCTAAGAGTCCCTTAATCACTCCAACCAAATCCAATTTCAGAGCTCCTCCGATCGTTTTTGGACAAGGTAGTTTGAGGCTCCATTTTTAATCAAACAAGTTACCATAATATAGTCATTTAATTTTTGTTTTCATGGTTTTCCTTTCACTGAGTTTTCTCTGTAATTCTCTCTACTCTCTTTCAACAAATGAAAATTGAGCATGAGGTTGAGTTCGCCTTGATGAGACGGTTGTAATGATGGTGCTCTCGTGCCCTAACTTTAGCACTTAGAAATCTTCGGTGACCATCTCACCAGAGAAGATGGCCAGAAAGGTGAAGGTGATGACCTGAGGTGGAGACACACTGGCTGAACGAAATGTTTCTATTGACTGCATTTAAATTAGATCATGTGTTGTTTTCCATTAACTTCCACTGTGCATAGCACTTTTGGACCTTTATACTGCTAGGTCAGATTAATAAAACTGATCCAACGCGAGTGGTTTTTTTTCTCTTTTATTTTATTTTTCTAATTTTCATTGTAATTGCATTTTCTTTCAAAAATTCACAGAAAATTCATTTTAACACCAAAAATCCCAAAATAATTTCTAAAGTTCTCTTTTATTTTTGCCTTTATAATTTTATATTTTTCATATTTTATTTTCATAATTTGTTATTTTTCATGATTTTTATATTTTTTTGAAGTATTTTAAATAGTTTAAAAATAATTTTATACATTTAAAAATTCTCAAAAAATTTATATATCATTCTTAACTTGTTTCTGACTTGCATGAATTTTATTAACCATTTGTGATTTAATTTGAAGCATCATTTGCATTTTCATCTTTATTTTCATTTTTAAATTAATTTTAAAAAATCATGTTGATGCATTTTAATTCATATTATTTCATTTTATATTTGTTTGACTTCAGTTGTCCTTGGAGCTTAGTTGATTTGATCATAAAATTCATCAAACTCAATCGATCTTGGGTGTTGATGGGGTAAAAACCCTAATCCACCAAAATGGAGGATTGATTTTGATGATATTGGTCATCACTTGGATCCAATTTGGTTTTGCTATCTTGCTTGGTCCTCTCTCCTTCATCTCTTTCTTTTTTTCTTTTTCGCCTTTCTTTTGATCAATTGGAAGATGTGTAGGCCATCTTGTTCATGAGATCTTGAGTGGTGCTTGATGAAATTCCATCATTTCAAGTCTACCATTTGATTGATCATTTGATGAATTGAGGCACTTTGGATTGATGCATAAGTTTTTCCTAAGTATCATGAAGGGTTGATTGATGTAATGGATCATTCTTTCCTGACTTAGGTCTTGATCCACCTTGTTTTGACTTGTGTTACATGTTTTAACAGTATGATCTTTATATCATATCTCTAACATGTATGGTACATAAATTGTTATTGGCCAGTTTCCCATAGTATGATCTTCCTTATAGATTATGCTACGATTGCTTAACATAGCATTAAATTTGTTCCTAATCGGAAAGTGATCATTTGGTCCAATTTTAGAGATGAGTCATTTTTAGTTTAGATGTAATTCTCCTATCTCCATAGTTTGTAGATTCTTTTCCATCTAAGAGAGCTAGTGGCATACTTGTTGATTTTAACCAAGTTGGAGCTCTTCTCAAAGGATGATGCAAAATTCTCATACTTGTTGGGTTGATTAGTTGAGTAATCTACTTTAAATGATAAAATGTCATCTTCATTAACACTAACACTAACTTTAATTGTGCTAAATTTTACTTTATGTCATTTATTTTTATGCACTTTTATCTTTATACTCTTTATTTTATACTTATCATTTCATATCATATTTTTATCATGTTTATGTTTATGCCTCTTCCTTTTGTCCACTTGGACTTTCTTTTTCTTTTTAAGACATTAATAAAGGCTTAAACTATTAAAAGACACGTAATGTTCCTTGGACTATTTGGTGACTATCTTTTGCTTGGATGATGGACTTGTGGACTTAGAATTAGGTTCTTTTCCCTATGCTTTGGAGTTGTGACTTGAGGCTTTGAATCTTATTTGGTATTTTGACCTTGAATTGACCTCTTATGAAGGCTAGGCTTGGATCCTTGGTTTTCATATCATGCTTGGTTACTATTGCTTATCTTGTTGCTTGAGTCCAAAGGATGGAAGCTTTGACTTATTTATGTCTTGGTTATATCTTTCCTTCCCAAGCTTTAATTTTATGCTTTAGGTTAGCCTCTTCATCTCCTCCCCTTCTTAAATTTTCAAAATCGTCTCCATTTTCAAAACCTTATTTTTTCAAACTAGAACAACTTTCTTAATAAACCTTTACTTTGTCAAGTGCATTTTCAAACTCATTCTCTTAATAAATAATAATCAATCTTAAGCATATCAAGACTATTTTCAAAAGACTTTAAAAAGATAAAACTTATTCAAACCATTTTTTGCCTTTTGTGCACTTTTTTGCTTTTAAAACTTTTCATAAAGTTTAGACATGACTCATTTCCATAGTTGAGATGTGATCCTTCTATCCCCATAGTATTGTTTGAAATGATTTGATTATTTTCCACCTTAGAGAGTTAGTGGCATACTTTTTGATTTTATCCAAGTTAGGGCCCTTCTCATGGTGGTGCAAAGGTTTATTTTCACATAATTGTCGGTGATTAGTTGAAGTTTTCTCCTTAAAATGACAAGTTGTCTTTTCATTTAAAATTAATCATAACAAACCATTTTGTTATTTGTACCACGAACTACAGGATTTTGATCCTCCATTGCACTTTGTGGGTACGTAGGCACGAGGCTCAGAAAGTCTTGTCAAACACAAAATTATTAAAAAATACCTCTCATCTCACCTCATCAATCTTTTGCAAAGAACACCATTTTAATACAAACGCTATATTTTCAAGAGATTCCTATAGAGTACTATAGATCTTTTGGATCTTCCCTTTGCGTAACCAATCTCTTTACCCTTGTCTCTATTTTTATTAGTTTTTGTTTTAAAACTTCTTTAGGTTTTTTTCGCTCTTTTCCCTTTCCTTAGGAAAAATAAAATTGTGGTGACGACTCTTATTTTTCAAGTTAAGTTAATCAATAGTTTAATCTCAAAATTTTCCGCTACACCAAGTATGACTTGGACTGACACTAAAAAATGCAGAATTACCTTTTGTTGCTATAGAGCAAGAAGAGGTTGGAGACTCGAGGAGTTTGTACAGTATGTCTAGTTGTTCTGTAGTGAGTGTAAGCTGGGTTGGAGGGGATTGTTGCCCTTGATAAGAATTACTAGCTTGAAATGCACGACCACCTTTCTTTTTCCAATTAGGAGGTTTTCCTTTAAGCTTCCAACAAGTTTCACGTGTATGTCATTCGCGTTTGCAGTGATCACACCAAGAAACTCTGTCTGACCTTCTTCCCTCGTCAAGGTTCCTAGTAGCCAGAGTTGAGCCTTTAGATTTAGAGCTTTGTGGTGTCTTGCCCATCATAATTCCTTTTTGTGCCTCATCCCTTCTTATTTCTGCAAAGGTTTCAAGGAGATTTGGCAATGGTACTTTTCCTAAAACTTTACCTCTTACCTCATCAAGGTCTTTATTAAGCCCAACGAGAAACATGAATACACGATCATTTTCTTGCCTCTTGAGAAACAAGACACTGTCTTTTATACACCTCTAATTGTCATCATAACAAAGATCCAACACTTGCCACAGTGTCAACATCTCATTATAATAACCAGTTACAATCCTGTCACCTTGTTTCGCATGCCATAACTTTGATTTTAAACCAAAATTTTGGGAGGAGTTTTGAATATCATAGTATGTTTCCTTAACAGCTTCCCACGCATCCTTTGTGAAAGATAAAAACATGTAAGGCTTGCCTATTTCAGTTTCCATAGAGTTTACCGGCCACACAATAATCAATGAATTTTCAAACTTCCATTACTTGTAACAAGGGTCTCCTGTTGTCGGTTCAACTACTGTTACTGTTAAGAAACCAAGTTTCCCTTTGCTCTCTAATACCAACCGAATATTTTGAGTCCATTCATTATAATTATTCCCATTCATTTTAGGAATATTGCCCTTGAGGGAGTATAAGGAACCCTCTTGATCATTACCGCCTATGTTGAAATAACTGTCACAAAAAACAATGTTGTTCCTGTTTCCATTATTAGTGTCATTACTACCAAAAACAACATTGTTACTATTTTCATTGTTATCGTTATTACTGCCACTATTTGTAACCACTGACGATTCCTCTCGTACGCCATCTTCGCGACCACCGTCGTTTCAGCGCCCGACGTCCAACTCAGGTTGTGGTTGTTCACCATGGTTGAATCCGATGTAGGCTCGTGATGGAGACAACCATCGGTTGTTCTTATTCGCCATAAGGGGTTAAACAGGTATGTGAAGCGAGTCAGGTAAGAAAGCGGAAATGGAAGTGGAAAGCTTTATAGTAACCTCTAACCCAGTGCTCTTGATACCATATTAAAAAAATAGGGAAAAGCTGTTGTGTTTTATTCCTCAGCCTTAGGCTGATTTATATAGCGAAAGATACAATTATTACAGGCTGATTTATATAGCGAGAAGATACAATTATTACACTTAATTTTCTCCTTAATGGAGAATGAAGGAAAATAAAGAAAAATAAAGATAATATTAAATGAAATAATAAAACTGTAGATAAAATATTTTCCAACAAAGACATTGCTTAAAAGAATGCAAAGAACCCACGGTTTTTTTATTTAATTTAGACCGCAATTTTGTTGGATTTGGTTTAAGCCAAAATTTTATAATCATTTCCTATACAATAAACCACAATTTTCTTTATTATACACCTGTTACACAACCATTGCCTCTACCCATAGAAAGTTTTGAGCATTTTTTATTTTATTTTATTTGCATTTATGTCATAGCTTCTATACCACAAATATTCATTTGTTTTCAACCTTTAATGTTTTTAAGGTAGAAAATTTGTATTTTACTAATATTTTTTCTAATAAATAAACACTAAATAAGTGAAGACCGAGAAAATAAATGAAGTTACCTACAAAACTCATTTCAAACTCAAACTTCATTTGTTGGACAAAATGACACATTATCGAGTGTAACATCCCTTCAAACATAATCTTTTTCAATGCCCAAGATAAATAGTTTTTTCCCATTTTGTAATTGGTGGGATCATGTAACCTCTTCACATATAGACACGCTTTATATCCCTTTACGATGTATCCAGACAAATTACTATATGCAGAAAAATCATTAATTGTGCAAAACAACATGGCACACATATTAAAGTTATCACCCATACATGCATCATTAACATCAATATCTTCCTCCCACAAAACTTTTAAATCTTTAATAAATAGTGTTAAATGAACATAAATGGAATTCCCTAGTTGTTTTGGACCCGATATCATCGTTGATAACATCATATATTTGCAATTCATGGACAACCACAGTGATAGATTGTAAATCATGAGAAGAATAGGCCATGAAGTATGGTTAGTACTCAAATTATCAAACGTGTTCATTTCGTCTGTGGCAATTCTAAGCCTAAGGTTCGTTGGCTCAACAGAAAAATCTGGAAATAACAAATCAATTTTCTTCCATTACAATGAATAAGATACGTGGCATATTTTTCCATCACATACTATTTCATCTACAAGTCATCTAGTATTTTTTGCGTCATTTACCTTAGCAAACAATCTCTTAAAACTTTAAACTATTGGTAGGTACCACATCACGTTGAAAAGAACACCCTTTCTAGTTACACCATCATCATCTTCAGCATTATTGTCCTTCTAGTTATAGCATGACTCCTCACACATCAGGCACTCCTCGAAGTTTTCATACTCTTTCCTATATAATATGTCATCATTACGACATCCATGTATTTTGACATAGTCTAAACTCATTGGACACATATCTTATTGGCCTCATAATTACGGTTCAATAACATTTTACCTTCTAGAAGCATTCCTTGCAGTAATTCAAGTAATTTAGTGAAACTTATATCCATCCACTCACCTCTTGCCTTAAGATTAAATAGTTTTAACACAATTGATAATCTTGTAAATTTTTTGCATCCCGGATATAACGTCTCTTCCATGTCTCTTTGCAAAGTATATTCCACATGAGCTTTCTTAAAAGCATATACTATAATATCATAAATCATATCTTTTAGAATATCATTCATAAATTCATCATCTTCAACTCTATGTGGCGCATGTCTTTTTTTTTCACTTACCCATGCCATAACCATTTTGTATAATTTTGAATAATTCAATCATAAGGACACCAAAAAATATCTTTATCGTTAGAAGGGTTTTTTTCCCGCGAATTCAAGAAATTGAATCACTCCATTCTCATACTCTTTACTTAATCAATTGGCTTTCATCCAACTACGACCCATAATCACATACAATTTCTGAAAATAAAATAAAAATGGACATTCCAAAATAAAACAATAATAACAATAAACAACAACTACTACAAATACCTAAAAAAACACCATTACATTATACCCTCAGTCTCAACAATAACAATAATAACAATAACAACAACAATAATAACAACAACAACAACAACAATAACAATAACAACAACTACAAATACATCAACAACAATATTGTTGGTATAGTCATGGAGAAAGTTTTAAATATCGGAGACGTGGTGAGATAATCAAAGAAAAAAGTTGGTTTGAGGTTCGAGCATCCTTCCTCCTTGGAGAAGAATGGTGTTTCAGTTTGTTAGGTGGAGAAGAATGACGTTTCAGTTTGTTAGGTTGAGAAGAATGGTGTTTTTTTCGTTCGCTAGGGCACAAAAAAAGAATGAAACTTAACATTCTAATGACGGAATAAAATACTATTTAGAGTTAATATCTTGATTTTAAAAAAAATCGAGGGAACACAACCGAGGTAAAAGTTGTGTTCAATTTAATTAAATAAAAGATTAGTCAACATTTCATGTTGTTTATCCTAAAACCCGAGGTATAAGATGATTTATAAAATAAAGATGCAATTTTGGTTTCTAAATAAAACATAAATTTGTAGGAATTCAGAATCGAAGCACAAACCATAAACTACATTTCTTGTCAATTTTCTACAAAATGATGGACAGGATTTAATTTTTAAAAAAATGGCGCGTTTGAGATTATTTTTGCGAAGATGACATTTTCATTTAACATGTGACATTGACATGATAATATTAGTGTGATGTTATTTAAACCAATTTTGTCAAGTCACATATTCAAAATAAAAAAAAAGTATTTTATAATACTATTAATTAATAATATAAATGATCGTATTTATAAAAAAATATAAATTAAATTACTATAAATTTTTAATTTTTTATAGATAAATAACTTTTTGAAATTAAGTCATTTTTTTTTAATTTTAAGTAATTAATAAAATATAATAATATTTTGGGTGAGGGCGTAACAAATCATTTGTGATAATAAATGATTGGAAATCTTATTAAAGCATAAATGGATGAAGACTTCAGACTGTAGCAGGACTTTCCATTTTCCAATGGCTTCTAGCAGAACTTCAGACAAAAAATTTGTCTTTGCAGTTGCTGAGGTGTAAGTGTAGTAAATATAGAAAGAACAATCCACACACACACAAAAAAACATCTGCTTTAGAGATCCAATCCAACTCACCCAATTAAAACTGAGGCAAAAATAAAATTCTTATTAGGTGAGATTCTAAAGTCAAAAGACTAAAATACAATTAAGTCATTTTTAGATATGCTTGCGCCATCTTGTCGTTTTCTGCCTTCTGGGCGGTGGGAGTAGGACCCTCTATATTTGCTTCAAAATTAAAAAGTTCATATATTTTTGATAATGGAAAAAGAAAATCATTGTCAACAAAAGAAAATGTGAATCAATTTTTGTTTACTTAAAAAGATTTGAATTTGTGATGAAACCGTTTGGCGCCTGCTTACGATTCAGAAAGTGATGTACTAACAATTTGTCTATCAAACGTTGGAAAAGTCAAATAATAGAAGGTTTAATTAAAGTTAAATTCTTTGGTAAGCAGATTATTTTTAAATTAAAAATTATTTAAATTTAGTATAGAATATTAATTTTGTGGAATAAAGTAAATATGAAAATCAATGGTGTAATTAAATTTAAAATATGTTATAAATTAAAAAAAAAAGTTAATAATCATGTTGTAATGTGTGACTTGAAAAGATTGTATATTTAATAATAAATTACACTTGTAACACCTGTTCATTTTAATTAAATTATTTATGAATGGTTGGTGGGTATCCTTAAAGTATAGGAAACCATTTAATAAATTATTGAGTTTGATAATAATATAATATAGTTAATAATGATGATAATTTAATGACTAGTAGTAATGTTATATTATTATTATTATTATTATTATTATTATTATTATTATTATTATTATTATTATTATTAGATGGAATAAAGGGAATTAGGGAGTTATTAGAGAAGTTGTGGGAGAAAGAGCAAAAGAACGATAAACTGCTCAGAAAACCAAATTGGAGGAGAAAGGTTGAGAAAAGAGGAAAAAGGACGTGGCTGTGGAGAAAGGAAGAACAGAAGAATTAACCGCCGGAGAGAATTGAAGGTTGTTGCAGAAGAGTCACCGGGAGAGCAAATCGGAACCGGAAGTTTAGAGTTATCCTCAATCCAAAGGTAAGGGTGAAGTTCAATTCTATAACTGTGGGTATGATGGATTTCATGAAGGGTATGGAATCATGGGGTTAATGTTCCCGTAGTAATGTTCCCGTAACATTTCCATAGTGATGTTACCGTAGTAAATGTTCCCGTAGATCTATAAATATTAAGGATTAATGTTCCTGTCGATAAATATTAAGGATTAATGTTCCGGTAGATCGATAAATATTAAGGATTAATGTTCCTAATATTAAGGATTAATGTCCCTGTAGATCCGATAAATATTAAAGATTAATGTTCCTGTAGTGACGTTCCCGTAGTGACGTTCCCGTAGTGACGTTCCCGTAGTAACGTTCCCGTAGTAACGTTACCGTATTAATGTTCCCGTAAGTTGAAGAAATATTAAAGGTTAATGTTTACCTGTGCATTTCTAAGGTTAATGCCTGTCTGTGTATGAATGAGTGTGTTATGCCATTAGTTTTGGGGGAAATTGGGAAACGGTGCCGACACGCGCTATTTTACCATGTATTAAGAAGGTGTTGTTATTATGTCCCTATTTAATTAAATTAGAAGTTGTAGTTATATTACCCGTATGAAAGTATATGAAAATGTGTTGAGTTCTTGTTTGTAGTAATGATGTTGTTAGTTGTCCTCTGACATGAAAATGCTGTTGAGTTCTCAATTGTAGAGACGAGGTTGTTTTTAATTGTTCTCTGCGAAAATGTGTTAGAGTCTTATTCCTAGGAACGATACTGTTGGTAGTTATTTGATATGAGCAGGTTGAAATGGTGAGTCTATAATATATGCGAAATGTGATGTTCTGTTATGGATAATTGGTTGTAGGCTTGATGCCTTATTGCACAGTTGTTGTTGTTGTGATATAGTCCATATTAGTTGCATCTCATAGCATATCATTTGGCCTGGATTGACGACGGTTGTGTCTTTAATGACGAAATAAAATGATTATGGAGTGAGTCTCTCGGATAATTGTGGAGTGAGTCTCCCGGATAATTGTGGAGTGAGTCTCCCGAATAATTGTGGAGTGTTGTCTCCCAAAATGGTACCACATGCATATGCACAGTTGAGTCGCATTGTTGAGTCGCATTGTTGAGTTGCGTTGTTGAGTTGTTTTGATGAGTTGCTGAGTTATGATGATGATTGTTGTGGATAGGAATAATGAATTGTTGCAGTTTAATTATTACTAATATTTATGCGAACTGCTGGAATTATAATACTGTGATAATATTCTGACATGACTTTTATCATGCCTTATGTTATGTTGTTGATATCTCACCCGTTACATTGTATGTTACCTCCGTTGGTGGTAATTTGCAGGTAACTCAGAAGAAAGTGTCGCTTTATGTTTAAAGTCGTTGGTCGCTCTGATACGTAGCACTCTGGGGGGGATGGACGATTAATGTTATTGTTTTAATTGAATTCCTTGTTGCTGAATTTTATTAAGTACTATGGCAAATAGATTGGTTGTTCTTGATAATGCCAAATGTTGCTTGGATGCATGGTTGTTTTAGTGAATTGATGCAAGATAATTACTTGCTGAATTTTAATGGAATTTAATTATTACGAACCGTTGGAAGTGTATTATAACATGTCGTTTTATGATTAAAATGTTAAACAAATTATTGTTGTCTGTTCATCCGAACCTGTGATACGTATGTGAATAAATGATTGTGTTGAAGATGCATGTTGTCTGCTAAGTTGAATATGTGACACCTCTGGTGCGTCCCAGATTTTGGGAGTGTGACGGTCGTCACCACTCCCTGACGCTCGTCATGACCGTCACGGTTGTGACAGACCTTTACGATCGTCATGAAACCTTTTTTTTGCTGCACTCTGAAACTGTTTTCTGTTATTTCTCTTATTTTTCCGTGAGAGTTTAGAGTGGGGCGTTACAATTGGTATCAGAGCAGGTCGGTCCGTCCGGCCAAGTTGTTTAATGTTGTGTATTCCCTGGTATGCGACATGTGTGTGAAAACACTGTCGGTACATGTTTTGTGGTGGAAC